>CM077814.1:43060500-43630500 GCA_039764185.1 Tamarix austromongolica
TTGAAGTACTTTTGCGTTTTGGGGACTGAGGGAGCTACTGATCCTTGTTATTGGACTTACTACCATCCTTCAATATCCTCCATTGTTTCTATTGTGGTTGGGTCCTTTTGCATTGATTAGTGAGATGTCCCACCATATTGCAATTTACACAAAACTAGGCTTCCATTCATACTGCACCACTTGTTTAAAGATCCTTGAAGGAGATTCGATCATAAAAAAATTAGGGCATGTTCTATAAGTATCAACCTTAATTAATGCCTTAGCATATGAGATTCTGTCATTTCTTGATGTCACGCCATCCATCCTAATAGGCTTGCCCACAATGCTAGCAATATTGCTCAGAGAATTTATAGACCAGAGAAGCAGTGGAAGGCCTAGGAAATGCACCTAGGTATGCAAAAATTAAAATTCTTTTGGGTTAAACTAAAATCATGGATGCCAACTTTTAAGCACCAAAGGTTTTCCTAGGATCACCCAATAAGGCTGTTGTAGTATGGCCTGACAGTCATCCTCAGAGGAAAATTGAAATAGGAAATAGCTATCCCTACGTGAATGGAGTTTGGCTACATCAGTTGTATTCCATTGGGTCTTAGCAAAGTACTGCATTTGGGTATAGTTAGGTTTCACACCAAAGACATAAGAAACCAAAGAAAACTGCCATCATTTTGCCTCCTCCTCTGCATCTTGTGCATTAATGGCAGCCACAATAACTCCCTCATGAATGTCCGACGCCTCATAATGGAGTTGCACAAGTGTATCAGGTTTCTTGTTCTGTAAGAGTTTATGCTTCCAAGTCATACCACCATGATTATGTTCATGAGGGTTTGGCAAATTCAAATCCACAGGCAGGTCGGGTGTGATCTGGTTATGAATAGTTTTCGATCTAATTGCCGAATCCTGTAAAACAATATCCTAAGTATTTCGATCATTCTGAATCTCGGTGTCCACCGAATTAGATATGTGCATGTGGAACAAGGAATTGTTTAGATCGGGGAGCACATTCCCATCAATTATCTTCGTTTCTGTAACAGTGGAGGTTGCCGGTAGTGGTGAAGCCTGCGGTGGTGTCTGTTTAATAGGAGTCTAGGTCTTCTTTCGTTTTGCCATGGTTGGAACGAGAACCTCGAGGTCTTTGTGCTCCGAATATGAGTTGCTTATTGATTTATAAGAACGAGTATTTATTTGCTGCCTCTCATTTCTTTTGTCATTTTGCCTCTCGCCATTGTTGAAAAAGCATTTGTCTCTTCTTCTCTGTTGCCTCACTAACCAGTGCCGCTGATGTTTTTACGGACAAAGCCTACGGGGAGGAGTATTACGTGGAGTAAGACAATTAACGGCGGTCAAAGTGGAGTCAATTAGTCAAACCTGTGTGGGCCCGGCAGTGTGGGTAGGGTTTTAAATAATACAGTGTACTACTCCTGTTCTCTTGTTAACAGAGTACAGAAATAGAGACAACTGAATTGAGAATAGTGATAAAATAGCATTGGTATTTGGAAGCAAAAAAAGCACGTTACTCTTGGACCCCCGTAGTTCCAATCTCCATAAACGCTTCCTTCGGGCAGCGGCTATATAGAAAACAAAAAGAGGCCATTTCCATTTCCTCTCTCACCACCACTAAAAATAAACTATCCATTGTATAAAACCATTACCCTATTCTCTTCACTGTGCTTTCTCCTCCTATTTCGCCGTAAAACAGCTACACCATCGCCCGCCGGCCTAACCTAACGGCACCTGGAAACCCATCAACGGCAGGACCCATGGATCCCGCGAATAGAAGACATCCCAAATCGTCCTCCTCCTCGGCAGCCGCCGCCCACACCACCGCCTATGACGTCAGAAACCACTTCTCAAATCTAAATACCACAACTAGTGCCTCCAATCGCAAGGCTTTATCCCGATCCTTGAACCCAGATGTTATGGGTATCAATTTACAAACTAAAGCTCTAGCAAAAACGGCCATGTTGTCTAACTATTCCAAGACCGCCCCCCTTTTCCCCAAATCGAAGTCTCTGAAAGAAGGACATATCGGTGAAAGCACGGTAAATAAGGGGAAGGTAGGGAAGGAAGTGGAAAGGGACAGAAGGGCATCGATGGTTGTGAGGAAGGAAGTAGCGAAGCCGAAGAAAGGCGAATCCATTGATTATGCGAATGAGAAAGTAAAGAAAGAGCACCCTAAATCTGCTGGAGGTGGGTTGGTTGAGCAGCAGCCAACAGTGAAATTAGCGGTGACTGCTGGCGGTGGAGGCGGCGGCGGGTTGAGGAGGAGGGGGTCATTTGGTAATGTCGAGGTAGAATTATCTGAATTCTTAGTGAAGAACGGCGTGAAAGTGATATCAGCAGATATGCCGCCAGTTATGCAGATTCATGCCGTGGGTTTAGCAAGAAAGACCCGTGATAGCTTAGAAAAATTCACCTCCAAAACCCTAGCTCTTGCTCTCAAAAAGGTACTTCTATTACCGCCGCTTACTTGATTGAATTATGGGCCGTTTGGGAGCTACTTATATATATATAAAGAAGTAATGAACCAGGAATTATCCATAAATAATTATTTTTGATGAGCAAATAAGTGGTTAATTAATGACTTGATTGTTCATTAATTATTTCCTATTTTGTTTATATGTTTTCTGGCAGGAATTTGATGGGGTGTATGGACCAGCATGGCATTGTATAGTAGGGACAAGTTTTGGGTCATTTGTAACACATTCTGTGGGTGGTTTTATGTACTTCTCTATGGATCATAAGCATTATATCCTCTTGTTCAAAACAACTGTACAAAGAGCCTGATTCTTCGACCTTTTGATATTAATATATACTATATTACGTGTAGCCTAGCTACTTCAATTCATTATCACTGTCTTGTCATGTGTCGAATTCATGGCGCTGGGAAAAAAATGAAAATGCTGGAGCCTTTAGCGAGATGACATTAATTAGAAACCTTTGTTGTTTGTACCCGATGCCTTAATTTGCTCATATCCAATTTAATTCTTCCCTGCCAGACTTTTTGTCTTGATTTTCTGCAAGTTGATTCTGTTCTTCTCTGCATGTAGGAGGAAGGGGATGTGGGGGGGGGGTGGCAAGGGGATGAATGAAGGATAGGGATGGCAACGGAGGACGGACCTTTATCTATGTCCCATATCCAATGAACAAATTAATTTTTGATTTTGTCTCGAATCCCAATTGCTGACCTTTTTTTTTTATTTTTAATTTATTTTTTGACCTTAAAACATGAAATCCGATCATATTAATATTCATGACGGATTTGGAAATGGAAATCTAAATCTATCCCGCGCGGTCTCCAAAAAAATCTCCAAATCTGAATTCCATTTGCAAAATCTTACCTCAAACCCAAATGGAAAAAGTCATATCTGGCTCCTACTTGATTAGGAATATATGTACTTACTATATTGACCCAAATCTAAAAGAAAATTTGAGCGTTTTGACGGGTAGTACCGATTAGTATATTAGTTACGGTTAACTATGTAAATTTCGTCCTAAATCAGATTGCTTAGTATAAGTGGTCTGATATGTAGCATCAGTCTTCTTACATTGAAACGTTGTAAGGAGGAAGAGTTTGAAGCTTGAACTGTGTCTCGTTTATACGGTATGTGCTTGCTTGTGCGTGTTTTGAAAAGGTATACAGAGAAACTGGTATACTGTTAGGGGGTGTTTGGGATGATGAGAACTGGGGTCTAAAAGTTAGGGGGAGGGGAAATTATTTTCTCGTCTGCTTTGTTTGGGATGGGGGTACTTTTTTAATAGGAAAATCCAATAGCCAATGTATTAAATTTATTATGGAGAATACACAAACACTTCCTAACTCCCTCGGCGGGCTCTCGCTCTCGATGTCGCTGCTCCTTCGCATCCATCTAACCCATCGCCGGTCACCAGATCTTATAGGCAGCTGTAGCTTCTTACTACTATCGTCGATTGAATATCCGGCCTATATCGACGACTTGTCCTCAATAATCAGAACTGTGTCTTCAATCTTCATCAACGGCCGGAAAATAAAAATTATGGCTCACCCATAGTTTAATAGATGTAGAAAGAAACTAAGAAGGGGTATATTATTACTTTATTGATAATTGTAGTAGATAACAATTGTGTGAATTGGTAATTTTTATCCTTTTTAGTTATTGGAAATTTAATATGTAAATTTTATTTTGAATGTTTTGTTTTATGTTCGTAACATACTTTTTGGAGTTTTGAATAACTGAATATAAAACGGTAAAAACAAGGCTCACAGATCTAGTATTAAAAATCGGACCGGACCGGTCTGTCCGACCGGTAAATCGGTCGGGTCACCGGTCAAATTTCAAGTGTTGGTTTTTAAGATTTCGGAATCAGTGAAAATCGGTCAAAAACCGATCAGACCAGTGAAAATCGGTGAACCGATCAAAAAATCGATCTAAGAATTGGTTAAAAATTCGGTTGGGAGTTGGTCAAATTCATATATAGTTTAATTTTCTATGTATTTTATATTTTTTGACTTAAAATGTACCACTGGTTCGATCAGTCCAAACTGCTGGTTCGGCCAATAAACTAATGAACTAGTTATGATATCGGTTCGATGACCGGTCCGATTTTTAAAACTATTATCATAGACGTGGAATATATATATATATATAATAGCAGCCTTTACGTTTCCGGGAAGAAAAACCAACGGTTAACATTTGTCAATTGAGGAAGATGATTGTCTTAAGGTGGAGTCGGAGTGTTCAATTTGGATTCTCTTAATGGGACCATATTCATCAGATGGCAGAAAATAGTCTCAACTATAATTTTAATAATAAAATCGGTTTTATTGGCCGGATAACTAATTTAAATTAGTTAAATTAATAGTATATATTATGTTAAAAAGTATAAAATATACAAAAAATTATACTATATGTAAATTTAACTGACTTTTTATTAAATTTTTAACTGTTTCGACTAGCCTATTTTTGATCGATTTATTAATTTTTATTAGTCCGATCGTTGTTCAATAAATTTATATTTTTAAAAAATAATAGATTAGATATAATTGATGTTTAATTTTTAAAAAATTAATAGATAAGATATAATTGATGGCCTGTCTGATTCACCGGTAGGGTCAATCTGACTTTGAGAACTACGGTCTCAGCCCTCAAGAAAAGTTTGGCTCTCGTAAGCCATTCCCTGTACATGCTATGTCCCTGCGTATTTGTTTGTGTTTTAAACAGAGAATATTTGGTTTCAGGGTGGTCCTTGAGGATCTTTGATTCAGATCCGGTAATAGTCTCTCCCCTCCCCCTTCTCTCTTAACTCTTTTTTCAATTGAGGAGAGGGCTCTCAACAAATTAATGCCATATGAAAATTGAGGCCGAATCAATGCACGGGAAGGAACAAGAGGTAAACACATTGCATAAAAGAATTAGTTATAAAGAAATGAAGATTAGTAATAGTAATCGATGGTTTTTCTTTTTAAGGGAGTGAATTCCTAGCTCATCAAAATTACGACCCATACATGTGAATAAAACCATAATGTAATTATATATTATGAAACAATTTCTTAAGTACAATATTTAATAATTAGATACTTTAATTACCTTTAGTGTCACGGAGTAAAATATTAAATAATACAATTATACACTAGCAGGATACAATGCAATTATAATTATTGGTGTACGGATTTAATACTCCCATCCATTCTTTCAATAAGTGTTGTTTTAGGTTATGATACAAGAATTTAAAAAAAATTATTTAAATGACATGGCTTGTTTGGACCTACTTATCAAAAGTAGTTATCTAAAATAATTACTTATTTTAAAAAAATTTTAAGCTAAATTTAAAAAAAATAAGTGATTATTTTAGATAACTACTTTTGATAAGTATTTCCAAAAATAAGTGATACTTTAAGAAACATATATCAACCCACTTACTTCAAGATTACAAAACAAATTAATACCAAAGGATAAAGTTGAAAAACGTATTTAAAATTTATCTCCTAAACATAGAATAATACTTATTTATAAATAAAATTATATTTCTGAAATGATACTTAATTAAGAGTATTAAATACGATAGTAGTAGTAGTAGTAATCATCATCATCATCGTCATCATCATCATCATCATCATCATCATCATCATCATCATCATCATCCTATGATAAGAATAAGCATATTATATTTTTAGACAAACATAATCATGCTAATGGAAATGATACCTTTTTATTATTATAATACTAGTGTTTTACAAAATATGATTACAATAACATGAACACAATTATAATAGTGACAAATTTGTGGTGTTTGATCATAAGAAGATTTACATCCTTTAGGCTGAAGAAAATTATAAGTGGGTCAAAATGCCCACAACAATATATTAGTTAATCTTACCTAAAAAGTTAATAAAATACTAATCTAAGCTAAAAAGAAAGTATCTGTAACCACTGGCTAAACCAGGGATGACAACGGATTAGATATCACCTATCCGTTATCCAAACTCGATAAGAAAATATATACACATATTCATATCCAAACCCGACGGGTATTTTTTTTCCTCATTTATATCCATATCTATACCCGTTTATCCATATACATTTACATATCCATCGGATAAAATCCATCAAGTTTCGGGTAAAACCCATTAAGTATAAAGTAAAAATTATTTAATGTTAGAATTATATACTTAGATTGTTAAAATTTAATTATATATTCACTTTTAGCCTTAGAAAATATACTTAAGGTTATATAAATAAGGATAAAAATGTAATTTTATATCGAATAAATGGATGTTGGTACGGATTTGAGGATCCCTTACCCATATCCATACCCAAACCTTGCGGATATTTCTCCCATTCCTCCATATCAATATCTATTTCTATTTATTCGTATCTATTTACATATCTAACGAATAAAACCCATTAGATTTTAGATAAAATCCATTCGATTGTCATCCCTAAGCTGAACATTAGTTAAGTGGGCCAAAACATTAGTAGGCGAAGGAAAGGAGATTAGTTACAAAAAAAAAACCCATAAAAGGTCGTAATAAAATATCCCCTATAGTCCATCCATACTCTAAATAGGTAGTTGCATGCATCTATCGAACCAAAACAATATGTTATGTGGTTTGATTATTGAGGACGGATAATAAAATTGTTATGTATGCATAGACTAATTGCTATTGTCGTGGATCTCCTTGAAGTTGTGAAGCCCTATATTCGATTCAAGTGTCTGGCGGCATCATTTCGTATTCCATTCTAGTCCAGTTGCCAAAGCATTTCGTCCGTCGTTCCCAAACCTTCTCCCTTCCTCCTATAAGAGAACCATGTCTTCATCTTGGTGAAAGAAAGAGTTCAAATGAATCAGTAATTTCAATCAGTTTATTCACCATCCAACCCTTGAGTAGTAATGCCATCAGTCTTTTCAATAGCAACACTTGAAGATGGTATTCAATTCCCAAATGGAGCCGGTCGAATTGGAGCACAAGCAAGCAGCCATCGCCAATTTTTTTTCCACCCATCCCAGAATTGCAATGCTATTTCTGTGCATCCACGATCGATAGTAAGTCTCTCGCGAGCTTATTCGAATCATACTGAAAAATGAAGATAAGTTCACTACGGCTAGTCTATTTCAAATATGCCTAATATATACTGTAAGTAGTTAGCCAATGTATACCTTGCTAAAACTTAATTGATAGGGCTCTATGTTGGGGTAATGGCAAGTTGCCGTTGGCTTTGTCAAAGTCCCACATCGGTGGTTATATTATTTTTCCATATTTTTTTATATACTTTCACATTGTTTGAGTTAAAAGTTTAGAATATTTTGTTCGGCTAATGGGCCGGACTATATATACCACATTTTTTCTCTATTTAATGGCACTTTGAGCCATCATTTTATATACGGAAAAAAAATCAAGCAACATACCTCTCATCCTGAGCTTTCTCTCTAAATTTCTTCACAAATTCTAGGCATAGTTTTTGTAATTTTCAAACCTTTTCATGAGTGCACGAGAAGGAAGGTCGTTGTGTTAACCTTGGGGGCGGTCCGTCAAATCTAATTTGCACTATGGTCAGGGCGCTAATTGCTTTAGTGCATTGAATTGGATTCATTGTACGATGAATCTTTGATAAGTATCATCCTTTGGTTCTATTTCTTACTTATTTTGTTGTGTATTCTAAGTTCTTTCATACAAGAGCAATTAGTTTTAGTGTACAGAGTGTTTGACTGGTTTGCACCATCATCTTCTCTTGTTGTTGAGTTCAAATTTCTGTGTGCTATTTAGTTTCATTTTGCTGAGGATATTCAATTCTAGTCTGTTGCTGGAAATGACAAATTTAAGGGTAAAGGCAAGAAGATTCAAAAGAAGGGTTAATAGAAAGGTTAACCTAACTTCAAGAAGGGTGACACTAAAATCTAGAAGAAGCAAGTGACTTGCTATGTATATGGTAAGACGGGTCACAAGGCATATCAGTGTTTCAAGAGAAAGAGCTTGCTGACTCAGAATTAGAAAGGTGGTGCCCCTCTAGTTCCATAGGCTAATGTTGCTGAGACAAAGGAGGTTATTGTTGCTGTGGTTGTAGAAGCAAACTTGGTTGACAACAAGGTAGATTGAATTGTGGATACCGGGGCTTCTAAGAACTTGTGCGCCAACAAAGATCTCTTCCCCTAGTTCAAGGATGGCGCTAATGGAGAGTATGTCTTCATAGGGAACCCAACCACTACGGGAGTTTTGGGCAAATGAAAGGTTCTTTTGAAACTTACTTTTGGAAAATCTTATTGTTGAGTGATGTCTTATATGTCCCCTCCTTGCGTAGGAATTTAGTTTAAGGTATCTTGCTAGATAGGGTTGGACTGAAATTAGTTTTTGAGGCTGATAAGGTCATGTTGACCAGAAATTGGGACTTTGTGAGCAATGGGTACTTATTTGATGGATTTTTTTGTTTTGTCTATTAATGAAATTGGTTATACTTCTACTTATATTGTTGAGTTTGTATCTTTATGGCATAGTAGGTTAGGGTATGTGAATGTGGCTTCTATAGATAAACTAAAATAAATGAACTTGATTAATGTGTTGGACACTAATGATTATGAAAAGTATTCTGTTTGTGTGGAAGCGAAGAAAAACTTTTTAAACCAGTCATAGTGAGATCAACAGAATTACTTGATTTAATACATATAGACTTAGCAGATTTTAAGAATATTGAGAGTAAAGGAGGGAAGCGATATTATGTGACATTTATTGATGATTATTTGAGATATACTAAAATTTTCTTCCTTAGGTCTAAAGATAAGACCGAAGGTATGTTCTTAAAATATATAGTAGAATTAGAAAACCAATTGGACCAAAAGATTAAGAGGCTAAGAATGATAAGGGTAGCGAATATGGAACTAGTTTCCTAAATGACTTTTGTGATAGTTATGGTATCATTTATGAAATTAGTGCCCTTTATTCTCCTCAACAAAATTGCGTAGCTAAAAGAAAAAATAGAAATATGAAAGAAATGATGAATGCTATGCTATTGAGTTTTTGTATGTCTGATTATACATGGAGGGAAGTAGCTTTCATTGCATGCTATGTCTTGAACCGAGTTCCTCATAAGAAACTAGATAAGACTCCCTATGAATTATAGAAAGGTTTTGAGCCTAACTTGAAAGTTTTAAAAGTGTGGGGGTGTTTAGATAAGGTTGGTTTACTAGAATTTAGAAGAACCAACGTGGGAACAAAGACTTTTGACTGTGCATTTATTGGATATGCTTAGAACAATGCTACATATAGCCTTTTGTGTTTGAATGATTATTCTACTTGTGAATCTAGAAATACAGAATTTTTTGAGAATGTTTTTCCCATGAAAAAGAATGTATATGATATTGCTAGTTCTTCTGATGCTTCTTCAGTGCCCTTATCTTTACCACTCTCTTCTAGTGTTGAAAATGATGATGTGAATGAGGTTAGGAGAAGTAAAAGAAGAAGGATTGAAACTAGCTTTGGATATAATTCTGTTATTGCTTTCCTAGTTGAAAATAATGATATTGATATGATAAATATGGACTTTGTATCTTCTTATCTGATTAAGGAGGATCCTAAATCCTATAATGGAGCAGTAACTTATGTGGATGCTAGTTTATGGAAAGAAGCTATTAAAAATGAGTTATAATCCATTATGGTCAATCACACATGGGATTTGGTTGATTTACCTAAAGGTTGTAAACTAATTAGATGTAAATGGGTTATTAGAAAGAAATTGAGAACTAATGGGACCTTAGATAAGTTTAAGGCTATATTAGTGGTTGTAGGCTATAAGTAAAAGAAAGACATTGACTTTTTCGATACTTATTCTCCTGTGACTAAGATTGCCACTATCCATTCTTCGGTTTCCTTAGATGCTATCCATGGACTTGTAGTTCATAAAATTGATGTGAAAATAACTTTTCTATATGGTGATATGAAAAAGGAGATCTATGTGGAGCAGCCCGAGGGCTATTATAACACCCCTAAAATTCACTACTAAAAAATTTATTTTATTAAAAGATTAGCGGAAGCAAAATAAAAAACTATAAATTTTAGGGATATTGCCGCCACACTTAGTACCAGACCAATACACTCATACCGTTCTAATACCAAGTGTTAAGGCTAAAAGATAAAATATCAATTGCTAGAAATTCAAACCATATTTAAATCAGCGTAGCGTAAATAAACATCTTACAAGAATAAAATCCACCAATGGTGGTTACAGGAATGAAGATTACATTCAAAGCAAGAGTTAGAAAATGGAAGTAGTAAAACCCTATCAGATTCCAGACAATCCTTACACTCTTTTCCATTGCCCACTAGTGGCCAGGAGCGTTTTGCCTTGCATGACCGGTCCACCGGCTATAATAGTGGGGTTCCCGCACTCACATGGATATAAAATCTGAGAGACGATTGAATAATGATGGACTAATGGCTTAATTCCCAAACATATTGATTTTGCACTATGAAATGACTTAAGATCCAAAAGTATCTATTTTGCATTATGACTTATTAATAATTGATGGTCTTGTTAAGTATGTGATTGTGGTGTATGTATTTCTTATTATATAAATATATAGCTTCATGTGTTGCATTACAGGCTTGCTTTTAAGTGTGTTTTTAAAGGGTTACTCATTACTATAGTACTAAAGGATTCCATTTGCGGGGCCCCTGCCTATTCAATAGGCAGTGTCCCTTGCAGGTCCTTTTCAAGTGCTATTCAAGTGGGCAACGGAAAAGAGTGTAAGGATTATCCGGAATCTGATGGGGTTTTACTACTTCCCTTTTCTAACTCTTGGTTTGAATGTAATCTTCATTCTTGTAACCACCATTAGTGGATTTTATTATTGTATGATGTTTGTCTACACTACTCTAATTTAAATATGGTTTGAATTTCTAGCAATTGATATTTTATCTTTTAGCCTTAGCACTTGGTACTTGAATGGTAGGAGTGAACTGGTTTGGTACTAAGTGTGGCGGTAATATCCCTGAAATTCATAGTTTGTTATTTTACTTCCGCTAATCTTTTAATAAAACAAAACTTTTCAATAGTGAACTTTGGGGGTGTTACAAGTTGGTATCAGAGTCAGGTTTGATCAACTCTTCCTATTTTAGACTTTTTAATCTGATACCACAAGTTAGTATCATATTTGGTTTCAAACCGCTCTTCCAATTTCAGACTTTTAATCTAATACCATAAGATATTCCAATTTTAGACCTTTTAATCTGATACTACAGGTTGGTATCAAAACTAGTTTCGACCATTCTTTCAATTTCAAACCTTTTAAAATGATACCACAAGTTAGTATCAGAGTTTGTTTTAACAACTCTTTCCATTTTAAACAAATTTAAGTAGATACCGCAGCCGGTATCTGATCTGGTTTCAACCACTCTTATAATTTCAATCATTTTAAGCTGGTACCACAAGTTGGTATCAGGTATTTTCATAAAACCTTTCTCAGTTTTTAAACGTGTTGAGTTGATACTACAAGTAAGTATCAAAGTGTTTCATTAAATTTTTGAAGGTTAAATGATTCTTCTAAGGTTTTCCCCTTAATTCTCTATCCCATTTTGGAAACCGGATTAGTCCTGAGTGTTGGATATGGGTAGATTAAGTGACCTAGGCTTAGGTCACCTAACTTGAGAAAATAGCACCTTCTCTAACAAACTTTTATTTTATAGCTAAATCGACATGGACCGAGATGAACAGATAAACAACCTAGAGAGAGCATTTGAAGTGCTCGTGGGATTAGCCTAGCGATCCTCGATACCCCAACCTCAAACTGCTTTACCTCAGATGGGTATCGAAGAGTATTGGATGGATAGAGTTTTGCATCATCGACTCCCAACTTATGACGGGAAAGAAGACCCCGTCATCCTGGAAAGTTGGATACGAGATTTTGATAGGACCTTTGAGGCGCTCAACTGCCCTGAGGAGCGAAAGACAAATATTGCAGCTTACCTGAGCTCCATGCTTAGCAAGTTGTGCTACAAGATCAAGATACATAATATATAAGGCACACACATCAAATCAATACACATTACACATTTTTCACGCACATTAGGCCTCAACCATATTCTTACCTAAAACGACACTGGGCTTGGAGCACGCTCCTACGCCTCCTCAAGGTTTTGACTTGGTTCACCTATAAGAGGGAAATACTAGGGTTAACTTCCCTCTTACTAACATCATCATTACTTCCTACTTTACTCTTATCATAACCTAGTATTAGGGTTAAAAATAATAATAGTAGTTTTATAAGAAAAAATAAGGGTATTATTCTTAAAGTAGCTAATCATACTATTACTAGTCAAAATAGGTCTTGGTAGTTATATTAGTCCATGTTAAAGTATTATTAGCAATATTCATATTACTAAAGATAATAAATTTAATATTAACCATAATAATAATAATAATGATAATAATAATAATAATAATAATAATAATAATAATAATAATAACTCAAGTCATAATAATAATAATAATAGTATTAGTAATACTAAAATAGTGACAATAATGATGATGATGATGATGATGATAATAATAATAATAATAATAATAATAATAATAATAATAATAATAATAATAATAATAATAATAATAATAATAATAATAATGATAGTAGTAATAGTAATAATAGTGATATAGGTAATAATAATAATAATGATAATGATGATGATGATGATGATGATGATAATAATAATAATAATAATAATAATAATAATAATAATAATAATAATAATAATAATAATAATAATAATAATAATAAGAGTTCGAATAATCATAATCATAATAATAATATTAGTAATAATAGTACCAAAGTTAATAATAATGATGATGATGATGATGATGATGATAATAATGATAATAATGATAATAATAATAATAGTAGTAGTAGTAGTAGTAGTAGTAATAGTAGGTAGTAGTAGTAGTAGTAGTAGTAGTAGTAGTAGTAATAATAATAATAATAATACTAATAATACTTCGAATCTTAGTAATAATAATAATAGGGTTTCAAATAATTATATTAATAATAGCATTAGTAATAATAGTTCCCAAGTTGAGAATAATAATAATAATAATGATAATAATGATAATAACACTAATAAATTAGATAACAATTATATTAATTATATTTAAAGCTTAGGGAGTTTAGGGCACAACCTAGGGGTGGTGGTGGTGGTGGAGGAGGAAGTGGAGTTGGAGAGGTGGCTTTCTAGGCTAGAAGAGGGGGAGTGAGAGGGTAGTTGTGGTGGTGGTGGATCCTCTAGGTGGAGAGGGTTGGAATGGTGGTTGTGGCGCAACAAAATGGGTGGTGTAGGTGGTGGTTGCTGTGGTGGCCGCAGGTGGTGGTGGAGGTAGATGAGGCTTTGCTGAGTGTTTTGGGAGGTAGGAGAGGTGGTGGTTGCAGTAGGAATGGTGGCGCATGGTGGTGAGAAGGGTGGCGATGGAGGAGAATGGGTAGATCGGGTAGCCTACTTGGCACAACTGGGTCGGCTTATGTAGGGGGGAGTTAGGGGTGGTGTGTGGTGTGGTTTGGTGGAGGGTGATGTAGGGAGGAGTTTGGAAGATGTTTTGAGTGGTGACGTTGGGCAACGGTGGCGGCGTCTGAAGTGGCAGTGGCGTAAGGGAGTTGATTTTTCTAGGCAAGGAAAAGAAGGCCGATTGAGGTCGGGTAGGGGTAGGGATGGCAATGGGTCTCAGACCCGACCCAAACCCGCTAGACCCGCCTTATTTTTAGCGGGTCTGGTTCCATTATTTTTGGACCTGATAGGTCTGGGTCGGGTTTGGGTCCATATATACCTTAATGGGTCTGGGTCGAGGTCTAGTAGTTTTAGATCCAGACCCAACCTGCCAGACCCGTTTAGTATATATATGTGTGTGTGTTTATATATATACATATATAAATACATACTAATATTATGTTTGTCGTTATTATCGTAATCTTATTTGAGCTCGTTATTCAATTTTTTTTAATTTTATTTGTGTATATTTACTTTATAAGCAATATGTACAATATTGTATTCTAAAAGCATTAATACACTATTTGAAAAGTTAATGTAACTATTTTAATATATTTATTTTTTCACTTGGAGAATTTTTTAACAAAAAATATATATTAAATTATATAAAACATACATGTATTTGTATTCACATAGATTATTAATTATGCTTTTAAAAAATAGCTGAACCCATTGAGGACTAGTTTAGGACCTGTTTACTCACTAGACCTAGTGGATCTGGGTCTAGATCTGAACTTTTGAGATCCGACGAGTCTGGATCGGGTCTGGGTCTAGGTAATATAAACGAGTTCGAGACTGGGTATGGATGGACCCGACCTATTTTCATCCCTAGGTAGGGGGGTATTTATAGGCCAATGGTTGGTGGATAAGAAAAAGGGGGAAGAGAACAAGGGGGCAGGTATAGCAGGCTCGCTGGTTGGTGGTGGCAGGCTAGTACGAGCCTGCAATTTGTAGGTGCAGGTTCGGTTGGGGGAAGAAAAAGGAAAGGGATGGGGCACGTGTGGGAGGAGGTGTGGGGTTGGAAAATGAAAGGAAATGGATGGGGAGAGAGGGGGTGGTGTAGGTTGGCGGTACGGTGGTTGGTTGGTCGATAATGGCAGAGTTGCAGGTTTTGCGTGGGAGGAGCGGGAGGAAGGAGAAAGGACAGCGGTCGACCGGTCTGGGGAAAAAGAAAAGAAAGAAAAAGGAGGGGAGAACCAGGAGGTTGAGATGGAGGAAAAAAAGAAATACACAGGCTGGGCAATGTGGGGGAGAGAAGAGAGGGAGGAGGGTTGGGCCGCGAGGGGTGCAGGCCTAATCCGAGAAGAAAGGAAGAAAAAACAAAAGAAAAGGAGGAAGGAGGAAAGGAGAAAAGAAAAAGGGAAAAGGGAGAAAAAAGGAAAAATAGGTTGGTTGGGGTATTTAGAATATTTTGGTATTTTTAAATATTTAAAATAATAATTAAATTCCATTTTAGATTAATTTAGGATATTTTCGATAATTTTTCCTAAATTCCATTATAATTAGCAAAGAACTCTAATTTTTCCTAATTAAATTCTTTATTATTTTCCTCTTGATTTTGCATTAAATATTTCCCCTTATTTTAATAAAATAATTTTATTTAATTAATTTCCCTAATAAATCTCTATTTTGACATAATTTTCTAAATTAGAGTTTTAGGGTATTTCAAGTATATTTGTATGCAAGATGCCATATAAAATATGACACCTAAGCAAATCAAAAGGACATCCAAACTCCTAGCCATTGATCTATTACTTCCAATGATCTATAAACTTAAAAAAAACTCTGTGTTTTGCATTTTTGATAAGACTACATCTAATGAAAGTCGCTTGAATAATTTACTTGCTTATACCCTCAAGAATAGGTTGTTTCTGTTGGAATACAAATTCATTTCTATTGATCTAAATCTTGAAAATCAAAGCAGAAAAAGTAATCCTCAACACTTTAGCACATCCATGTTTGCCTCTTGTAACCTGGATCATCTATTGAATACAACTATGCCAGATATTGAAGAAATGTGGTAACATCACCTAGCTAAGCATCCTTCTCCAGAGTTGTTTTGCATCAGTACACTGAACTAAAAGATGGTTGAGATCTTCATCATCTTGCTAGCATACTTCACAAACTGTAGATAGATGCTTGGTACAATCCCAAGGGAGTGAAGATAGAGAAAGAGTTAAAGAGGTCATTCAATACCTAAGAATTCATACAAAGTAGTCCCTTTATGATTACTAGAAAGAGATCAAGTTCCAAAGTTAAAACCATATGTTGAGGAGCCTCCAACTTTGGAGCTCAAACCACTTCCCAAACACTTAAAGTATGCATTCCTTGGTCATAATGATACTCATCATGTTATTATTTCTTCATCTTTGACTAACCAACAGGAAGAAAATCTTATGAGAATGCGCAAATAGAAAAAGGGCTTAGTCCTTCCATGTGCATGCTTAAAACCCTCATCAAAGACAACTACAAGAAAGAGATCTAACCTCAAAGGCTACTGAATCCAACAATGCAAGATGTGGTGAAGAAAGAGGTAATTAAACTATTAGATGCAGGTATAATATATCCCATTTCTAATAGCTCTTGGGTTAGTTCTGCATAAGTGGTTCCTAAGAAAGGAGGAATTATGGTGGTTAAGAATGATAATAACGAATTGGTGCCTACGAGAACTATTATAACAAATCACAAATTGAACTGTATGCTTAAACATATGTCAACAACCTATTATGGTGTATGAAAGTAAGGTAACGAATATAATTTTTCAGGTGGCTCGTTGCCAATGACAAGCTCCTCTCTAATGACAATCAAGTTCGAAGAGGATTGTCCAGTGATGCTAAGTGCAATGTTTGTCTGAATCCATCAAAGTACCTGCTTCACATTCTCAGAGATTGTCCAGTGGCAAGGCAGGTTTGGCTTGATCTAACCCACCATACAGATATGGATACGTATGGTCCCCCAAGGTTCTCTCTCTGATTGGTTTTGGAAAAATCTGTGAAAGAATCCCGATATTGGCTGTGTAGGGTTGGGTCATTCACTTTTAGACCATAATCCTATCCTTATTAGTTTTTTGAGTACTGAGAAAGGGCTGATTCCTTTTAGATCTTGGGATATGTGGTTCTCGCACCTTTAGTTCCATGGGTTTGTGGCTAAATGCTGGGATAGTTTAAAGTGGAGGCTTTGTCATGAATAATTGAAGGCAATGAAAGGAATGCTGAGGAAGTGGAATAAGGAGAACTTTGGGGATATTGAGTCAAAGATTAAGTTATTCGAAGCAGAGCTGAGCAAGTTGGATGATCCTAGTCATGGGGGGCCTATTGATGATGCAGAGCTTGCTAGGAGGGTAGCATTACAGAGTCAGTTATGTATTTGGCACAAGAGAAAGGAGGCTTATTGGCTCTAGGTATCCAGAGTAAGAGAGTTTAAGGAGAGAGACATAGGAACACTAAGTATTTCCACGTGATTGTAGAAGTCAGAAGAAGGAGAAATCTGATCAATAGACTTGTTCACAACGGGAAGGAGTATACAGAACCGACATAGATCAGGGCGATTATTACCTCTTTTTATAAGAGGCTGTATGAGCAGCAGGATTGTCCTAAAGTAGAGATCAGTGAAGAAGGTTTCAATAAGTTGATGATTGAGAAAAGCTTGGCGCTTGATAGTATTCCTTTGGAGGAGGACATTAAGAAGGCAGTTTGGGCATGTGACCCTCTAAAAGCACCAGGTTATGATGGGTATCACATGGGATTTATTCAGAAGATGTGGGGCGTAATTGGAAAGGAGTTTACAGATGTAGTCCTGATTTTTTTCCGATTTAACAGACTACTGCCCTCTATCAATATAACTTTGGTAACTTTGATTCCTAAAGTGGAGGATGCAGAAGAGGTGAATCAGTTTCGACCCATTAGTCTGGTTGGATACATTTATAAGGTGATTTCAAAGATTATTGCCCAGACACTGAAGCCTGTGGTTGATGATCTAGTAGGTGATTCTTAGACTGCTTTCGTAGAAGGACGTAGTATTTTGGATGGGGCCTTAATAGCTAATGAAGTTGTGCAGTGGTCTAGGAGGAGAAGGGATATGGAAGGGGTTATGATCAAATTGGATTTTCAGAAGGTTGATGACAGTATTAGATGGGAATTTGTGGATGATATTTTGAGGATTATGGGCTTCGATGGTGTTTTCAGGGGATGGATTAAGGAGTGTATTTTGATTGCTAGTATCTCAATCCTCTTGAATGGGACCCCTACTCCTCCATTTTCTATGGGCAGGGGACTTAGACAAGGGGATCTGATATCTCCATTCTTGTTTGTGCTAGTGGTGGAGGCATTTAGCCAGATTATTAGAAGAGGTGTTGACAAGGGACTGATTCAAGGCTTAAGAGAAGGGAGGCATAGGTGTCATGTCACTCATCTCCAGTTTGCTGATGGCATGATGGTCTTCTGCAGGGCATCTATAGAGAATATCAGAAATTGGAGGAGATTGCTTGATTGCTTCTTCTTGCTCTCGGTTCTGGGGGTTAATATTGTGAAAACAGAGCTTATAGGTCTTGGCGTGGATGAACAATTTTAGAGGGAGGCAGCTGATATTCTAGGATGTGCTGTTGGTAAATTGCGTTCCATATACTTGGGCCTTCCGTTAGTGGAAAAAGTGGGAAGAAGTCAGACTTGGAAACTTGTGATTGATAAAGTGAAACAACGGCTAGTAAGGTGGAAGTCAAAAATTCTTTCTAGAGCAGGAATATTGGTTCTGATCAAAAGTGTTCTTAACAGCCTACCCATGTATTATATGAATCTATTTAGGATTTCGAAGGGCGTGGTCAAAGAAATTATTGGCACTCCGCGTAATTTCTTCTAGAGTCAGAATGGAGACCGAAAAAACTTACCTTTAGTCAGGTGGAGTGTGATTCAGAGACCCAAATGCTTGGGAGGTCTCGGAGTAGGGGACCTAACCATGATGAATAATGCATTGTTATTCAGATGGTGGTGGAGGTATTATATCGTTGATGGTGCTTCGTTGAAGAACCTGATATCCTCAATTCATTATGGGGGCTGAAGTGGGGGTATGCATAGTCTTGTGAATCGGCGAGGCTGGTCGCCATGGGCAGACATAGTAAAGGGGGGAAGTGGGAACCCTATCCTAAAAGAGGGTTTGTCTTTTGTTGTTGGGGATGGGAGGTCTGTTAGCTTCTGGCATGATGATTGGACAAGATTAGGAGCATTGCGAATTGTTTTCCCTAGACTCTTTAGAGTTTCTGGCTAACGGGAGGAGAAGGTAGATGATATGGAGCGATGGGAAGGAATACAATGGATATGGATCTTACGGTGGAGACAATTTCTTTTTGTTTGGGAAATCGAGCAGGTGGAGCAGTTGGAAGGGGTTATTAAACAATTTCCCTTGAGTAGAGACAAGAAGGACACATTTAGATGGGCTCTTAAGGACAATGGGTCGTTCTTAGTCAAATCGTTTTGTCTTGCAACGTTTCAGAAGACTGTAGGGGCAGGCCTAGAAACCTGGATCTCAGTTTCATATGGAGTAGTTTAGTCCCATCGAGGGTTGAACTTATTGCTTGGTTTGCGGTCCAGCAGAGGCTTAATACTAAATATAGATTAGCTAGATTTCAAATTATGGAGTCTACGGAAACAGGGTGCCCGCTTTGTATGATGGAAAGAGAATAGGTGAACCATGTGTTTCTTCACTGTATTGTGGCAAGGAAGATTTGGTACGCGATTAGTGAGTGGCTAGGTATTACATAGGTGATGTCAGGCTCTATTGAAGAGCATGCTTATGCTTGGTTTGGTTTAACAGAAATCGGGTTGAGGGGAGACCTCTGGCATACAACTTTTTTTGCTATAATTGGAGCTATTTGGGAGTTTAGGAATAAAGTCATGTTTGATAACTTCAAAGTATGTGATAGATGGCTGATCTTGCTCATTAAAGTTAGGATAGGTTATTGAATTAAGGCGAATAGGCGCGAGTTTCCTTATAGAATTCAAGAAGTGGTTCATAATGTCCAAGCTTTCTTGTAATGATGCCTTGTATTATTGAACTTGGTTAATTTCTATATATATAAAAAAAAAATAAAAAAAATAAGAGCAGTCACCCCGTTGATCCACCATAGGCAATGATTACATATCTTGTTGCCATCTTTGGGCCCGGAGGAATAGGTGGATTTTTTGACAACCGGGAGATGTGTTCCTGCTCTTCCAAATGGTTTCAATGATGGCATAGAACAGGGTAGTCCTTAGATTTTCCTGCTACCGCCTCTAACAGCTCCCCTCTAGGCATTGTGCATCTCCCACGTACTTTTTGGGCAAAGCATTACAAAAATTGGTTGTGATTTCTGGGGTGTATTCTAATTCGGAATGCTACATGGATCAAGTCTGGAGAAATAAATGACGTCAAATAATTGTCTTTTGTGACTCAAATATATACATTTCCTGTGTTTGTATTCTAATTTGCTCAGGCGATGCATTCATTCATATGATATATAATTGAGACTCCTTCGTTGTTATGGAGATAATGATCAAAATCACTCAAAGGAAGCCCAAAGACTTGCTTAATTACACCGACTGACATTTAATAAACATTGTGTGAACTCTTATCGTCATAAATTGGAATTAGTCCTAAGATATTTTACTTTTCATTGTTGAGAAAATTATTATACGACTTTAACTCCAGTTTTTTTGCGCTTTTGATAGATACCTATAGGAATCAAACAACTTTATGTAGTAGGTAGTAAAAATGCTAATTAGTCATGTAAATAAAACATTTTCCGCTTATAAAAGAAATCAGGAAAAGGAGAGAAAAAAATGCGTAGTACAACTGTTTCTTAAGGCTTATATTATTATTATTATTTTTAGTGGGAAAGGGTTGAATTCTTCTTGGGATGATTTACGTAGCAGTTTAGAATATCAACATGTGGATTAATTTTGGCTTGACTATTTCAGTTCCGAGCTTCACATTTATATATCGCACTCCAAAATTGCCTACATAATATATATATATATAGTTGTTGAGTTTAGTTATCATGTAAGTACATATATAGGTGTGAACATAAGCCTACCCACTTATCATTTCAGCCAAGCAATAAAATCCCGGTCGCGGTCACGGTCGCGATTGCGGTTACGGCATTGCGGTATCGGAGCATCACGAACGATATTTTATATGTCGCGGTCGTCGCGGTGTGATTTTTTATTTTTTATTTTTCACAATAAATATTAGCAAATACCAGTAAATATCGACAAATATCGGTAAAATATCAGCAAATATCGGTCGATAACCGATATATCGCCGATAAATATGTAAAATTCTAAATCCATCGCGTATCGCCAATTTCGCGTATCGGCTAACCCAAAATCCGATAAATATCGGCCGATATAGCGTATCGGGACCGATATTTAATTGTATGATTTTAGCTCGAGTTTAATTTATGATAATATAATGGCATGGCTAACCAATTTGTTTCCTGTACCCGAAGTCTCTATCTTCATCTAATGACCAGAATGACTAAATCAAAGTACAGAATTCTGGATATGCATGAAGCCTTGTGCGCCTATATAAAGGATCTTTAGAGCTCCAACATTTCATGCACTTGACAACCGAACACAAACACAATTTGTCCTACAGTCCTTATATAAACAGCCTTCCTATTCTGCCCAGCAACAAGTGAACAAGGAAAAACCAAATGGCTTCTACAATCACCACCGCACTGCTTTGCCTATTAGCACTTTCGCTTGCTCCTTTTCCCACCCACTCAGCTGATCCTGACCCACTTCAGGATTTATGTGTTGCTGATATGAAAGCCACGCCACCTGTTAATGGCTTCCCATGCAAACCTGCCTCTGAGGTTGTAGCCAAAGATTTCATTTCTAATGCCCTAATCCGCGGTGGAGATACAAAAAACGTCTTCAAGTCCAATGTAACACAAGGAACCGTGAACCAATTTCCTGGCTTAAACACCCTTGGTTTGTCCATAAACCGTGTTGATTTTGCCTACGGAGGACTCAACCCACCCCACTCACATCCTAGAGCGACTGAGGCTGGTGTTATTGCTAAAGGGACGTTCCTTATCGGATTCATAACAACCGACAACAAACTTTTCACCAACAAGGTATATCCCGGCCAAATTTTTGTGATCCCTCGTGGGTTGGTGCACTTTCAAAAGAACATTGGAGAGGGCGAGGGTCTCATATTTACCGTCTTCAATAGCCAGAATCCAGGGGCAGCCGTCATACCAACTACTCTTTTTGCTTCTGATCCTGAGATTTATGACGCTGTGTTGAGCCAAACTTTCCAAATTGATGATAAGGTTGTTGACAAGATTAGGGATGGGGTTGCTGGTGTCAAAAATTATTAATAAGTTGTTTGGTTTATAATTAATGTATTTCATGTTTGTCAATACTGGGATTTGAAAGTGTCTCAATCTATTTGGGATATGAAAAATCTTTCTATTGTTATCCATTCATAGATTATGAATTATTATAATAAGTCGTGTAGTTGGTATGCCACTTATATTTCAAAATTTATTGATTGATTGTTATCATTTATGGTATACAAATAAATATACATTTTGCTAGCAACCCTTCATCGATATTTATTATAACTTAGTCTTTTTTTTTGATATATAAGGGTATACAGAGGACAACAAAAAAGTTCCAAAGTACAAGGGCTCTAAATGAACGCCTAAAAAATGCTCCCTATGTTACAAGAGCCCGAAGATTACTGATCACCTCATCCGATCTGTACGGGAAATCGTTTCCCCCATACTTGACCCAAAAACTTATTCTTAACTGGATAAACATAAACATCCAGCCCCTACAAACTCCTAAGTTCTCGAACACTCTTCTATTTCTGCACTCCCATATGGTTCCAATAGTAGCATAGAACGCGGCTCGCCAAATATCCTCCTTCAGACCTTTACCAAGGGTGCCCAACCAAGCACAAGCAAACTCCTCAACTGTGTTGGGCATTACCCAGGAGTACCCAATCCAATGACAAATATCGTACCATAACTTCCCGGACACCGAGCAATGGAGGAAGAGGTGGTTCACTGATTCTCCTTCCATGTCATAGAATGGGCAGGAGATCTCGTTCGAATCAATGATTTGGAGCCTGACCAGCCTTTCCTTCGTGTTGAGTCTTTGTTGGACCGCAAACCACGTTGTGAGTTTGAACCTCGGGGGAGCTAGGCTTCTCCACATTAAGTTAGCTGGAAAGGTGCTCGACTCATCCTCGCCGATATGCTGATAATACCTCTGGCAGAAGGAACTTACAGTGAATACACCGGATTCTTCGTGGGTCCACACAACCGAATCTTCTTTATTCTTGCATGGAAATATCTGTTGAAGAATTCGTAGTAGTTGGTCCTCTTGTGCCTCTTCCCAGCTGAACAGTTGCCTCCTCCACGCTAATCTCCATTCCCAAGAAGGTCCCTCCCAGCTGCCCATCCTCGCCACCTTAAGATCCTGTTGCTCTGCTATACTGAATAGCCTTGGGAAAAGAATCTTCAAAGGTCCTCTGTTGGACCAATCATCGTGCCAGAAACTAATCTTCTGTCCATCCCCAAGCTTAAGAACCAAACCTGATCGCAAGTGAGGTAGGGTCCTCCCTATGCGGCCAATATCCATCCACGGGGTCCACCTTGTATTCGCAGAAGGAAAGTCTAGATACCCCATCCGATCTCTCGAATAAATTGAAGAAATGATTTTCTTCCATGTTGCCCCTTCTGTTGTGAAGAATCTCCACCACCATTTGAAAAGTAGCGCGTTGTTTCTAATGAAAATATCCCCCACTCCCAACCCACCTAAGGATTTAGGTTTTTGAATGAGGCTCCATTTGACCAGTGGAAGCTTCTTCCTATCTCCGTCACCGCTCCAGAAAAAATTCCTCTGGATCTTGATGATTTCTCTCACGACCTCGTTCGGAATTTTGAATAGGCTCATATAATACAAAGGCAAAATGTTCAGGACGCTTTTGATGAGAATGAGTCTTCCTGCTCTTGATAGGACCTTAGCTTTCCACCCAACCAGCCTCTGTTTTATCTTATCAATCACTGGTCGCCAAGTTTCTCTTCTTCCTGCGTGAGCTCTCAACAGTAGGCCGAGGTAATGGATAGGTAGACATCCTTCCTCACAGTCCATTATCTCCGCCGCTTCCTTCTGAAACGTCCCATCCACTCCCATGCCGATTAAAATTGATTTGCTATAATTGACTTGCAGACCGGATAGAAGATAAAAGCAATCGATCAATCTCCTCCAGTTTCTGATGTTTGTATTCGAAGCCCCACAAAAAATCATCGTATCATCTGCAAACTAGAGGTGTGTAACTTCCACGTTGTCCTTCCCTATCTTGACTCCCTGCAAAAGTCCTTGATCCACTCCTCTATTGATGAGTTGGTTGAAGGCCTCCACTGCCAGCACAAAGAGAAAGGGTGAAATAGGATCACCTTGTCTTAGTCCCCTTTCCATCTTAACGGTTGCTGAAGGCGATCCGTTGATAAGGATAGAAATGCTCGCGGTGGAAATACTCTCTTTAATCCAACCTCTGAATCTGTATCCGAAGCCCATGATATCCAGGATGTTCTCAACAAACTCCCATCTGATACTATCATATGCCTTCTGAAAATCCAGTTTGATGAGGACTCCCTTCGATCGTTTCCGTCTTCTGGCCCATTGAACGATCTCATTTGCAACCAAGGCCCCATCGAGAATGCTCCTCCCTGCTATAAAAGCTGTTTGGGAATCACTCACCAATTCATCCACCACCTGTTTCAACCGATGTGCCAGGATCTTCGCAATCACCTTGTAGATACAACCAATAAGACTAATTGGTCTAAACTGTCTAACCTCCTCGGCGTCCGTCACTTTGGGGATAAGGGTGATCAACGTGGTGTTAAGGGCGGGCTCCAATCTGCCCGTACAGAAGAAGTCCAAAACAGAGTCCGTGAAATCCTCTCCAATAATGCCCCACATTTTCTGTATAAAGCCAAAGTGATATCCATCATATCCTGGTGCTTTTAATGGCCCACAGGACCATACTGCTATCCGAACTTCCTCCCTTGTAGGGATCTTATCCAGATCTAAACTTTTCTCCCTTGTTAACCTCCGGAATCCATCTGTAGAAAGGCTAATAACCGGAAGATCCTCTTGCTTGTACAACTCCTCAAAGTACTCTGTAATTACCTTCTTTATTTGTGGTGGCTCTACAATAGATTCTCCCTTCTCTACTAATCTGTTAATAGTAGCCTTCTTTTTTCGTACTGCAGCTATTGTGTGAAAATACCTTGTGTTTCTATCTCGCTCTGTAAAATCTCGAACCCTAGCCACCTGCTTCCAGTAGGATTCTTTTCTTTTGTGCCATTTCCAAAGCTGCGACAACAAAGCCGATCTTCTAGCAATGTCTGTTTCACTACAGTTGTTATCTCTACCATTTAAATCCACCTTGGCCAGTTCCTGTTCCAGAGTGCCAATCTTCAAATCAATATCCCCAAAGAACTCTTTATTCCAAGTCCTCAGCAACCCTTTCATCTGCTTCAATTTGGACTGACACGTCCTCCCTCCTAACTCCGCCCAGCTACTGGAGACGAAATCCCGAAAACAAGGATGAGAAATCCACATATCCCAAGTCCTAAAAGGTTTCGGTCCAAACCCAACAGACCTCACCCTAAGACAGATCGGATTATGGTCTGAAAGTGATCGGCCTAAACCCACACAAGAAAGTCCCGGAATCATAGTCAACCAATAGGGGCTGACTAGAAATCTGTCCAAAAGGCTTGCGGACCCCGCCCTTTGCCACGAGAACTTCAAATTAAATGGCTTCAGGTCGATAAGTGCCATTTTGTCGATCCACTCGTTAAAATCCCGGACACTATTTTGATCCATCCAGCCTCCCTTCCTTTCATTCTGATTCCTGACCTCATTGAAGTCTCCCATGGCTATCAACGGAACGCTACAACAACGGCAAACCTCCCAAATTTCCTCCCAAAGACTCCTCCTCCCTCCAGGGTCCGAGTTTCCGTAGACCAAGAGGATCCCGCAATCGAATTGGTGCGGGCCCAACCCTCCTTCTAAGAGGATCCACCTGTTACCACTCGAACATTGTCGTAACGTAAACATCTGGGAGTCCCATCCAATAATCAAACCTCCGCTTCTACCAAGCACTACTGAATCCCTCCATTCAACTGATCCTATCCTCCATACCCTATTCTTCCAAGAGTCCCGTAAATGGCTGTGTTTGGTTTCAACAAAACCACAGATCCAAGGTCTCTCTCTTTCGATCAATCGCTTGATGCTTGACATTTTACCTACCGCCTGGATCCCCCTTACGTTCCAACTAATGATTTTCATAATCATAGACACTCTCTCCCTACTATCTGAGAAAGCCTACGATAACTGCCTTCTCTGGATCTTTCTCTGACTCCTCCTCAACCCCGCTAATTTTTCTATACACTTTCCTTCTTCTCCCGACGACAACCCGATCTGCTTTCCAAACTCCCAAGTTTGTCTCGCTTTTTCTATCTCTTCTCCTTCCATGCCATTATCTTCAATTTCTGATTCCTCTCTCTCCTCCGTCGACATTGGATCTACTTGAGCCCCATTCCCTCCCTCACCTTCAAACCCGGGTGGTAAATCAAAGTAGGCCGAATTCTCGACATCCTGCGACCCTTCATTAATACCGTCCATCCCCTCTTCTTCCCCGCAATGCCCCATTCTCCTTGCCTTCCACTCCTTAATTAATCTTCTTTCGTCCTCTAAGTCATGCTCCACACTCACCATTTTAGTCTTGATTGAGGCTGTTTCCTCTTCCTCCCCACTCTCTGTAAATTGTTGGCACTCTCCTCCACTGGTTTTCCTTCTACTATTCTTCTCGTTCCCATCTAATGAGCTACTTTGTTTTGCTCCTTTGACACTCCCGTCTTTCTTATTCTCCCAGCCAAACTGATCCTCCAGGCTTGGTGTGTGCGTCGACATTTGTTCGACTGTTGGCCCTCCTAGCAACGGGTACATCCTACGCACCAAAGATTGTGTAAATTCTTCTTCTCCCCAATCCATGCGTCGTTGTCGGCCAGACCACAGGTTCTGATTTGGTGCCGTATTAGATCCAACTTCTGCACCAAGGGACCCACAACTCCCATCATACCTCTTCCCTCCCACTTTTCTCTCCCGCCCATCCCCTGCATGGCACGAAAAATCTCTTATTTCTTCTCCCTGCGCACACAACTGGTCAGCTCTTGTCGGTAACAGCTTGAAACCTTCGATCCCAGTGAGCTGATTCTTGTCCTCTCCACTTGCATGTCTACTCTGCGGGCTATTGAGACTCCGCAATTCCTCCTCTGCTCTTCTTTCCATCTCTCCTTTTCTGCCCTGCATGGCTACCCCTATCGCCACCTCGAGCCTCCTGTCCTCTATCCCTACTCCACCCCTTTCCTCTCCCTCCTGTGCACTGTCGAAACTCAAGAAGCCAACGATTAGATCATCATTACGGACGTAGTTGTTGGACAATCGGGCGGAAGTGTCACCGGACGATGACGCCTCCGACGTCTCTCTTCGTCCCCCTTGGAATTGTGTTTGCCATGGAACGTAGTTTTGGCCAATTTCCTTAGCCACCACCACTACTGTTGTCTCCCCGATCTGCACCTCCATAGTCTCTCTTATTTCCTCCATGCATGACGTATCCACTAAGATCCTCGTTTTCTCTAAACAGAGGCCATAATCACCCTCCTCTTCCCAGCACACCCAGCGACCCCAAGGCTTGGCCAAAGTCCTCAAAATTTCTTCCCTCCATGCTGCCACCGGTAATCCCCTAATCTCTATCCAAGTGCGACGAAGCACACAGGCGTCCTCCGGTCTCCATCTCCTCACAATTGGAAAAGAGTCCCGGAGCAGACTATCCTCCGCAATGGCTAGGTTGCAGACATCTATAGAATCAAACGTAATTAAAATTTTAAAGCGTCCTAGTTCTCGTACCTTGGTGGCAGAGCTCCAATCTTGCATGATCTTTGGGATGGTTAGGTCGGGCAGGAACGGCTGGAATGCTTCCACTACCACACTTCTGTCCAGCCATTCCTTTGCAAGTTCATCCAATTGCACGGGGATGATTCGTCTCTTACTTTCTGCTACAAAGTTTCCAGCACTCCCAGCAACCGACGCAAAGGTCCTTCCATCCCTCAGCGCAGGTTTCCATCCACCGAAGACCATGTTAACACCTTTGTTTTTTACCTCCACCTTTGCATTGCTGTCCTCCTGCAGCTGGACATTTTTTCCTCTTTCGAAACGTGCACGCCTGACGAAGAGTTGAATTCCATGGAGGAGCATATTATTAATGCTTCTGACTGCCTCTATTGCCTCCCTCTCGTGAGCATACCTTATGAAACCGAAATGTAGGTTCGAGGTTCTCCTTGTCTTCCTACAGATATATATATCCGTCACAGCTCCCACCGACGAGAACAACTCCTTCACTTCCGCTGCATGTATGCTCTTGGCTAAGTTATCTACGAATACCGTGAAAGACTTGTTATCCGTATCCTTTTGGTACAGTCGGCGAAAGGCGGTACTCTGTAAGTGGCTATGTAGGTTGGCCTGATCGGAGAAGGGGAGAATGTTATAACTTAGTCTTTTGTACCCCAACTTCAAAATCATAATTTTATGTGGGTGTCATAACTTCTATCCCCTGGAATATTTTAGCTAGGTGTTAGTGTACATTGCAAGACTTCTTATTTGATATTTTGGCGGCAGGACTTCCATTGAAATGGCTTTACTAAAACTTGGCAAACATTTCACTTGGATCTTTTTGAATTTTTTTTGTTACTTTTCAATTTGATTGACGTACGGTTTCGATACTCTTAAAGTTAAACTCTTAGAAATACGTTGAGAGAAAAAAATATCACGTCCCCCTCTTTCTTATAAAAGCTATATCTTATAGAAAGATATTTGTGAAAATAAATCAAACTATTCCATTGTGCTAATATTAACAAGTTTTGTTGGGAGAAAAATATCCCTCTCGACCAGATGGATAATAACCTCCTTAGCCTACTAAACAATAATCCACTTAGCTAACCGGAAAACTATGAGGAAATGTAAAAGTAAATTGAGAACATAGATAAAATGAGAATTTATGGGAGGAAAGATTGGAGACTTTTATTGAGTATGAAGATTTTAGAGAAAATCAAGAGCTTGCACTCACATGTTGTAATTGTTTTTAGTTTTATATGACTAAAATGATAATGTTTTCAATATAAAAAATTTTTAAACATGAATTAAAAAATTGGAACATTTGAATTTTTTTAAAATTGAATTTGTACAATGTTTTTTGATATCTTTGAAGATTTTATTGCTGTTTCATTTTAAATACAAAATTTTAGAAATTTATTAGAAAATATCAAATATATAAAAAATATCTTTTGTTTTTTAATTCAACATAAAAAATTAACATTAAATTTTTTCATCATTTATTAGTCGTATAAAATAATAATAATGATAAGATGGTATTAAAGTGGGAAAAAATACATGGTATTTAAATAAGATTGTTTAAAATACATGGTACCTATAATACTACTAAAAAAAATCATCATAGACGATCCTAGATATACAATTGTTCGAATAAGGGCAATCATTTATAAGTTTTTCAATTAAAAAAAAATAAGCAGGATGAAAAAGAGGCAAAAAAAAAGATGGCGGTTAGGAAATTATAACTATTGTCTATAGTGCGAGCACAATGGAGAATAGTATAATGAAAGGTTGTAACTTAAAAATGTCGTCTATACCTTAGTATATATTTTTATGGGTATAAACGACGGTTTCAGAGTGCAACCATTATCTATACCTTAGCACAGATTTATTTTTCCTTTTTGTGATCTTCACTGTTAATCTAGCAGTGCTTTCCTAAGATTCAAGTACACAGTATCCTATCGAGTGAGTTGCTTTTTCCCCAAATATTTTCACCATTGTCGGTTCCTCCATCTCTTTCTCCACTGGTCACCTTTGTTGCTGCTGCCAGTCATCATTCTTCTTCTTCTTTGTTTCTTTATCATTTCCTTAACATGTGTGCATTTTTTCATTTTTTTTTCTTGATAAGTATTTATCTAGTATTACCAATGATTATCCTCACATTCGCACAATCATGCATTGCGTGAATGTGATTCCTTAATTTTTTTTATGCGTTTTATATATATCATTAGAAGTTCATTGGTATCAATGTTGTAGTTTTTAGTATAATGTATGCATAGTGTCACATGATGCTAGCTATATACCAAGCTCTGTATGTTATATATTTTTAGTACAGATATCATTGTTGTAATATGTCAATAATCTTCTGGTGGGCATAACTCACTACAGAAAATGAGGGCTTTAGCATCCACCTTTTTTCGTCACTAATGGCCAAATTTTGGTCGCTAATACCAATAGCGACCAAAAATATCAGTCATCGTTGGTGGTCGTTATTGCTCCCTCGTTAAAGCTATTAGAAACTAACTAAAATTTATTGGTTGCTAATGCAATAGCGATGACATATAATGTTAGTCGCTACTGCAATTATGACGACAAGTTATGTTGATCGTTAAAAGTAATAATGACATATAAAATACATCATTGCAAACTACATTAGTGACTAATTTATCTTGTCGTAGTAAAAAAAGTATTACATATATTAATTGCGACCAACTTTTCCATCGCTATATCATATAATACCATATAATCTATACACTACTAGTGACCATATTTTTCACCAAACAGACCATTTGCGACGAAATTCATTCCCCTGTTTTAATCATTAGCGACCAAATTTTGTGGTAAAAAATGCCATAATTATATTACAACAAATAAATTTGTCAGTCAAACCTTCATAAAGGTAAAGGGAGGCAAAAATAAATAACTCTATAAACTATATAAGCACTATGGGTATGCCCAAATAATTTTAAATGTTATAAGCTTACCACAAGTTAGTAATTCTACAATCAAAGCATGAAGCTTAGAATCAAATGGACAAAAAAAAAAGACTAGCCACAAATTGGTAGTTCTTTTTACAAAAGAGTCCAAATAGGACTTAAAAAACACGTACCTAGAACATCAAGACAAAACGAGCAGGGTACTATGATTTACTACAAAAAAGCTATACAAAAAGAAGACTTGTACAAAACTTGATTCCAAAAAATTAAGCTAAACAACTCTTGAATGTTGCTGAAAGCCAAAAAACAATGCCTAAGAGGCAGCAACAAACAAAAAAAATGCAATGAGCAAGAAAGCACCAAAGGAGCCTCATCAACCTATCAACAACAAAAGACAGTCAGAAGAGAGCAAAAGGTTAATTGAGTAGCAAAAGACAAAGGTACAACACTTCCATTTCAAATATTACAATAAAATAGGGCTAATAAAATTCCAACAACATGTAGGCATCAGGTCACATGGACCAAATCTTGTGTTATAACCTATTACGCATGACAGCAGCAAAAATAATAGCAACGTGCAACTCAAAGACAACCTTAAAATCAATTGTTGTATCCTAAACTTGCCAACATCTAAATAGAACATTATCACTTGATGAAATATTGTAAGGTAGTGTACTTAAATCCCGGAAAAGAAAAAAGGGGATAAAGAAATGGTAAAAGAGAAATCAAATAAGGGAGGAAAATCATTATTCCACCAAAAAACAACAAGAATGGGAGTGCTTAGCGAATTTGAACCACATAAAAAGTAGATAACAAACAATAGGGGGAGTTTGAGGTACAAACACTAAATTCACCAATGGCATAACAATGTCTTTTCCATCATTATCTATTCAAAACCAAAACAACCTAATACCATGAATAACTTCACATTTAGTTGGGCTAGAGAAAAGATTACCATCTTGATACTTCTACTATGTTTTTATTGGTAAATACTTCCTATGAAGCTGATAAAAGTTTGTTGTGCAACTCATTCTTCCTAAGGATATTCAGAATATGCACAAAAGATAGAAATAATACAAGAAATGAAGAATGTCCATATCTTGCAATTAAAAAAACCACTAGGACCTTTTTCTCCATGTCACATTAGCTTTCAAGAAAATCCAGGAGAATCAACAAGCACATATATATAAAGTAACAGATTAGAATCAATGTGGTAAAGGAATAGGGTAATGTTAGTTGCATAATTAATTCTTTTGTGATAAACCATATGATATAATCTTTGGCTCAATAAATTTTAGTTCATAACTCAATCAAGATATAGAACAACAAAGCATACAATGATTGGCTACTATCTCCATATGTATATAATAAGTGTTTATCTAAAGTGAGATAACATAAAAATTACTGACCAATCTCCTTAATCATAGCTATATTATAGAATCAAAAATTTCAACAATCTATTCCAACTATTTAAACATTGATGCTAAAGGGAGCTCAACGCATATCCAAAAGCAACAAAGTGTAGCAGTTCAGGTTGATGAAAATTCTTTTGTCCATCAACACTTATAACCTTAGTATAGCAGTTCGGCTGTATGCAAGAAAAAAGATAACAAATAGAAACTAAACTTATAATTCAAAAGCACTGAAGATATTTGATAAAATCAAATGGATACCTTGCAAGAATGATTTATGAATTTAGCAATCCCACTACACTTTGTTGCATCAACCTAAAAATTATTGAAAATGTAATCATAAGAACTTTAGAGTTCCTTTTTTTTTGCATGTATGAGAGAGAGAAATAGATAATAATTAGCACACAAATAAAAAATACCATTTAAAGAGGAGAGAAAAACCTCTTTAAAGTAAAAGTAATATGTCCATAACTAATTGACACAATTTCTGAAGACACAATCCTACTGTTACTTGCACAAGTTTCACAAAATGTAGAAACCTATGGTACCAATTTTATTTGAATATGTTGACTATACTTATAGATATGTATTAGGAAAAGAGGTTATTTATGATATTTGATCCACAAAAATATACCTTATATAAAGAAGCATAATGATCATAATTAATCTTATCTAACCATCACTAGATACCATCTTCTAGCTTTATCTAACAAGTAAAAATTGAGTGTAGGAGTAGGGATCTACAAAGAAGATATACCTCACATTATTTAATTAGGAATTATACATATCAATTAAAATTTACGATAGATCCCATTGGTAATAATTATTATATTCTAAAGCTAAATAGTGGCCACTCTTATACTCCCACTAGAGCTTGAACATCTTGCAAGAGACAAATGATGCATGAGATGCAGTACTGTGTCAATATAGTTACCTACCCAAAAAATTACATTTGATCATCTGAAACAATTAAAAGTAAAGACATTTACAAAGCAGTTAAAGCAAATATATCATCAACATGGAACATGATTCAGTTAGCTCCATCGGGTAGTACTAGATTTACAAGGCATATTGCACCTTAAGTAAAAAAACCATGATATAAAATATATTACCTAAATTATTTATCCTTCCAATTAACTAATGATTATTGATTATTTCATTTTATTGATGTTATTTGGTTTTTACAATAAGAACACATGTATATTCTCGCAAGAATAATCTAGAGCTAGAAGGATTAGTATAGTCAACTAAAGAACCTACAATTAAATTAATTAAATAGAAGAAGATAATTATTATACCTTATTAATTTGAATGATAGACAATAAAAAATTCAAATGCCACCCCTACAAATAAACTAAATAATTAAGAGGTAGGAAAGAAAAGGGGGAACATATAGGTTTGCTCCACCTCCATGGAATAATTACTAATTTACTGCTTGGATTAAAAGTAGTGATGGTAAATGATCTAGAGGAGCAAGGAAACTAAGAAATAGGAAAAAGCTTTCCAATTATATTCAAAAGAAGAGTAATTTCTTGAGGATTTGGTTGATGGTATTTAAGTAAGATGGAGTCTTTGTTAAACCTTAACTATTAAAGTACATTATCAACTTATAGTATCAATAATGGAGTCTTAGAACCTAAAATACTTGAGAAGGAAAGATTAGATGGTGCAAAAATTTATTAAATCTTAATGCCTCTATTTATTATGTTTTGAACAACCACCTACAATATCATGGTAAGGATAATATTTGTATTCGATGGTAGCAAAATTTGATTACCAGATCTGAGAATTGCTACTAACCTAAAAGCATATAGTACCACAAAATGCCTTAATTATTATTCTTCTACTTCTATATATTTCTATTTCCACATTATAGGAAATCCTTCAGTTAGCATTGAAAATCATAGATGAGATGAAGGCCAAAGTTTTGACGGTTATAAAGCTGATGATATTGGGAAGATATGCTTAGGATGGAATAAAATTATCTTTAGAAGGCAACCCCATGTATAGAATTTCATGGTTACTAGCAACATTTTGACAATCCATACTGTGAACTTGTCAAGGAAAGCATCACATAATATACCATAAGACTAAATAAATCAAATGTGAAGAGGCTAAGGTAAAAGTCCCAAATTTTATTAGATAGATTAGAAATATGTCAATTCACAAAGTTCATCCTCCTTGATTGAATTGAAAAACAAAACTAGTGTACTAATGCAAGTTTACTCTAGTGTGATAAAGACTTTTTGCCATGATTTAGCAATTTGATAGATCCATAGAAATATTAATGGGAAATAAATTAGCGGTATTTCACCATTTTACAACTTCAAAAGGCACCATAAAATGAAACTAAGGGAACTTACAACTACTTCCAGGAATTTTCATATCTAAATTACAATGTCTTTAAGAAGTAAAAAAAAATGTTATAATCATAGTTGGAAAAGAGTGCACTATAGCCTAGATGATGAATCATTACTTCTCTAACATCAGCCAAATTGCATTGCTAAAAAGATTGAATTGTGTCTGTCACTAATCAAAATAAAGGGCTAGAGAGATGAACAAACTATTGATATGTTTAGAGTTGTTAGTAGGTTGCTAGGTAAGAGAGGCATGCAATTGAAACACAATTAACATTATAGACTACATGAGTTGTGAGAATGGTAGCTAATATCTCCAAAAAAATCTAATACCAATAAACACAATCTATGCATTTGATATGTACACAAAAAAGCTAAAAGGTACAATTTATGGTTGATGAAATACCCCAAATCCCTAATTTAGGAAATCATGGCCGAATAGGAAATTATTAGGGAATTACTTAAAATAAACTACTTTTAGTGAAATAAAAAGGAATTAATAGGATAAATCAAGAAGGAATTTATAAGAGTGTAAATAGGAGGAATTATGGTATTTTAAGTTAATTAAGGTTTTCATTCTAGAAATTTATTAAATACCTTAAATTATTTAAAATAGTAAGGATAAAATAGTTTCAAATTAATATAAAATTTATAAATAATTTAATTAGAGAAAAATTAAAGGGTTTTGTTAATTAAAATGAATTTAGGAAAATTCTTCCATAAATCTCTAAACTAACCTAAAAATAGAATTTTATTATTGTTTTGATAATTATATTTTATTAAATACCCAAAATTACCCAAATTATACTAATTAAGCCAACCCCTAATTTTCCCTCTTTTTCCTTTTTCCCTTTTTCCTTTTTCTCCCTCCTTTTTCCTTTTTCTTTCTTCCCCCTCCTCTTCCTTATATTTCTCCCGACCTGGGCCGGCCTGCTGGCCTAACACCCCCCTCCCTTTCCTTCTTCTCGCCACGGCCCAGCGAGCCCGGCCGTCCGTGACTCAAAACGCAGCATTTTGACATTGAAGTCGCTGAAACGCCGCGTCGCGATAAGGGAAATTATTACCATTGCCTGACCGAATCAGAAGCGTGTTTTGCCCAAGTATAACCCAAAACGCAGCGTTCCATTTATGAGGGAAATAATTGCCGCCGCCCGGCCGGTTCCCCCTTCCTTTTTCCTTCCCCTGGACCGCCGGTCCAGCCCCTCCCTCTTCTTCCTTGCGACGTCGTCGTCTAGCTCTCGCCGCCTGCAACTAAAATCTCGCCGGAAAACGTAGCGTCGACGGCACGCCATTTCCACCAGTCGTCTCGTCCTTTCACCCCCGTTGACCTCCCTGTGGATGTGTCCGATCAATCGCAGCCCTTCCCCGCACGAAAACCTCCTTCTTTTTTTTGACAAATCATGGCCTGCAAATCGCAGACCATGTGCCGGCGAATCTCGCCGGACAACCTAACCTAACCATAAGCCCTAACCTCCCACTTGAAGCTCGTCGTTTTCCCATCCCAATTTCCCTATAAATAGCCCTAAGCGTTGCCTTAATCGGGTTCGAAACTTGGAACCCAGAAAACCAGAGCCGTCGCGCCGCCCCACTTTCAGCCGCCATTTCCTCCGCCTTCGGCCACCGTTGCCGCCTGCCCGTGCCACCAACATTCTCCCTACACCGCCCTCTACACGACCAACCCCCTAGACCTCTCTGCCTTTCCCCGCACGCGCCGCCTTGGCCGTGCAAAATTACCTTCCCGAACAGCCTTTGACCCCCCTGGCGCCACTTTCGTGCCGCCGGCGCCGCCTCCACCGCCGCTTGCAGCGCCACCATCACCCCCCAAAACGACCGGAAGCTCCTGCTCTACCACCCTATACCTCCCTTTTATCCTAGTTTTCCCTCCCCTAGCCTCTACCACCATTTTCCCCCTCTCTCCCTTCCTCCACCGCCGCGCCGCCGCCGCCGCCACCACCTCAGTCAGGTTGCCCAACACCCTAAACCCTAAAGCTTAAAAATAAATAAATAAATAAATAAAAATAAAATTGATTAATGATTTAATATTATTAACTACTATTATTAGTATTATGATTAATATTAACATTACCATTATTATTACTAATATTGTTATTATTACTAATACTACCACCCTTATTAATATTACTAGGACCCAACATTACCCTAAGGACTTTTAAGTAATGGTGTTAATTAACTATAGGGTCTTGTTAATCTATTACTATTATTATTATTATTATTATTATTATTATCCCTATTATTATTATTAAGCATTATTATTACTATTATTACCATTAGTGTTATTATTATTATTATTATTACTATTATTATTATTATGATTGTTATTACTATTATTATTATTATTATTATTATGATTATTATTACTATTATTATTATTATTATTATTATTATTATTATTATTATTATTATTATTATTATTATTAGTATTGTTGTTGTTATCATTATTATTATTATCTTTACTATTTTTATTATCAACATTTCTATTATGGTTGTTATTATTATTATTATTATCATTATCATTATTATCCTTATTATTATTATTATTATTATTATTATCATTATTATCCTTATTATTATTATCATATCATTATTATCCTTGTTATTGTTTTGTTGTTGTTGTGTTTAACGCATCTATTATTTTATCGATTATTACTGTCGTTATTATCCTTAACGTTATACTTTAATATTATTACCTTAGTATTTTTGTTATGCTCAGTATTGCCACAACCATTGTATTATTATTATTGTGATTATTGTTATTTTTATTATTGTTATTTTTACTATTGTTATTATTGTTACTATCATTATTGCTATCATCACTATTATCATTACTATGATTAATACTAGTGTTATTATGTTTATTTTTCTCACTATTATTATGATCATCGCTATTATTCCTATTAGTATTATTTCTAGTACTCCTACTATCCTTCGTATTATTACTATTATTATTATTATTATTATTATTATTATTATTATTAATATTATTAATATTATTAATATTATTATTATTAGTATTATTATTGTCTTCATTCCTACTATTATTATTATTATTGCTATTATTATTATCATCATTATTATTGATTTTGTCATCTAAGTGATTATGGTTGCATTAGTATTTTATTATTATCGGTAATACACTATCACTAATGCTACTATGATTTCAATTATTATTATCATCATTATTATCATTATAGCCATTATTATTCTTATTATGAGCACTATTATTATAAGTAGTATTCTTATTATTGTTGGTATTATTGGTAATTATTATATTGAAGCCCTCACCTTAATATTCTAGATTTGCTAAAACTTACTTTAATTAGTGATAATTCGTTTAAGCTATCGTAAGAGTAGTAATAACCTACCCCTTTATTTATAAACCCCATCATTAATATTAGCCTTGGTATTAGGCCATGATAGGGGTAAGATAGGAATTTTGATAATTCCGGTAGAGGGAGATTAACCCTAAGTATTTCCCTCTTATAGGTGAACCGGGTCAAACCCCAGGAGGTGTAGGAGCGTGCTCCAAGCCCGGCACCAATTTAGGTAAGGACGTAACTAAGGCCACCTGTGTGCATTGCATGTTTTACCTGTCTTGTATGCTTTGTGCGGTTGTATGTTATAACCTGTATATTATCTGTGTTTTTGTGTAGCGCAGCATGGAACCGAGGTACGTCCCTGTGTTCTTGTCTTTGTGTACTAATCTGTTGTGGTACAAGTATGATGTGATGTGATGTGATGTGATGTGACCCCTACGACATGCATGCTAGGTTATGTGAGGAAGTGTTGTGAATTGGGGACTTGAAAAAGAAAAATAAGCGGATAAAATAACCAAAGGGAAGTACGTCGGTTAACATAGGTATGGACGACCTAAGGAATTCACCATTTATGAGATAATGAAGAGAAGGTGGAATTAAATATATATAAGAGAGTGGGAATAAAATAAGGTTGCATGGGGGAAATTAGGGTTTGTATGGTGGTATCAATGTTTCTATGGTAGTATTAATGATTGCTTGGTGGTATTAATGGTTTATGGTGGTATTAGGGTTTGCATGGTGGTATTATGGTTGGTATGGTGGTATTAGGGTTTGCATGGTGGTATTAGGGCTTGTATGGTGGTATTAGGGTTTGCATGGGGGAGTTAGGGTTTTGCATGGGAGTTAATGATTGTATGGGATTTAGGGTTTGTGTGAAAAGTTCGAGAGGTTGCATGGGATGCGTAACGTTTGCGTGGGAGCAAAATTTACGTAAGAAAGGCTGATTTGGGGTGTAAGGAAGGTAATGCAAGTATTATTTGGGTGTTTAACTGTTTCGGACGGGGAATAGTATGTGGAGTATTATAAGGGTATGGAGGAGACAGAATTAGGGTTTGGAGTGATTAACTCTGGGTTGTTGTGATTAAGTAGGGTTGGAGTAGCTAATTGTGAATTGCTGAGGGTAATTAAGGTTTGGGATGGCTAAGTATGGTTGTTATGGTAAAATAGGGTTAAGGCACGGTTTGGTGTGGACAATTAGGGTTCGTCATAGCTGCTTAGAGTTGTTTGGTGTCATCATGTGTATTATTGACTAAGGTGTAGTTATGAATGTGGAATTTTATTGTTTGTGATGTGTAAAGTATAAAGAGAATGATTTATGCATGTCAAGGGCGTGATGTGATTCAATAAGATACGAATAAGACATTAATTACGTAAAGCGAAAGACTGATGAGCCCGACCCAGTCCGTTCCACCGGTTAGAATAGTGGCCGGAGGCGTTTTGCTCTGGGGGTTGATTTCCGGTCCACTGGCTATAATAGTGGCCAGAGGCATTTTGCCCTGGGTGTGTATCTCCGGTCCACCGGCTATAATAGTGGGGGAGTTCGGGCTCGACAGACCCAAACGAATAAGTTAATCCATGGGAAAGATACTAATTACTTACAGAGGAACACCATGTAAGTGCGGGGCCAGTCCGTTCCACCGGTTAGAATAGTGGCCAGAGGCATTTTGCTCTAGGGTTTGATTTCCGGTCCAGCGGCTATAATAGTGGCCAGAGGCGTTTTGCTCTGGGGTTCGATTTCCGGTCCACCGGCTATAATAGTGGCCAGAGGCGTTTTGCTCTGGGGTTCGATTTTCGGTCCACCGGCTATAATAGTGGGGTCCCCGTACTTACAGGGATAAATGAAGAATGTGTGAACAGAACTTATTATCATAATAAGTAATAACGAACAAGTACAAGCATGAAATTAGCTTTCCACTTACTCGCCTTTGTGTGTGGTTGATGTGTTGATCATGAATCTTGTGTGTTATTGTATGTTACTTATATAATTGTGTCGTGTAGACTACGTGGTAGGATTGTATGCTTGGCCCTAGCACCTACGCCCTTACTCAGTACTGGACCCGTACTGATACTACCTTGATTGACTGGGTCCTGTGATGATCCACCGATGGCGGGGAGCAGACCTTTGTGTAGGTTGATACTGTGTTGGGGTGGAAGGCTTGACTTGAGTGAGTAAGTGGTCCGGATATTCACCCTTCAGAATTGTTTTGTTTAATCGTATTTGTCCTTGGAGGTTACAAGTGTTGTTTTTAAATTTTCAAGGGTTTTATCGTACCTTGTTATTCCGTTATTTTAAGTACTATGATATATGGACTTTTTAAATTGTATCTCGGATTGTAACTTTTGACCTTCGTACTCTGACTCCGTAAAACTTGTGTTTTATGAATGATTTGTTATGGTTTTATTCTTTCTGGCCTTAGCACTTAGTATCGGGTCGGTAGTTATGGATCGATCTGGTACTAAGTGTGGCGGTAATACCCCGGATTTACAATTTCATTTGCTTGCTTCCGCTAAACTTCTTCTAAATTCAACGAAATTTTTCAGTAGTAAATTTGGGGGTGTTACAGTTGATGAGAAAAAGAAAGAACCAAAATTCCTTGTAAGAAATTAGTCCATATTTAGTCTTATAAACAATACAATAATATTTTTGCATCCACACATAATAGGAAACAAAAGGATAACCTTTAAGATAACTTAGGGTAGTAGAAGCAGTTGAATGAGAATTCACTAGCATGTGCTAAGTTGATTCAATATATATGTACAGATATAGTTGTCAAGAAAGCATAAAATTCCCCATTTTCAAAAGAATAAATACCAACTCAAGCTCGAGTTCATTCAATAAGCAATCTACTCTAAACCACAATTGCTAGGAGCCAAGAAGAACAAATTTGACATAAAACCCCAATCCCTCCTTTCTATCTCCCTTAACTTCCCCCAATTTAATTTCAATACAAGACATAAGGTCTTGAACTTTTTATTTCTTGATTACATAACAAAAACAAATCAGCTATAACTAAAAATGACTTCAATGACAATCTAATCAGCTGAGAACTATAAATTGAAACAAGAATCTAAGAGAAGATGATGATACTTGGCGGTATGAAGTAGGGGAGTTGTTCATAGATAATTTAACCTAAAATTAGAATATTCCATTTATATCTTCCATCTTTAGGTTTCACTAGTGCAATGAAGGGGGCACCTTGGTGTAGAGTAGGGCAGTGACTGAGGAGCACATGTTGATTAGGGCGATGATGGTGGTTAGCAGGCAATGACAAGAGCTTTAGTTAGGACGTACTATAGATGTGTGATGGTATTATCTCTCTTCAAAATTATTCCTTTGAGAGTGAAAATGAAGGTGGGTATTGCTAATGGTGAATGGCTAAGAGCAACAAAGTGACGACGCCAATGAGTAGAGAAAGGAAATGGAGGAGGATAGTTGGATTAGAGAGTGGAGGATGTGTCGTGGTGATTTGGAATACACGAGGTCACGATGATAGGGATATATGAAATGTGAAAATGAAATAAAATTTTGATCATCGGGGTGTCTATTGGTGGGTGAGTCAAGTTAGTTTTAATTTTTCGGCCTTAGTCATTTTTTTAGTGCCAACCTTAAATAATATTGCACAACCTATATTTTGTGCTCTTTTTTTCTTTTTCCAATTTTTATTATAAAATTTATATATGTATATGATGCTTATATCCTTTAGCGACTAGATAATTTAATGATTAAAGATCAAAAAATATATTGGTCGCAATAGATATGCCAATAACGATGACTTTTGATGGTGGTCATTAAACATATATCAAAAGCAACCAAACATTTATTTGGTCATTAAGATGGTCGTTAATTTGTCAGTTTCTTGTAGTAACTTTTGATTCAGTTGTCTATTTTTAATATAAAAAAATCATTTCGGGTATTTTTTTTAGAGAAATACATTGTGAAATCATTCGTAGTTTTTTTTTTTAAATTTTGAAGCTAAAAAAATGCCTTCCAAATGAGGTTTTAATGTTTTGAGTTTTAAATACCTATGTTTGTGATAAAATAATCATACACCATGTGTGTATGTGTAGTTTCATAAAAGTAACATATTCTCTTATAATAAAATATGATCACATGAGTTAGATCACTACTAAAAAAATAAACATAGACATCAACACATATATGATGGATAATTTAATATGGACAACTATCTATATGATCTTTAGTAAATAACCAAGCGAGATGAAAAAAAGGAAGAAATATATGATGGTTGTAATCCAAAACTTTCGTCTATACCTTAGTGAGATTTTTTCCCCAATGTTTTAAGGGTATAGACCTTGGTTTTAGGTTACAACTATTGCCTTTACCTCAGTGAGGTTTTTTCTTTTTCAAATTTTGTGTTGTCAATGATTTATTAGGATTTTTCTTCTTTTTGCATTTGTTACTTTTAACCTAGCTTACCTTTTTCACTCATTACATTCGCAAGAACACACAAAGAGACCTACCACACAAATTGCTTCTTTTCCAAAGTCTTCCACCTTCTCTTTCTTCTTTTCCACTAGTCACCTCTATCACCACCGCCAACCATCCTTTTTATTCTTCTCTTTTATTTGTTATTTCCTTAACATGTGTATATTTTTCATCTTCTTTCTTCATAAATATTTTCTCAATTTTGCTATATTATGTATTTTATATATCATTACAAGCTCTTCAGTATCAATGTTGTAGCTATTGATTTAATGTATGTGTAGTACCAAACATTACTAGGTATATACTAGCCTTTGTACGTTTTGTTATGGATTTGGTTAAGATATTATTGTAAAAATTTGTTTACAATCTTTCAGTGGGTATACCTTTTTATTTAGTCATTTGTTTTGATTAAATTTTTTATTTTCATTTTAGGTTTTTTTTATATAGATACTTTTGGAGCTAAGATAACATTGTTTCAACCTTAAAAATGAGGTTTTTATGTTTTGAGCTCTAAAATCCTATTTTGTGATAAACATATGATAGTAAAACACGTGTGCATATGTAATTTTATAAAACTAGCATATTCTCTTATATGAAAGTAATATCACAAGATTTAGATGTATTTATAAGAGCCTTATATTATAAATGGATAGAATGTCACGATAGTGGATTATATTTATAGGATCCTTCAAATTGTGTAGATAAATGATATAGGCCATGGTTATTGAAATTATATATTATTTTTTAATGACATATATTTGTGATCAATTTCTTGGTGAACTGAATGTCTATTTATTTCTTTGATTATTTTATGCACGTATGACATCTAATGAGCAATATCAAGATTTAGGGAGAATGGTAAAGAAAAGAGATAAAGAGTTTATATGAAATAATTTGTAAGAACATAATTCATATGTGATTGACGGGCTCTAGAATGCAAAGCTTAGGTAATGAATGCTCTAACAACCCTATTGTAGTTAGAGGAAGTGATATAGTAGACAATAGTGATAGAAATTCTTTGGTGTCCATTGAAAGGGTATGATGTGTAATTTTTGGTAAAGAGATGGTTTTGTTATCTATATTGACATCTTTATTTCTCATATGTGTGTGCTCATATTATTGCTTTTGGTATGCCCATAAGAAATGAATATGTCAAGATAGGTAATAAAGAATAAAATTAGTTGATCGAACTCACTAGGAGGCTTAATGTTCTAACTTAATTTATTTAGTTACTTTTATTTCTTATATACAATCAATTCCATATGAGTTAATTTCAATATAATTTGATTGATATTATATTGTAAAACTAATATTCTAACTTGGGATACACAACGTTTTTGCTTGTATATCAATTAAATACATATAGGTTTTTATATGCACGAAATTATGAATGGTGTAGGTTGTAAGAGCAATGAGGCTATAAACAATGATTCTGAGTAAAAATGATCATCTAAACTCAAAAAAAAAAATGGCGGATTAGATGATGATTGTGGGCTAAAACCGTCATCTATAGTAGAGCATAAATGGGTTTTTTAGCCCATAGCCCAAAATCATCCTCAAATCCTTCCAACTATTTTTTAAAAGTAAATTTTCTATTTTTAAAAGTTTTGGTAAAATCATTCGACTAATAATGAAGAACCTGTTGACTTGTTTCATTAGTAGATTTGTTTTCTCCCACTAGTAGACTGGTTCTTTTGGAGTTGATACTTGGGTTTCTCGATAAACCAGTTGATTGGTTCTAGGTATGACCAGTAAACTAGTATCTCCTCAAACTTACTTACTCACCTATTTTCTAAGTACTTTCTAAAACCAAAACTATTTTCTTTTATATCAACATATTTTGAATACATTTTTTAACACGTTTTGAAGAAAATAGGATGGGGTATTATAATGGATTCATTAATAAGTAAATATAAAAATATTCTTTATTAATTTGAAAGCGCATACCGTAATAAACTTCTTGTCAAGGAACTATAATTCCTATAGAAATAATCATATCATTGATCTAGTTATGCTAATGATTTATTATTGATGAGTTGTCATCGATAACACTTATTACTGATGATTTCTTTCTTATTAACAAAAGCTTTATCATCAACATATTCTCTCATTAATATAGTGTATTAATAAATTAGATGAAGAGAACTTAGTGTACATATTTTATAGATGTATTAGTACTTAATGTGATGGTTTGAGCTTGTGAACTTGATACACATTCATGGGAAAGAATATGCATCCCTTTATAATAGTTAAACTTGTGCTCAAGTAGCCATATAAATTCATTGATTGTGTTGGTTTCGATATGTAACATAATTTTATTACCAATGGTAGCCTGTTATTTGACATCATTCACAAGAATTTCCTTTGCCTTTATGGAAGGGTTCAGTGGTCCTATCTAATCATCTATGAAGAATACTTTAGCTTTGCTCTAGATTAATGCAACACACCATAGTAATTTTTTTTATTTCCAAGCTTGCATAATAAATTAATAACTTTGTTTAGTGTTTTAGGATGAATGTTTATCGTAGTTATGATTATGATTCACGAGCTTTGTGATTTGCACTAATGGGTTTCTGCTCATTTTATATATATAGCTATGCATTTAATTCTAATAAGTTTCTCTATGATTTGCTATTAAGTTTTTACCACTGTATTGTATAGAACTTGAGTATTAAACAAAAAGGAAAAATAAGTAGTCATTGCTTTGATTTTTCTTCCATGTTGAACTTAATTATTTAACCAATTGAAAAACTTATCTAAAATTTTTTGGTGCCATTTAACTGTAAATGTCAATAATTTATAACATATATGTCTTAAGAAATAATTTTTTTTCCTATTTTCATAGGATCTTACGATCTTACAATCAGATTCTACAAACCCTTATCAATTATATGTAGAATTCCAACCTTGACAATATTAGGACCTGATAGTCTTAGTGTAGGGAAACCCGCATATCAATATTACTACCTCTCTATATACCAAATTGCCTAGAAACAAGGTCCAAAAATAAGATCCAAATGTATTCTCAAACCTAGGGATGGCAAAAATCCCCACGGGTTTGGGGCTCTGACGGAGATTCCCCTATCGGGGTCAGGTTCGGGGGGATTTTCGGGGATGGATTCGGGTTCGGGGAATTTTTCGGGTATGGAAACGGGGATGGGTTTTGTATCCCCGTCCCCGAACCTGCCCCGAATTATGTAAATATGTAATTTATTTTAAGTTTTATATATTTTATATATTACTTTTATTGCTGATTTGTTGTTGTAATTTTAATTTATTCAAAAAAATTATATAAGTACTATTTTTTAAAAGTAAAGGTTATTACTTACTTTCACTTTTTTTGATTTGAACTTCACTTCTTCCGCACGTCTAAAATCTACTAGACAGACTACTACTATCTTCTATCTAAGTATCTATTGATTATCTTCAGAAATCAGACTCTTCTCGATTCTCGAATCTCGAGTCTGGACTCTCGACATTCTCGGGTTGTCGGGCTTTTGCTCACTAGCACTGGCCGACTGGCGCACTGCTCACAGTCATAGTTACAAACTCACAGCTCACACCATCACCAATTCACCATCACACCGCACCTCACTAACAATAACATACACCAGTAACACCACCAGTCCACCACCGGTCCACCACCATTTTCATTTCTTATTTTCTCTGTTATGTAGGTAACAGTTGTGGCAGTTGCGCGTTGCGGGCCTTGTGGCCGTTGCTGACTTGCTGTGTTGGAGGAGCACTGGAGGCTGGAGGTGGGAAAATTTCTAATCTCAACTTGGCTACCTTTCGACTTCTAGTCTCTGCCAATCTCAACTCCGGCAACCACCAGTGACGGGCCGACGACACACTTATTTTTCTACTCTCCTCTGGTTCTGGTGTAAGTTGTGTTTCATCCACTATTGTCCGCTACTTCTCTCTACCCTTCATCGGCCATGCCTTAATACTGGACTACTGGTTATTTCGCCCTCCGAGCCTCCGCTGACCTTCTTTAATCCTTCTTATCTCTCTGGATTCGTGCTTTGAGTCACCGGGTGAGTGTTTTTCGGTTCTTACTTCTTAATTCTTATAAATGTCTGAGTAATTATTCATTGTTCAAATTGTTATGCTAAGCTAAAATTCATTTCCTTTGTATCTTCCAAGTTCTAACTTATGAAATGAGTATGTTGTTCTTCCTTCCATATGAGAACTATCAACTTATTGTCTTGCTTGAATTTACCATGTAATACATTAGTCAATTTTATGTTTTTGTCTATCTTTATATGGTTCATGTAATCATGTTGGAGGATATATGCGATGATAAGTTATTTCTTACTATAATACCTTACTATGCAGACTGTGTCCTTCTTTGGCATTTTTTTGAGTTTCAACACTTATATTTTGGTCATTAATCTATGATTATTATGTTAGTGATGAATTTTTTTCTTGATTTTAGTTACTTTTTTTTAGAATGGATAATAGTCACATCATAGATAAAGATATAGAAAGCCCTATGCAAACTACTCCAACCTTGGCAAGTCAAGAAATTCCATCCCAAAATGAGAATACTCAAGTTGATGCGGATGTGGAAACACATAATTCCGAAGAGGAAAATAGTAATGTGGGTGGTGTAAAGAAAAGAAAATTGCGATCTATTGTGTGGGATCATTTCGAGAGGAAAGTTATTTTAGGGAAAATGAAGGCTATTTGCAATGATTGTAAGAAGGCATTAGGAGGGGAGAGTAAGAATGGCACGAAGCATTTGCTTGATCACATGAAAGTATGCGTGAATAAAAAGCAAAAGTCTATCAACCAATCTCTTTTGCATACGACAAAATTTAACGATGGGTTGATGAAGCTTAATACATACAATTTGATCAAGATCATTTGAAGTCCGAGCTTGCAAATATTATTATATTACATGAGTACCCGTTATCAATGGTTGATCATGTGGGCTTTAGAAGGTACTCTCATTCCTTACAACCATTGTTCAAAGTGGTTTCTCCTAATACAATCAAGGGTGATATCATGAAGATTTTTGAGTTTCAAAGAGAGAAATCAATGAAATTGTTAAATGATAATGCAAGTCAAATTGCATTAACAACTGATATGTGGACATCTTCTAACCAAAAAAGAGGATTTATGGCTATTACTTCACATTTCATTAGTGAATCATGGAGATTGCAAAGTATGCTTGTTCGCTAAATTTCAATTTGATTTGTTTTTGAAAAAATTAAGCAAGTATACTCTTACTATAAAGTCACTGATTTTTTTTTATTTCTTTTTTGCTAGGTTTATATATGTTCCATGTCCACATACAAGTGAGGTTCTTGCAAATGTACTTGTTGAATGTTTGCTAGATTGGAACCTTGATTGTAAGTTATCGACTTTAACTCTTGATAATTGCAATTCCAATGATGCCATGATTGGACATATTTTGGATAAGCTTTCTCCAGTATCACTTGTTTTAGATGGAAAATTATTTCATATGCGTTGTAGTGCACATATTTTGAATTTGGTAGTGAGGGATGGGTTGGAGTTGATTAATGACGCAATTGAAAAGATTCATTATAGTGTTCAATTTTGGTCGGCCACTCCAAAAAGTGATGAGAAGTTCGTTGAGGCAGCTAGACAACTCAAAATTGCATGCACTAGAAAATTAGAATTAGATTGCAAAACTCGATGGAACTCTACATATTCAATGCTTAACACTGCAATAGAATACAAAGACGTATTTCCTCGCTTGAAGCAGCATGAGCCTTTGTATCAAAGAGTTCCCACCGAGGAAGAGTGGGCACAAGTGATGGAAATTGCTTCAAAGTTGGAGGTTTTTTATGATGCCACAAAATTATTTTCTGGAACCAAATATCCTACCATTAGTCTTTTTTCCCCTACTATGTGTGATATCAAGTTGCTTATTGGTGAATGGCTTGAGTCTTTCAATAATAATGTGAAAACAATGGAAGCTAATATGAAATTGAAGTTTGAAAAGTATTGGGATAAGATGAATCGTCTACTTGCAATTGGAAGTATTTTAGACCCAAGGTATAAAATGAAGATGGTTCAATTTTATTTTCCTCTTTTCTATGATGATTTTTCTTTATTGGAGATAGAAGAAGTGAAGCAGATATTAAATGACATGATTGAAGAATATAAGAAAAGATCTAAAAGATCTCATGTCGTTCAAGGTTCACAAGCTTGTTCCTCTTCAAAGCCTCCACAACCTAGACATGGTAGTTATGCTAATAAATTTGAGATGTTTATGGAGTCTAATGCTACCACAGATGATGTGACAACATCAGAGTTGGATGTCTACTTAGGGGAGTCTCTTTTGCCAAGGAATACGGTTGATTTTGATATATTATGTTGGTGGAAGATAAATGGGATCAAATATCCTACTTTGCATGATGTTGCTAAGGATGTCTTGGCTATTCCTATAATGACCGTTGCTTCAGGGTCAACATTTAGTACTAGTGGGAGGATTGTGAGTACTCACCGTAGTAGACTTCATTCTAAAACCTTGGAGGCTTTGATGTGTGCACGAGATTGGCTATGGAAGAAAATTGAAGGTATTATGATAATCTTTAAGCATAATGTTTTTAGTTTTTTCTATTTTTCCATTATAAATTTTATTGTTTGTTTACTTTTCTATTTACTTTATCTTTGTTAGATTCTGAAGAAGAAAATGGCCAAATCTTTGATAATGATTCTGATGTAGAGGTAATTTTCATGTTTGATTGAAATTTTCCTCTAAACTTATGTAGTAATGTTATGTACAACACTTTACAATTGCATAAAAGTGCATTAGGTAGCTGAGCTTTTAACTATAGCCAGAAAATATATTGAATACTTGCATCAGGTATGTAAACTTATCTAGTAATGTTTGATAACTGAGTTTTTTAATACTTTCTCTATTGTTCTGCATTTAAGTTTTTTGCTCAGTTTTGATCTATCCAGGCTTCATTTTGCTCTGTTATGATTTCTATTCTGATCTATCTATTTTTGACCTCTAGTTTGAATCTTTTGATTTGTCTATTTTTTCTCTTCTGATCTATGCCTCTGAATATCTGATCTTTGTTCTAATCTATTTATTTTTTTATCTCTTTTCTGATCTATGTGTTTCTACTATGCTATGATCTTTACCTCTGATATCTGTTCTAGACTTTGTTATGATATATCCAGATTTCAAACTTGATTTTTCTTATTTATCTACTGCATTCTTAGTTAATAGGTGTAGATTATAATTGTTTATTGACCTGCATTTTATTTCTGTGTTGGACTAATGCAGTAATTAGTTATGGCCCATAGGTTTATTATTATTAGTTAATTTTTATTATCTTTAATTTAGTTATTTCATTCTCAGTTTATAAGTCTAGATAATTTTTTTATTCATTGCTAATGCATTCTTAGTTAATAGGTATAGATTCTAATTACTTGTTGACCTGCATTTTATTTCTGTGTTGGACTAATGCAGTAATTAGTTATGGCCCATAGGTTTATTATTATTAGTTAATTTTTATTATCTTTAATTAAGCTATTTCATTCTCAGTTTATAAGTCTAGATAATTTTTTTATTCAGATAATTTTTTAGGTAATTTTTTACTCAAAACAGCCACATTAGCAACTTCAATGGAACTATTACACATTGAATTAATTGCTGTAGTCTTTGATGGTGGACCATTTTTTATCTTTTTTATGACTCTTGGCCAGAGAAGTTTCCTTAGAACTCTTTGCAGTAACAGGAGAAGGACTAAAGGAGGTTCGGAAGGCTTCTGAATTTTCTTCTTGCCTCATGCTGCGGCCTTCTTCTTGGAATTTATGCCTTCTCCCCATCTCTGAACAAAGCTTCCAACTTATTATTTGCAACAGATGTCATGCAGTAACAGGAGAAGGACTGAAGGAGGTTCAGAAGGATATTATCCTCACTCCCTGCAGTCTTCTGCCTTCTCCCCATCTCTGAACAAAGCTTCAAAGTTGAATTTATGCCATTAACCTTACATGACCAGGTTTTAAAAGAATTAAATCACAAAAAAGTGGTAAATGGAGGCACTGAATAAAACTTCAGTATGGTTTGATTAGGAAATATAGAATCATAGATATATGCTATGATATTTGTATAAATTGTGAAAATTTATTCTCCACATCTAACATTTATATGATTTTATTATTTTGCAGGAGTCGGAATCATACAACACTATGAGCAACACCGGAAGAAGTAGCTTTTTGTGACTTGATGTTTATCAAACAATCTGATATTTTGATTTTGAATGCTGAAAGAAGACAATATTTGGTGGCTGCTTCTTTGATCTTATGGATTTGGACATTTGGTGGTTTGTTTTTGTTAGGTGCTTGGAAGCATCATGTTACATGTAGTGTCCTGTACTCCTGTCCATAGATACTCTATGACTATGAGACTATGAGACTATGAGCCATATATAGGTTTTTGATGGATCAATTGATCATGTAATATTTTGTTCATAGGTTTTTTTTTATCCAAGTTGTTGATGGTATTGATGTATTATCTTGTCCATAGGTGTTTTGATTCAGGTTTTTAACTATGGAAGGCATTTAACATATAGGTTTTTGACTCTTTGCTAATATAATGTTGTAAATTTGATGCTCCTGTAGTAATATAATGTATGGTTTTAGTTTTAAATGGGAATTATTTATTATATTGTATGCTTATATATACTTATGTTTTATTTTTATGATTGCTGGAAAATTATGTTTTTGGGTTTCTCAAGTTTTGGGGGTGGGTGATAGGTTTTGGGGATGGGGATCGGGGATGGAGATCGGGGATCTAGTTCGGGGAATGGGGGCGGGGATGGGGGATTAGCCTCCGTGGGGATCGGGGAGGGGATTCCCCGTAAATAAAAAATTGGGGATGGGGCGGGTATGGGGATGGGTATCTATTTCGGGTTTGGGGATGGGGACACCATCCCCGTCCCCGCCCCGCCCCATTGCCATTCCTACTCAAACCACCACAAGACTATTATGCATATTAGTGCTCGTGCATGCTCCTTTGTACTGCCACTCAGCTAATCCTGGTGAAATTCAAGAATTTTGTGTTGTAGATATGAAAGCAACACCTTTGATTAATGGCTTTCCATGAAAACCTACCTCTAAGGTTGTATCAATATATTTAATTTCCAATGCCTTAATCTATGGCATAAATACAAATAGCATCTTCAAATCCAACATAATAAAGGAATGATCAACCAATTCCCGGGCTTAAACACCCTTGGTGTATCCATAAACTGCATCTATTTTTGGTATGATGGACTCAACCCACCTCATTCACACCCTAGAGGTGCGGAAGCTAGTATCATCTTCAAAGGAACATTCCTAATTACATTTGTGATACAAGATAAGCTTTTTACCAATAAGATATATCCAATCCAAATGTTTATGTTCCCATGTGGGTTGGTAAATTTTGAAAAAAAAAATTGGTCATGATGAGGGCTCATATTTACTTATTTCAATAGCTAAAATCATGGTGCTACTATTATACCCACTACTCTTTTTGCTTGTGATCCTAAAATTTCATACTCTGTGTTGAGCCAAACTTTCCAATAGATGATAAGATTGTTGACAAGTTAAAGGATGGAGTTATCGATACTAGAAATTATTGATAAGCTTTTTTTTTGGTTCTATCATTAATATTTTTTTCATGTGCATAAAATCATTTGATTAGATTTAAAGGCACAAATTAAGTATTTGCAATTTAAAATTTCAAAACAAATGAAGAATCAAATTAAAATTCCCTATTAAGAAAGAACAAACTTAGTATGTAAGTTCTTTGGTATTGGCCTAATAATAATATGCATGCAGAAGTCTTTGGTTTTGAACTTGTTTGTTTGTATTCCTTTTATTGTTCCTTATATGGTGTCCTAAAGCAGAATGCAGTAAAGAGATCAACATAAGATACTACATGGTTCCTCTACTTATGAAATAATTGTCTCTTAAGTAGCATACATCTAAGATCCTATTTATATCTCTTTTGTTCTCATGATAATTTGTATATAAGTAGTACACTTTGTTTAAACTCTCAAATGCCATAAATCTACTTTGAATTACCACATGCACACCTAACTCTCGGTGCTAAATCCCACCTTAACTCTAAGGTTCTACACATAGGTTTAAACTCTTAAAATTGCCTAATATGATCTTTGACTTGTGATTAGTATGGGATTATAGATTAGCTAAAATCTAGTAGGAAGAAACTTTAGAAGAAACTAAATTTTTATTTTTTGGTACAAAAATAGTTTCCTATTAAGGCAATTTCTCCATGAAAGTGCACTCATGAAAATTTTGTCTTTCTTCAACACAATAATGATGATTTTCATGATATTCACCAATTCAAGAATAAGTCATTTAGATCTTTATCAAATAGGAAACTATCTTAAATTATTGTAGTAAAAATCAATTAAGCATATGAAAGAGTACGCTAAAAATGCTTGAAACACTCAAAGATTTATGCCCCAAAATATGTGAGCCAACAACTAATTTACTCACTAAAATAACCTAGTGAACATGGATTTAAAACACTAAGGAGATAATTTGGAAAACTCCAAGATAAGCACTCTTGAAAATAAGTAAAAAAAATCTCATAACATTATCTCTCTTTTTTTTTTCAAAGAGTACTATACCCAATATAATGTACATAATTTTGTCAAAATCTATTGATTAACTATCGTTTAAGCATTACAAAATAATAAAATATATTTCCTCAAAATATTATCCACAAATATTATACAAAAAAATTTTAAATATGCCAAAAAAATTTCTTATTTTTTGAGACATTATTTGTTAATCTAACAAACTCAACACAAAATCAAGGTGCATTTCCTCTGAAAAAACAAATACAAAAACCTTGTAGGAAAACATTTGACTTATTTTTCACTACAAAAAACCAATTTTTAGAAACGATGCCTTTTGTTGCTAAAGATAGAAAGTCATTGTAAAAAATATATATCGCAACAACATTTTTTATTGCCGAGTCATTACGCGTCATGGCGTTGCAAAAAAATAAAACAACAAAAGTTGTTGTTGCAAAAAAGTAATTAAATGCAACATAAATTTTCATTGCAATACATTACTTCATCTAACTACATGTGTTTATATATTGCAACAACTTTTGTCGTTGCGAAATATTGATCCTACTTAGGCAATAATTTATGTCATTACAAAAACCTATAATAAGCAATGACTTTTGTTGTAGAAAAAAATTGGTTATAGTTTGGCAACAAATTATTTCATTGCTAAAGCTTGTTATTTGCAACAACAAAAGTTGTTGAAAAAAACATAGCATATTATAGCGACAATATTTTTTGTTGCAAAAATATATTAATTGCAATAGCTTATGTTATTGCAAAAAATTGAATATACTTTAGGAAAAAAAATTGCAAAACAACTCGAGTCGATACGACCATATAGGGGTCACCTGATAGCACCCGTGACCCATAAATTTCTGACACCCCGAGTCAAAATGATCACGCAAGTTCACTTGGTACCTAGGCCCACAAGACCTACGAGGGCTATTGTGGAGTGTTTTTGGATTAATCAGTTAACCCCACATATCAACATGAGTCATTTCCACAACTTCCCAGGAGGTTCATCTATCTTAAAAATTGCTCCATGGCAAGCACGTTTAATTTTGAAGTTCTTAGAACGAAATCACCAAAAGGATGGTATACTATGTTAATATAAGTAGTCATATCAAACATTATAATACTTCATTCAATTTGGGGGGTATTATACTTTATCGTTGCAAAAAATACATAATTGCAATAATAAAGAATTGCCAAAATTTGAACTTAAAATTTCAACAACCATCTTTGTCTTTGCGAAAACATACAATTGCAACGACACGATAACTTATTTAAACACCATTGCAATAAATAACCAATGACACCTTTAATCGATGATCATAATTTATGCCATATAAATATGTCCCGCAGAAATTAATATAACCAAAATATAAAAAAATGATTCTTAACATATATATGAAGAAAAAATTATCAAATTGAATGAAAACTTACCAAAATTCTGCTTGGCAATTTGGGCTTTGATTGTGTCGATGGACGCAAAGACAAATTGGCGTGTCAAATTGATATAATTAGAGGAGGTTAACATACTGGAGGCAAGGTTGACAGTTGGAGAAGGCAGTGGAAACAAAGTATAGACATTGGAATAAAATTATTGATAATTTTTTTTGCAACAACTTGTCGTTGTGTTAAAATAATCTAAATATTTGTAACAATTATAGTCATTGCAACAAATTCAATCAATATTTTGCAACAAAAAAAAGTTGTTGGAAAAACATTTTGTATATTGAAACATATAAAGTTGTTGCAAATAGACCATCACATATATTGCAACAATAAATATCATTGCAAAAAAATTGAAAAACATATAAATGTCATTGCGTTAAGATAATCTAAATATTTGTAACAAGTATAGTCATTGAAATAAATTAAATCAACATTTTGCAACAAAAAAAATTTGTTACAAATTTTTTTTTTGTATATTGCAACATATAACTATCGTTGCAAATAAATCATCATATATAGTGCAATGATAAATATCGTTGAAAAACATATAAATGTCATTGCTTTAAAATGTTCTAAATATTTACAACAATTATAGTCATTGCAATAAATTCAATCAACATTTTGCGACAAAAAAAAGTCATTGCAAAAATATTTTGTATATTGAAGCATATGAATGTCGTTTCAAATAAACCATAGCATATATTGTAACGAGAAATGTCATTGCAAAAAATTTCTTAATAATCACCATATAAATGAATTATTTTTTGCAACAACTTTTTGCAACGTTATAAAATTATCATTGTGAAAAGAAATTTTTTGCAACAACAAAGTGTTGCCATTGCAAAAGTATTGTTGCTATAAAAGAGTTTTCTTATAGTGTTTCTTAAGTTACTTCCAATAGAATCATACTACCTTACTTAAATATACATGATCTAGATCATCCTCCAAGCTTCATGATCTTTATGCATTCCATAGCTCCTTATTATATTAGTCTTTAGGTTTTTCTAGAATTGGTTCCTAGAAACAACTTCATACCTATAACAACTTACCGTATGAAACATAATGGAAATCATCTTTGTTTATTATCAACAAAAACCAAAAATTCAACAATGCCTAACCTTATGGTCACAAAAATGTTTTTTCCCATTAGGTGTGTATGGTCACTGGTAATTTCCAGACCTATATGCTACTTTAGATTATCTAAAATTATAGAGCTGGATGTTGGCAACTTGAGTTATTGCACCATTTGAGGAGCCCAACTAATTTCGATAAAAGATCTAATATGGAAGATTAAAGGTGTAGCCAAGGAGGTGGTTGAGTTTAGGTTATCTCCTAAAGATGGGAGCTGGTTAAGGACATTTAATAAGGGACAAGTGGAATAAATGGTAGAGCAATCTGTAGTGCAAATTGTGCTTGACCTAAATAAAATAAAGGCGATGAGCATTAGTGAGAATGATGGATGAGACAATATTGAATTAGAAAAAGATGAAGAGTTGGTAAGGTTAGAATTGAGAAATAGTAAAGGATAATAACTTGACATTAAAAAAAGGGAGGAAATAACAACAACATTCATTTGATCAAATCAAATGTATTTGTTTAGACAAATGTTAGAGGCTAATTACTCAAAAATATTAACATTAATAAGTCCTACAACCTCACAAGACACCAAAGAGTTTGAGTGAACCCCCTAACCTTTAACCTCAGAATCAAAAACCTTTTTTCAAGGAAAATTCTCCTTTATGGAAGAAGGTGCCTTCCTTTTTTGATAATCTCAATCTTAAATATCCTTAGCAAATTGGGGAATGGTCTTGGTCAGCCCTATAGAGGTAGTAGGATCATTGGCTTCTTAGGTTGGATTGATAGCTACAACAACCTCTATGTTGGAAACATGAGGAGCTATGGACTCAAAGAAGAAACCTTAAGGTATAAATGCCTTGGGAGAGCTAAGTAATCCTTGAGCAAAACCACCTCTAATAACTTTTACCCTAGGAGGAGAGAAGTTCTAAGATCTCAACATAGAGGAGTGAGCATACTCGTAAATCCTATCCTCTTGATAGTTGACAACCTTTTGCCTCATCTGGCATTTCTTATTAAGGATGGCAGTACTATAATGGTCCTCTAAGTTTTGTACTATGAATGACAAAACAAGGCCAATCATAAGAACACAGCACTAAGAATTATGGAAACACTAAAAGAAGAGGAAAATGGTCAGTTATGTTGGTATAAGATATGGGTAAGCTCGTGAAATAAGTCAGGGTTTCTACCCATAATCTTTGTGGCCTTGTATAGCTCATCCAATCTATCAATAATGTCTTAAATCCTGGACTAAACTTGTCTAGAGTCACTTTATTCTCCTTTGAAAGGTCAAGAGCAATGTTAAGAACATTATGCCCTTTCGAGCTATTATATGGCACAAATCTTTCTCTTAGGAGCAATTAACACATATGATTAAGTATAATAATAATATAATATAAATTTAATTTAAGAAAAAATATTATTTAATATGACAAAACAAAGTGTATATATAGAAGATAATATATTATTGATTGAGTATGCTAATAAGATAATATAGTTTTAAAATAAGGATAATGTAGTATTACTGATGTATAAAAAGAAAAAAGATATTTCAAGTTAATAAAAAGTGTATATATAGTAAGTAAAAAAAATTCAAATTCCTAAGCTAATATAATTGAATGTGAGTAAGTTGAAAGGTTATTTAATAAAGTATAAAATTTAATTATAAATGTATTAATGTATATGACATATCTAAATTTGAATTTCCTGAGGCATTATTTTGCTTTCGTATATATGTTTGAAACTTTGAAAGTCTTTGAATTCTTCGATGCTAATGTAGCTAGGTTGGGTGCAGTAAATACCAACCCTGGATCTCAAAGAAAGTAATAGATTGAAAACCTTGTCCACACATTACTTACTTGTATGAGGTCCAGAGACATTCAAGTTTGTATGGCTAAACGTTTCAACGCATTTTGATTTATGTATTTGGCTAGGTCATTGAGGCGATACATTCATTTGGTAGCAGAGGCTTATCGTGCTCGATCGGTTACACAGACATCCAGAACAATAATGGTACACATGAGCACCTATGAATAAAGGAAATGATCGATCCTGTGATATTTTATGGTAATAAATACTGATAACGTACCTTCAAGTATCATTGTAAGAAACTTAAAGTCAGCTCTCCTCGACTTATTTTTAGATAAAATTAATCAAATGAGTAAATATCAATAAAACCAAAATCATTTAAATAATAGTACAATTAATAATAATGATAAAAATATATTAAGTTTCTTAGATTATTTCTTCTTAGTCATAGAATCGTACATGTATAAATGCTTAATGTCATGATTTGCGTTATGTGAACTCGGTAGATTATTTCTTCTTAGTCTGAATCATTTATGCTCTATTTGGTTCATAAAAAAAAATGTGTTTGGTTTACATAAGATAGAGAAATAAAAAAAATGAGTAAGGAATAAAATTGATAAAATTTAACTATTTGATTTTTTTTAAAGAAAGTATTTTGATTTAAAAAAAAATAGAACCAAATAGAGACTTAATGACCTTCATAATGATTAAAATGGTGATGCAAATGTATAGTCATCATATTAATTAAGGTTTAATTTGCCGTCTGTTGGTGCGTTGTGCATTTATATAGACTCGTTGCATATCTAATCTTTTAGCCACAGCTAACCAAGGAACATGAAACACTAAATTGCCCTTAATTGTGTTATCAATTATTACAACCTTCCTACCTACTAAACCCCGTCTAGCGACTAGGGACAGAGCCGAGGCTTCTACATGGTGTCCCGAGACACTACGAAGCCCTGATGGTAAGGTAGTAAATGTGTTTGTTTTTAGGCATTAAATATATATTATATATACAGGACACCCTATAAAAAGATTATAATGTATAAACAGTTAGGTTAGTCAGGTCCCTCGTACTTCGACTCTAACGTCCCGGGATCGTATCCCTTGATTGACCGCTTTTGAATTATTTTGTAGAATCAAAACGACATCATTTTGAATTCCCCCTCCCCAACCCTTACCCAACCCCTTCATCTCCCTCCTTCAAGGAAATGACCAGCACATATCTGCTCCGCCACTGCCCTCGACCTTCTAGCTTCCACCACACTACTCGAGCTCGCCACTACTGCCGACGACCACTGTTATTTGTGCCGTAGTCCATTGACGGCGTTCGTTCCTATTCTATTCTTCCTATTTGTCCTTCTTCTCATCCAGTTGTCTAATCGGCAGTCGGATTCTTGCCTTCTTCTACTTCGTCCAATCGTCACCCCACCCTATTCTGACCCTGCGGATGCACATGCGATTGATGGTTGTTGCTTTGATATCTACAAGTCTGCAACTACAAGTCTACAAGACTTTAACTGAGAAGGTTGAAGATAAGAAGAAGAATGACACAGCCAAGCCAAGTTTATGAAATTCAAGTGATGAAGGTAAGATTTCATTTAATTTTTAGTTAGTTAAATTGTTAGTCATATATTTGTGAAATTAGAATGTAGTTAATTTATCTATATTTATCTTATTAATTAATTATATTTTTTAGTTTATAGAAATGTTAATTATATTATTAATGTAGAAAACCTAATTAATTTGGTATAATCCAGAATTAGTTTGTAGAAATTAGAATGTAGAAATCATATTTTTTAGATTTATAGATTGAATTGTTTAATTTATTAGTTACTTTTTCAATTAGTTTTTTATAAAATTATATTATCAATTAAGTTTTAGTAAATTCCTTAGTTAATTCATTAAATTGTTCAATGTCTTAATTTAGGATGCAACGATACTTTTCAAGCTAGCCTAAAAATAGCTACCTCGAATCTAATTCTGTAATCAAGTTGTGTTACCAACTTCCAAAAACCAAACACTCCCATATTCAAGCCAACTACAAGAATCAATATTCACTAATGAAGGTAAAGTTGATTTGGAAACTTTAGAAAAAAAAAAGATTTCAGATTTTCATCCGAATATTCAATATGAGGTAAGAAGAGCTTATCTTTTAAAAGGCCCTCATCAACCTCGTACTCATAACTTTCCAACAAAGGTTATCGGTGGAAAAAAATCATCGATTGGTTTCATCTTGGTGTGATGAATATGATTGGTTGGAATATAGTACAACTAAAGATGTTGCATTTTGTCTGCCTTGTTACTTGTTTAAAAGTAAATTTGAAGCTGGTGGTGATCATTTTGTGGGAAAAGGATTTATACACTAGAATAAAAAACAAAGGTTCGAGGTTCATGTTGGTAGTCCACATAGTCCTAATTTTAAAGCTACTAAAAAATGTGAAGATCTTATCAAATAGAAGCAAAGCATTAAAGCCTCTTTCATAAAACATCCAAACAAGTCAAATCAAATTATTTTATTCGTTTAGATTCATCTATTTAGGCTGTTAGATTTATTATTGAAGGGGGAATGACATTTAGAGGATATGATGAGTCAGAAGATTTTCTAAATCGAGATAACTTTATTCATTTTCTAGATGCTTTGAGGCATAACAATGAAGTTATAGCTAGAGTTGTGTTAAGAAATGCTCCAAAGAATAATAAGATGATTTCATCTGAGATTCAAAAGGATATTAGTTAAGCATTTGCATCTGAAATAAACAATGATATTGTTAATAAAATTGGAGATGATTTATTTGGCATATTAGTAGATGAATCAGGAGACATAGCAAAGAAAGAACAAATGGTTGTTGTTTTTCGTTATATTGATGATAAGGGTTTTGTTATGGAAAGGTTTGTTGGGATTTTCCAAGTCAAAGATACAACTGCTTTATCACTTAAGGCTGGTCTTGAATCAATGTTAAGTTAGTATGGATTCTGTTTATTAAAAGTACGAGGAAATGGGTACGATGGAGCTAGTAATATGCGAGGTGAATCTGGTGGTTTGAAAACATTGATTCAGAATCAAAATCCTTGTGCCTATTATGTTCATTGTTTTGCTCTTCAACTTCAATTGGCTCTTATTGCTGTGGTAAAATGTCATAATGAGATTAGTTGTTTTCTTAGAACGGTTACATGGGTGGCGAATGTTATTGGATCCGCCAATAAGAATCAAGATTCTCTATGAAATAAAAAAGTTACTTACATAGCAAATGCATTGGAAGAAGGTTTGATAGAATCCAGTCGGGGATTGAACCAAGAATATGTTCTTGTAAGGGCCGGTGATACTTGTTGAGGTTCTCATTTTAGGACATTTTTGAGTCTCAAAAATTTATTTTCTCCTATGATCAAGGTACTTGAAGACTTGGAAGCCGATAGGACATTTAATAAAAATAGGGATGAAACATTCTTATTATATGGATTAAAAACTTTTGACGTTGTTTTCATGTTACATTTGATGATAAATGTTATGGGAGTTACAAGTGATTTATCTCAGGCATTACAAAAGAATGATCAAGACATTTTGAATGCCTTAGCACTTGTTGAAATTGCTAAGGAGCATTTGCAAGAGATGAGAGATGATGGATGTGAAGTTATTTTAAATGAAGTTGTTTTATTTTATAACAAGAGAGACATTGATGTGCCCAACATGAATTAGTAATATTTTAAGGGGAAGAGACCAGCACGCCAAGCTCCAATCGTCACAAGTCTACATCATTATAAATATGATTGTCTCTATAGTGTTATAGACTTGCAGCTAAAGGAGCTTAATTGTAGGTTTGATGTGGCGAGCAGTAAATTGTTGTGTTGAGTTGTGTTGTATGTTTGCATCCTTCATCATCATTTGAAGCTTTTAACAAGCAATTCTTAATTATATTGACCGCTTTTTATCCTAATAATTTTTCTAATGTCGATGTTGTGGTGTTAGATAATCAACTTGAGAATTATATTAGAAATGTTCGATAAGATAGTAGGTTTCATGGATTGAAAGGGCTTGTTAATCTTTTAAGAAAATTAGTGCAAACCAAAAAGTATAAGACATATCTTTTCATCTATAGGCTTGTAAAATTATCTTTAATTTTACCGGTAGAAACTGCAAGTGTTGAACGGGTATTTTCAACAAGCTTTTCTACGTTAGCTCCATGAATTCCTTGAGTTTGGCCCTCTTGAGACTTTCTGTGTAGAAACGCGTACAGATGGTAGTCTTAAAGTCTTCCTAGGATATTGGTCATCCTCCTTGAGTTCGAAGGTCTTCCCACCAAGTGTCGGCTGATCCTCGAAGAAAGTACACCGCGATGTTCGTCCTTCTCTCCTTAGGGAAATTGAGCGCCTCAAATGTCCTATCAAAATCTCGTATCCAGTTCTCTAAGACCACGGGGTCTTCTTTCCCATCATAGGTCGGGGGTCAGTGATGCGAAACTCTATTGAGCCAATCCTCTCTAATACTCATCGGAGGTAAAGTAGTTTGAGGTTGCGGTATCGGGGAACGTTGAGTTAATCCCTTGAGTACTTCAAACGCCCTCTCTAGATTGTTGACTCACTCGTCTCGGTCCATCTTGAGTTAGTTGTAAAACAGAAATGTGCTAGGGAAGGTGCTATTTTCTCAAGCTAGGTGACCTAAGCCGATGTCACTTAATCTACCCATACCCAACTCTCAGGACTAATCCGGGTTTTCCAAAACGAGGGAGGAATACGGGGAAAGCCTTACAAGAATTATTTAAACTCAAAAACTTACGTGAAATACTTTGATACTAACTTGTAGTATCAGCTTAAAAAGTTTCAAATCGGAAGAGCTTTCGAAACACACTTCAAAATCCAATAAAATTTTCATAAACCGAATTTATTTTCGAAAACGAGTGCGGTCAAAAGGACCAACCGCTCTGATACCAACTTGTAACACCCCTAAAATTCACTACTGAAAAATTTTGTTAATTAAAAGGAAATTAGCGGAAGCAAATTAGTAAACCGTGAACTTTGGGGATATTACCGCCACACTTAGTACCAGACCGGTTCACTCCTACCGTTCCAGTACCAAGTGCTAAGGCTAAAAGAGTAAAACACAATTTACGAGAAATTGAAGCATATATAAATCAGAGTAGCATGGTAAACAATTTACCAGAGTAAAATTCAACAACGGTGGCTACAAAATAACAAATACATTGAATTTAGAAGAGACAAATTGAAACCCTAGTAGTTCCGGATAATTCCTTATGCTCTTTTCTGAGAGCCCACTTGAATAGCACCTGAATACGACCTGCAAGGGGTACTGTCTATTAAATAGGCAGGGGCCCCATAATAATTAGATAATTATTCACTTTTAGTCGTTCAGATATCATCAGACATTTCTTATTTAGATGGTCATCCAAGGCAGCACAAAAGAATCATTAAGGCCATCCTAATCTCATCAAATTTCAAATTAGAATTTGTTCTTGTGATACTTACTAATCATCAAATACTCCTACCTCGCTAATCAGCGTTATTTGAGTCATATTACGAAATTCCATAATCACATCGATATATTAGTTACAAACTACTCATTTTCCCCATACTTATATAATTGCAAGTCATCCTTCTTTACTTGACAAATTACCATATTACCCTCCTTGTTACATAATTACCAAATTACCCCATACTCGATTTAGGTTACTAAGTTATTTCTCATACTTATTAGGTCACTAATCCCCCTTCATAATTATTACCCTTAGTATACTTTCCATTTAGTTGGTTAAATTACCACTTTGCCCTTTCTCTTTTATTATAATTGATAAATTATCCTTGAGTTGGTCAAATTACCAAATTACCCTTCCTCATTATCCTAATTACCAAATTAACCCTTTATTTAGTTAACTACCAAATTACCATCCCCTATTATCAATTACCAACTACCCTTCTCCATTATCAAAATTACCAAATTACCCTTTTATATGATCATAATTACAATTTTACCCTTCTCCATTATTAAATTTACCAAATTACCCTTTAGTTATCTAAATTACCAAATTGCCCGTCTTAATTGTCATAATTACCAAACTACCCTACTCCATTATCAAAATTACCAAATTACCCCTCACATTTATCATATTTACCATTTTACCCTTCTCTATTATTAAATTGTCATTTTACGCTTTTCTCTTATTAAATTATTATTTTACCCTTCTCAATTATTATAATTACCAAGTTACTCCTTTCCAACTTCCACTTTTATCCCTTTTATTTGCACAATTACCATTTTGCCCTTTTGCTATAAAATTACCAATTTGCCCCTTTATTACAAAATTACCAAATTGCCCTTTTATTACAAAATTACCAATCTGCCCTTTTATTAAAAAATTACCAATTTGCCCTTTTGTTACAAAATTACCAAGTTGCCCTTTTATTACAAAATTACCAGATTGCCCTTCTATTAAAAAATTACCAATTTGCCCTTTTATTACAAAATTACCAAAATGCCCTTTTGTTACAAAATTACCAAATTGCCCTTTTATTACAAAATTACCAAATTACCCTTCTATTACAAAATTACCAAATTACCCTTTTATTACAAAATTGCCAAATTTCCCTTCTATTACAAAATTACCAAATTGCCCTTTTATTACAAAATTACCAATTTGCCCTTTTATTATGAATTTACCATTTTACCCCTACTTCCAAAAGGACCAATTTACCCCTTACTTCTAAAATTACCATTTTATCCTTTTATTAACCAATTTACCATTTTACCTTTGCCTTCAAAATTACCAAAATACCCTTTTTAATTAAGAATTACCTTTCTACCCTTAGCACACCCCTTATATTAAATTATTATTATTACTACATAAAATATTAACTTTAATACCTCATCCACAACTCTTATAATTAATATAATATTATTAGCACCCCTATATATATATATATTAGGCCATTTTCTTGTACAAGATACATTAGTAAAATTCCCTAAGGCTCACAAAATATTAAACATGTATTAAATATCAAAATAGCATAAAACAGCATAGATAATACTTAACATTTTCCTTAACAACCAATTTGTTATCTTAAATAATATTTCCATACATAGTAACAATCTATCATGCTTCCTTTTCATCAGTCAACACAAGAACCACATATATATCATATTAAACAACACAAACTAAGCATAATAATATATTAAAAATCCTAATGTGCTAACATACGTTAATTCATGTGTTTGAGTGGGATTTAATGATTACCTCGATTCCTGCAAAAACAAACCTTATCGGTATCCCGATTAAAGGTACAAAATTTGATTATCGAAACCAATACCTAAAAATAATATCAAGGCTTATTACATTAGAAAAGATAAAAACCAAATTATAAGGCTTTATAACACTTAATTAATCAAATAATTAAACTAAAATATTATTATACCTTAAAAATTAATATTCAATGAATCAAAGAAGGCAGCAGCTCACATTGCTCATGCAACATGAGTTGCATGCAAAGAAAGAAAAAGGAGGGGCTCGAAGGTGGTGGAAATAGGGAAGGATAGGTATTTTCGGGTTGGTGGTTTGGGGCTAAGAAAAGGACATGGAAGAGAAGGATTTGGGGTAAGGGAATGGTGCAGAAGTGTAGAGGGGATGGCTAGGGATGGGTTGAAGATGACTAAAGGTGGCGGAGTCGGCGGCAGAGGAGGGGTCAAAATGGAAGGCTGGTGAGGAAGGAAAATGGGGAGGGAAAATGAAGGCTTTTGGGTGACGGTTTTGACCAAAGGAGGATGGGGGGTGGTAGAGGGTGTTGCAGGGAGTAATGTGGTGGCTGATTTGGCGGCAGAAACGGCGGGACGACAGCTGAATACGGCGGTGTAGGGTGGCCACCGAGAAGGGAGGGAGAGAAGAGATAAAGAGGAGAGGAGGAAGAATGGGGGCTGCGAGGTGGCTTGATGGGGGGTGTGATCGGTCGGGGGTGAGGTAGAGGGTGGTAGGAGGTGGTGCAGGTGTGGTTGAGGTGGCGGAAGCGGCAGAGCAGCGACGACAAAACAAAAATAGAGAGAGAGGGGAGGAGAAGAAAGGGAGAAAAGAAGGGGCTCGAGCAAGGTATAAGGCTCGAAAAAAAATGCCCGAATGGATCAGGAAGTGAAGAAGAAGAAGAATAAGGAGAGAGAGGAGGTGATAGAGAGCTCGGGGATGGCATTAGGGTGATAGAGGAATGGCCATGGTAGGGAGAGGGAGAAGGGAATGGCAATGGCAGGGAGTGGGGAAGGAGGATGGTGGGGCTGGTATGGGGCAGAGAATGGCAGGAGAGAGAGAGAGAGAGAGGGAGGTCAATAGGAGAGAGGGAGTTACAGGGAGAGGGAGTTGCAGGGAGAAGGAGAAGGAATGGCGATGGCAGGGAGTGGGGAAGAAGAAAGAAGAAAGAAAGAAGAAGGAGAATTGGGGGAGGGGGCTGGTGCTGGGCGGGCGAGCAGACTGGCCGAAGGGGAAAGAAACGGGCCGACCCGGTCGAGGAAGAAGGAAAAGAAAAGAAAGGGGTTGTTGGCTCCCGCGCAGGAAGAAGAAGAAGGAGCCAAGCCAGGGAAAGGAAAAAGGAAAGGAGGGAGGAGGGGGCGGCCGGGCTCGACGCAGGAGAAGGAGATGGGCCAGGCCTAGGCGTAGGCACAGGGGTAGAAAGGGCAGGTCAAGCTAGCGACGACCCAAAGAAAAGAAAACGAAAGAAAAGAGAAAAAGAAGAAAAAGGAGAGGGAAAAGGGGAAAAAGAAAAAAGAAAAGGAAAAATGGAATAAATAATTTAATTGATAAAATAATAAAATAGAATAATTTTGGGTAATAAATTTATTTAATAATTTAATTTAATATAATTAAAATATAAGGGTTTAAAAAGGATAATCTTAGTGTAATAATGATTTGAAAAATTATTCTAATAAAAAGGGTATGATAAAATAACAAAATATTTATTTATAAAATATTTATTTTAATTTATTAAATATTTATACCAAATTTTATTTACTCAAAAATCCATAAAATAATTAAATTAAATAGATTTAAAGGCTAATTTATCCCAAATAAAATTTATTTATTAAATTATACGCTTTTAAAATTTTGGGGGATTACAGTTTTGATGGATGGTGGTGCTGAAGGTTTTCTTCATTACTTTATATTGTTGTATAATCTCTTTTTTAAGTCCTTAGATTATTTTCTATGTTAATTCATTTAAGAATTTTATAATCATTCAAGTTGATAAAATTAGATAAATAATGTGATGATGATCAACATTGACATTATTTTTTTTAACAAGAAATAAAATATGATATAATTGGTGTGCTTTTGGGCTTTCTATTTCTTTCATTAATACTTTATTAATGATGTTTTGTATTATATTTTCTAATCCTTGTTGTGTATTCTTCAAAATGATAGTGTGCATGTTTTATCTAATTGGCAATTTTTTTCTAATTGTTATGTTTATGCCCTTTTTTTCCTTTAGAAAATGGCACCCAATAAGGAATGGATTGGCCTTGTTGATGATCGTTTTCATGATCCAGCATATTTTACCGGGATTGAGGAATTCTTGAACTATGCATTTCAAAAAATCAATACAAATTTAATTAGATGTCCGTGTATCAATTGTGTTAACACTGATTCTAGAACTCATGATACTGTGAAAGCACACTTGATTTCCGTGCATCAATGTAATGTTCTTGTAACCCCAGCTAGTTATCCTTACAAAAGGCTCATCATCTCATTACATTTCTTCAACTATTACTCTAATTTTCCTCCCTTATAATTGTAGAAAATATTTTTATTTAGGGAAATATTGAAGAAATTATAACATCAACAAATTTTAGCCCTAGTCATAACAACTAAATGCTCATTATCAGCTTGTAATGTCACATTCCTTAGCATCAAACGCATTAAACCATAATTTATTAGATTATATCAACTATATACTAACTATCTCTAAGTCATCCTATACATTTCATAGTTCAATCACACCTTATATTTTACTTAGCAAATATCATTTTGGATAATAACTTAGCATAAAAAAAAACTAAGACCATTCTGGATAATAACTTAGCATAAAAAAATAAGCTAAGTCCACCAAACATCTCTATAATTCTAATTTAGATATACTAGGGGTCAAATAATAACTAGATCAAACTTAATAACACAAGAACAATAGGAATATTGAGAGTGAATTATAGCACAAACCTATAACATAAAAAATAAATCTTGTTGCAAAACCCCAAACTAATGCTCATCCAATGAAGAAAGTAGAACATAACTCTTTGAATTACTTAAGTAGAAATATTAATATCTTTAAATAATTCGTTGAAAATATTTTTTACAATTCATTTCCAGTTTGAAACAATCACTGTTAAAATAAAACTATGCTACCAACTTGTAATATTTGAATTTTCATTACCACAAAACTTTGTTCATTTCGAAAGAGTTATAAAAGCTGAAGAAAAGTGGGGATGAGATCGTCATATCTAACATGAGTACTAATGTATGTTGTGTGCGAGGCTGAAAGTATACTTATATATCAAGGAATTAGTATGGTTAACACCTAACTCAAGACTAATACATAAGGCTTTCTAAACTCTAAGTCAAAGGGTGAGAAAACTCTTTAAATGAAAGAAGTTAAAGTTTGATAAGTTAGTGTAAGCTAGAACCTACTTTTGATAATGACTTTAATGTCATCTTAAAATAGTGTTGGTAACAATTATTTAAGGTCTAAGTATTTGGGTATACATATGATGAGGATGATATATGGAGGAATAAATACAAATTAACTAAATTCTTAGGGGTGTATTAGGGATTTTACTACTATAAAGGGAACTTATAAATCTTTTATTGTGATCTATGGATATTTTTTGTTTATGTGTCTTATAGTACGTATATACGAAAGCATGATAAATATAATTATTAAGGTCATGAGATAGATATGTCTTCTTCAAATATGAACTGTTTTTAAGTGTATATAGAGGTTATATCTTACTAAGTACCTTACTATACAGATGCGTTTGTGGAGTTGTATTGATGGAGGACTGCTTGAAAGGGAAAATAAGGAGGTCAATGAACCCAGCTGCTGTGCTATCTGAGGAGGTCAATGAACGTCTCTCTGGAAAGTCACTGGTTGGGTTTGGACGGCCTGCACTAAGAAAAGCAGTTGATGGGCAGAAAAATAACAGGAGACTGGGAAAAATTTTAGACGAGGAAAGAAGTGAAAACACTTCCCTAGATTTCCCCACACATCATGAGGCAGAAGGTTCCATATTCTTTCTCTAAGATTTTTTTTGTGTCAGTTTAACTGAGAATCCTACTTTTGGCTCTCTATGTCGGTTAAACGGGTAGCCATGATATTTTTGTAATGCAATGGTATCCTATAACTCTTTTGTAATATATTTATAACTAATCAAATATTTTGTTATACCAAATATTTGATACAAATTATTTATATGAATATTTAGTTGAATGTTTATAGATAGGTATTTAGAAAATTATATCCATACGTTAAAAGGGATATATATGTATAAAGGTACAGGGATTTTAATAGCGAAGGAAAAATTGGTCGTTATTGGTGTGAAATTAGTTGATAATATTATTTACGACGGTATATTTTATTCGTCGCTATTACTTATAACGACCAACATTATAGCGACCAACCTTATACGCCATCGCTATTACTTATAACGACTAATATTATTCGTTGTCGCTACTGCTTATAGCGACCAACGTTATATGCTATCGCTATTGCTTTAGCGACTAAAAAATTTCGGTTGGTCGTTAAAGCCTTTAGCGAGGGAGCAATAACGACCACTGACGACCAACAATTTATTTGGTTGTTAATGACATTAGCGACCAAAATTTGGCCATTAACGATCAAAATTGTTGGTCGTTAAAATTCTAATTTTTTGTAGTGAAACGTTAAAAGATTTGATAAATGTACAATTGAATTGGCGGGCTAAACTCTGGAATACTGATATCCCTAACGCGGGACAAGCAAAAACATACCTGCTTGGTTACTTCTAGTTCGCCACATCTACTGTAAAGCAAATCATGTTGCGGGTTGCCTTCCAAAGTGTGGATCTCAGATGTCGTGTCCTCTTTTGTTTGTAGACTCTCTTGTCCTTGTTTTCTTTCCAAGTTACTAGCTGATGATGTAAATAGGCTTCATTGCCCCCGTGTTGTAAACTCCTTTTCTAATACATAAATGATGGGTTTACCTTATCATTTAGATAAATAAAAAAATATGCTGGTTGCCTCAATTGTTTTTTAGTCGGGAAATAGTGTATGCGTTAACCCAGCCATCTCAGATCAGGTGTTTTGGAGTTTCATGTCGGAGGCCAGTTCACGGTTAAGTCAGCCACCACTATCATTGCCAATAATTGCTACTCCGCCGTCTCGAATCCGCAGTCGAATTTTTAACTGAGCATCGTTCCCCGGCCATAGGATCAAGCTGATCGATCGTGTGGTTAGCCTTAAGGAGAAAAGTTCCCACACGGCTGTTCTTAAAAGAAACGAGGTGGGCCGTCGATCCGGAACTTAGCATGCATTTTCTTTGTAGTCTGCAGGAGGAGAGTGCTCTCCATATTTTTCTACAACGTAGGCACACAAGTCACATTTGGAACTGGTGGTTGCAGCTGAACCGATCTTTGTGGTGCTGTCCAGAAAATTTTAAGCAACACCATGACCTGTGGTACCCGCCTACAAGGGCTGAAGTGAAGGCGAAGAGCCGGAAAAGGGCATTCAATGTGATAGTATGGTCAATCTGGAAGGAACGGGACAGAAGAATCTTTGAAGGTAAGGTGAGCCAAACAGCTGATGCATTAGACCTGGCACCGTTGAGAGTGGGATGGTGGAGAAATCTTGGCTGCCAACATTCCCATACACGACCGACGAGACAGTGCGGACACTAGGGTTATGCATTGTCGGATATCCGTATCTGAACGGATATTTTTTTCGGATATCCGATCCGACCGAATATTCGATATCCTATATCCAAATCCGTATCCGAATACTCCGAATATCCGAAATATTGGATCGGATTTTGGATATATCCGATTATTGAAAAAAAATATCCGATTATTAAATTTACATACATAATCTATAATTATTTTTTTCTACAGAAACACTTGTTTAATTATTCAACCTGCATACAAAAAGATATAATACATGATTAATCATATTTACAAAAATTAGCGATCAAGATTTGTGAATAATAACGCTCTAGAACTGTGGAACGACCTAAGTTAAGAGACTTGACAAATTTAGGATGTGGTTTTTTTTTCTTGTTTGGGTGATTGTGTATGTGTGGATCGTGACCTATTTGACTGTTTGTAGAGTGTGGATGTTTATTTTAGACTTTAGTTTAATAAATTATTTTTGGACTTATGTACTATAGTAAAAAAAAATGATCCAAACTTGAAAATTGAAAGGAAAAATCAGATTATAAATTAAATTGTACCTAAATATAACTGCTTATTCTTAAAATCGAATATTTTTGGCGGATCGGATATCTAAAATTTCGGATAAGTTTTTTCGAATACCGAATTGGTTTTTTAAATCCCGGTTTTTCTGCACAGTCTTAGTGGACACCGAGTTGTCTGCTCACCTTTACAGTCTCCACAAACCGAACCACCATATGCTCAAGTGAAGAAATGGGGAGAACCTGCTCGGTCGGGATGCCTATTAAAAAAAAAAGATACTAGAAAAACGTGTATTGAATTATAGCAAACCATCTTACATATAATATATGGGTTTAATAGTGTCATTTATTTAGACTCATGTAGGAATTAATGGTCAATGAAGACTAATCTTTAAAAAAATTCATTTATCACAATATTTACCTTAAAATCATTGGCTGCCTAAAGGCATGGAACTAAGAGTAGGTAGCCATCTTTAGTGACTGGAGCCACTGCGATACCAATGAGCCACCCTTTCCTGACTCCTGAATTTTACTGGACACGACGGGTCTCCTTTCCTGACTCCTAAAATATTGGCTGGAATTTTTTCTGTTTTACCATCTCTATCATTTCCAATGGAGCTCGCAGGTTCAGAGGCCTCGTCTGGAACTTTGGTGCTTCCAGGATTATCATCAACAAAACAGGACGATAAAAGCTGAATTGCTGGAAGTATAGCAAAGAGCAGGAATATTAGGTCCGTCTTTAAGTTACTTAGTGCGTATCCTCCTAACAGACTCCCACACACTCCTCCAAGAACCATCGAAAACCAAGACAGTGTCTGGAGGTCTCCAGCAAATGCAGCCCTAATGGGCGGAAGTCAGGATATCAAATCCAATGGCACATCATCATTAATAACACAATTGAAAATTTTTAAGGAATAAAATCAAACGATAATTTGATGGAAAAATAAGCAAGACACATTTATCCGTCCACAGTGTTAAAATATTATATATATATATATATATATATACCTCAGGGCAAAAACATCTCAAGAGAAATTATCGACAAACAAAGGTTATATATGCCACAACACAAGAGAGAGTATATACACATGTAACTTTCAACACGCCCTGTCCAAACCATTGCATCAAATTTAACAACGTGAAATTGCCATGTATTATTGACATTAATACACCCGGAAACTCGTGTAAATGTAAGATTCACGCACGGGAGGTACATAAGCAGAGAAAACATGAGTCTAAATAAATGACACTATTAAACCCATTAGTCTTCATTGACACTATTAAAACCAAGACTCGTGTAGCGAAGGGAAACAGGCCATCAAAGGAGATTGTTCAGAGTTGGCATAAATACGGTAAGTGCCCACATGGGACTGTTCCCATTCAGAGAAGCACCGCGGCAGTCGCTAGAAGTTGGCTTGCAACGGCTGGAGGACGCCACGCCGATGTAAGTCTTCCCTATTTGTTTTATGCACGTTGATGTTCTTTTTGTCCATCCATGCAAGCATGTCCTTCATTTCCCCAAAAAAATCACCATCTCAAATCTTTTTTGGAATACCTACAATTATGAAAATCAATTTCTGTTTTTCTCCTCTTTTAGGATTTTCGTGTTTGGGATATGAATTTCATACAAAATCATTTCTACTTCTTTTTTTTCCAGTAAATTTCAAATAATAGAAATAGAATTCTAATTAATATCAATATCCAAATGGGTTTGGGCAAATTCACCCATGAATGAAACCCTGTAACTTGAAAAGGTTTCCTTTTAACTCACACTATATGTTTAATTGTTATCTGTACCTACGAACAACAGCGTGCTCAAGTTGCAGTCGTCCTGATTGTGGGAACAAAATTTTATGGGATCGTCGGTGCAGTAAACATCTGGAAGCCGACGGTTTCGAGGGAAGGGGATTTCAGTGCAGCCGGCATCTCACTGTATTCAGGACACAATGATAGCCTAAATATAATCCGGGCTGGATGGATTGTAAGTGAACTGAACTTTAAGTACAATATTGATTGATATCATGATCGAGTCAAGGATTAGTTCTTTTGAAGAGGAATTGGCGAGGGTGGATAGGATTGTGAATGGCGATGCACCACTTGATGTTGATCTAGCTAGAAGGGCTGCCTTGCAGATGCAACTATGGAAATGGCACAGGAGGAAAGAAGAGTATTGGCGGCAGGTTTCCAGGATATGAGGCTTTCAAGATAGAGACAGAAACACGAGATTTTTTCATACAATAGCTACTGTCAGAAAGAAGAGAGCCACCATTAGCAGATTGGTAGTAGAGGCCGGGAGTTTTTGGAGCCAGAAGGAATAAAAGAAGGAATCTTGTCTTTCTTCAAAAACCTTTATGAGAAACTGAATCTTCCACAGGTGAGCATTTTAGCCGACGGGTTCCAGATATTATCAAGAGAGCGGAGTCGGAGGATGGATAGAGTACTTAGTAGGGAAGATGTTCAGAAGGTGGTCTGGTTGTACGACCCAGATAAAGCACCTAGGTATGATGGTTATCATATGGGTTTTATTAGAAAAATGTGGGATGTTATTGGGGGAGAGTTCACTACTTTGGTTCTAGAGTTCTTTAGGACAAGTAGGCTACCCCAGGCACTCAACACTACTCTGATTATGTTGATCCCCAAGGTAGAGGAAGCGGAAGAGGTTCACTAGTTCAGACCTATCAGCTTAGTGGGATGCATTTACAAGGTGATTTCAAAAATTATGGCTCAAAAATTGAAGTAGGTGGTCAGTGAATTGGTTAGTGACTCTCAAGTGGCCTTTATCAAAGGAAGGATCATTCTGGATGGGGCCTTGATAGCCAATGAGATAGTACAGTGGACAAAGAAGAGGAGAGGAGCAAGAGGTGTAATGATTAAGCTGGATTTTCAAAAGGCATACAACAACATCATATGGGATTTTGTGGATAGCATCCTTAACATTATGGGGTTCAGGAAGGTCTTTAAAGGATAGATTCAGAAGAGAGTCATGAAAATAAGGATTTCAATTCTCATTAATGGAGTACCTTCTGAAACTTTCGAGATGGGTAGGGGGCTAAGACAGGGGGATCCTATATCTCCTTTCCTGTTTGTCTTAGCTGTGGAGGCGTTTACTCAGCTCATAAGAATAGGTGTGGAGAAAGGCCTACTTCAGGGTCTTACTGTGGGAAGGGATAAATGTATGGTCACTCATTTATAGTTTGCGGACGACACAATGGTCTTCTGTGGGGAGTCACTATAAAATATCAGAAGCTGGAGAAGACTTATGGACTGCTTCTTTTTATTGTCAGGCCTTCGGGTTAACTTTGAGAAATCAGAACTTATTGGTCTAGGAGTGGATGCATGCTTTCAATTGGAGGCAGCAGAAATTATGTGTTGTAAGGTTGGAACGTTACCTATGAGTTATCTTGGTCTTCTGTTAGGAGCAAATGCAAGCAGAAAGGAAGTGTGGAAGCTGGTAGTGGACAAGATAAAGAAGAGACTAGCTGGATGGAAGTTGAAAGTTCTTTCAAGAGAATGGAGACTGATTTTGATTAAAAGTGTGCTAAAAAATTTACCGCTATATTACATGAGTTTGTTTAGAATCCCTAAGGGTGTGGTGAAGGAGATCATTAGTATCCAGAGAAACTTCTTCTGGAGTAGTGGTGGAGAAAGGAAATGTTTGTCATTGGTCAAATGGGATGTGATTCAGAGACCCAAAGCTTTAGGGGGGTTGGGTGTAGGGGATTTGCTAATGAGAAATAGTGATTTACTTTTCAAATGGTGGTGGAGGTATTGCACAGTAGAGGGAGCGTCATGGAAGAGTATTATCTCATTGATCTACTCGAGCGATCACTTTGGTTGTCTAGATATCCCATAGGAACACAAAGGGTGGACACCTTGGAGGGACATTGCTCAGATAGGCTGCTTGATTCAGAATACCACGTTAGGGCTAAAGGTTGAGCTTGGAGACGAGAAGAGGGTCATATTCTGGCACGATGACTGGACAGGGCAGGGAGTATTGAGAAACCGGTTCCCTAGACTCTTTTCGGTAATTGGTCAAAGAGATGATAAAGTGGTGGACATGGAAAAATTGGAAGGTGCACGATGGATTTGGAATCTTAAGTGGAGAAGAGTCCTTTTTGTATGGGAAGAGGACCAAGCAGAGCAACTGAGAACAACCATTCAGCGGTTTTATCTGAGTGAGAGTAGGTAGGATACGATCAGGTGGGGGGTGACGCTACCAATATCTTTCCTATGATATCATTCTATCAGGTTGGGTACTAGAGGATAGCTGAGGTGGGCCAGAATCCAAGAAGCTCAAGTTTAATGTGGTGCAGTGCAGCTCCTCCAAGGATGGGGCTTTTGTCTTGGTTCGTAGTTCAACACACACTTAATACCAGAGACAGATTGGCTAGGATGCAAATTATTGAATAAACATAGGTAAGTTGTTTGTTTTGTCAAATAGAGAAGAAGACAAGAGACCATATTTATTTGCACTGTAAAGTGACTAGGAGACTGTGGTATGACCTTTGCGAATGGATCGGGTGCGAATGGGTGATGCTAGAAACAATGGATAAGAATACTTTGGCCTGGTTAGGTTCTCGTAGCAGAGGTTGGGGCAAAGATATTTGCCAGGCTGCCTTTTTTGCAATCACAGGGTCTATTTGGGAGTCCAGGAATAAGGTGGTTTTTGACAATAAAAATATTTGCATCAAGTAGATGCTAATGACTATCAAGATGAGAGTTGGCTTCTGGATAAAATATAGTAGTAAGGAGTTTCCCTACAGAATTGAGGAGTTAGTTCATAATGTGCAAGTTTTTTTATAGCAGGAGTGTTTTCCTTCCTTGGCATTTTAGTTAGGTGCAGAGATCTTTTGTGCCAAAGGTGTAGTTTGTACTGTTTGGATCTTTGTTATGAAATTATCAAAAAAAAAATTGATTGATATCATGAACACACAAAAATTATAATTTCAAAACGTATTTGCTCCGTTTCTGTTTTTTAAAGGTTATATGTTCGCTTTCAATTCTTTTTTTAATTTATAAAAGGTCTATAGATATAAAATTAAAATTACATAGATAACAATATTATAAAAAATATTGCAATCATATATTATGTACAATATCTCACCCTACACTTGGGTGCCACATGATTAAAATTTGTCAACATGTGCAGCAAATGTTGCGCCTAAGTGGATGATAAATGATCAAATTTATCCTAAACAAAGGGCCCACAAAATTGGATATAATTATTTAATCTAATAAGTAGATATGGTCTAATTCAATTTATATTATTTTAATCTGTGTAATAGATGTCATCCATGATTTGAATTATTGTAATATTTGAAAATTTTATAACCTTTATTTTTAAATTTTTATGCTTTTATTCCGAATCTAACGTTTAAATCTCAACTTAATTATTTTTTTAATATTTAATATGCAAACCTAAATAAAATATTAAATAAATTTATCCTATATATATTAATTTTTAAACCCATCCTAAATCGATAAATTTACCCCGATTTATTTTTCTTAATCAAATACCCTAATTCTAATTGTAACCTTATATTTATTTTTCCTTTCCTTTCCTTTCCCTTTTTCCCTTATCGTTATATTTTTCTCTCTCCCTTTTTTCTTTCTTTTATTTCTTCTCACCCCGCCCAGCACACCAACCCTCCTTCTCCTTTGTTTCCTTTCCTTTTTCTTATTCTTTTCCTTCGATCACACATGTCTGCCCTTTCTTTTCCCTTTAAGCCAAATACCCCTACATCCCCTTGCAAATGCCTTGTTTCCTTTTCCCTTCTTACGCCGTGTGTCGTCCTTCACCCACGCTAAGCTAACATGCCCTCTACAACCAACTCTCGTTACCCTCACCTCCGCCCTGCATATACCCCTATACTTCTCTTCATTTTTTTGTACGAATTGGATGTGGTGTGTTTTTAGTGTTTACATGATGATTCTTAATGCCTCTAGCTTTATATAGAGATTATTATATGGCATAAGCACTTGATCTTTGCCGAATAGTGATAGATAAGACTGTTAGTTTACGGTCTCACGGTTGTTTCCTTACATTAGGATTTTTCCATGTAAGTGGATGGGTACTTTACGTTTATACATTTTAGAAATTTTTTTATTATCTCTTTGTTGCAGTATTGCTTAAATTCCCATTGGAAAACCCATATAGAATACATCCTTTATGTGAAGGGCTTGTATGAACACATTTAAACTAAGGAGATTTTAATCAGTAAAAATGAGAATAAGTGATAATTTTTTAATCGAGAAGCTTTAGGAACAAGTAGACAATTTGTTAATGTAAGTGTGCTCCAACATGTAGCTAATGAGAAAAATGCCTTTGAACTTTGGGAGAAGTTATAAAATATGTATGAGTAGAAGACCACCATGAGTAAAGCCTTCTTGATGAGAAACTAATGATGTTAGAGTATAGAGATGGTGATATTGTAGTGGTATATTTGAATGACTTTCAGGGCTTGGTGAATCAATTAGCTACAATGAAAATGAATTTAGATGATGAACTACTAGCTTTGTTACTTCTATTCTCAATACCTAATAGCTATCATTTTCTTGTTGTATCTCTTAGTAATTCCACAATAGATAATACATTGAAAATGGATAATTTCAAAGCTAGTCTAGTTTATTGAATGAAGAGATTAGAAGGAAATACTTAAGGTGCCCTGGTAAGCTAGAGGCCAATGTGGCACATACAACAATCAGGGAAAAAGTAAGCATAAGGAGACTCATTATAAAGATAAGTCTATGGGGAGGTCAAAATCAAAAAGCTAGATCATTTGTCACTATTGTAAGAAGTAGGGTCATATTCAAAAACTTTACAGAAAGATGAAAGAGATAAAGTCTAAGGAAGAAAGGAATATGGTTAGACGCCTTAGTGAGTCAGTTGAGAAAAGAACCATTCTAGTAGAAACAAGTATATATTTTGTTTTTTATGGGGGATCGTGGCTGCTTGAACCTTGCTTTTGATGATTGCACATGGGTCATTAACTTGAGTGACACATATCATATTACTTCACATATGAAGTACTTCCCATATTACACTATCATAGATTATGACTATATGCGAATGGGAAATTATGGCTCATCCAAGATTATCAATATAGGTATTGTTTACTTAGAGATTCCCACTAATTGCAAGCTTGAGTTGAGAAATGTCAAATATGTTATTGATATCATATTGAACTTGATTTATACTCAGATTCTCGATGGTGTTAGATATTCTAGTCACTTTTTTGATGGGAAATGGAAACTCACAATAGGATGTTTGGTCCTAGCTAAGCTATGAAGCAAAGACCCCTCTATTTGATGTAATAAAATATGTGTATTAGATATCTAAATGTTATTAATGATTCCTGTAGTGATTTATGGAACAAGAGGCTTGGTCACATGAGTACAAAATGTATGCAAATGATTACTAAGATGCACTTCATCCCTGGCATTAAATGTATATCTCTAAAGTCTTGTATTGATTGTTTTGTAGGAAAACAACATAGGGTAGTATTCCATACATGCCTACCTTTTAGGAGAAAGCATGCTTTAGATCTTGTTCACACTAATGCATTTTCTATGAATATGGAATATTTTGTTACTTTTATTAACAATTTCTGTAGAAAAGTGTGGGCTTTTGTGTTAAAAAGTAAAATAAAGGTGTTAAAAACATTCAAAGTGTTCTAGGATAGAGTTGTAAGAGAGACAAGTCAAAAGCTCAAATATGTCAAGGCTAATAATGGTGGAGAGCACAAAGGACCATTCAAATAATACTATATTTCACTAGGGATCAATCTTGAGAAGATAGTTCCAAAGACACTTCATTTGATTGGGATTGTAGAGAGAATGAATAGAACAATTGAATAAATAATTTATTGCATACTCTCTCATTTAAAGTTTTAAAATTTCTTTTGAGTAAAGATGATGTTAATATGTATTTCTTTAATCAAAAATTCCCCTTCAATCCCACTTGATGGTGACGTACCTCAAAGGGTTTGGATAGGAAATGATGTTTCTTATGGTAATCTAAGAATTTTTAGTTGAAATACATATGTAAATAGTCCCAAAGATGATATATCCAAGCTTGATAGCTAAACAAGACCATATATCTTCTTTAGGTACTCAAATGATGAGTTTAGGTACATATTATAGGATCTTATTAGCAAGAAAGGTATATGAAGTAGAGATGTTGCATTCCATGATGATTAGAACATGGTAGATTATGGGAAGATTGAGTAGTCTAAGTCTTCTCTAACTAACATAGCTAACTTTAATCCAACTTTTCCTTAATTTTTTCACAAGATAAGGGGTGTGACATATAAGAAGCTGCTGGAGGAAATGGTCACGATGATGAAAATGTTAATTATGGCCAATTTGAAGATGAGCCACCCATAAAGCCACCATTACAACATCAAGAAAGGATATCCACTAGAGAGACACAACCTTCTAGTACATATTCTACAAGTGACTATGTAATGTAATTGGATGTAGGAGAGCTAGAGAGATATGTCCCATGGGATCTACAAGTAGTGGTATAATGCCATGTAACACGAGATGATTCCTTAAATGAAAATCACTATAACACCTCTATTTTTCACTACTAAATAATTTCATCTTAAAAACATTATGAGAGCAAAAAACTGCTAAACGCTTATGAAAAACGGGGTGTTACCACCACATGACCTAACATAGGATAGGTGTCAGTCACCCATCCCATGTTAGATACAAGGATGAGAAACATTGACGGTCCCTGAATATTCAAATACATGACATTGAAGATGTGTTATTTTGCAGAAGAAATGATATATAGATATTAAAGAAAACATTCACAAGTACAAGACATTGATAGTGCTCAAATATTCAAATACATGAAGGAAATTAAGCTGAAGTAAATAATTTCAAATTACCAAAAAAGAAGTAGGTTATAGCCCTAAACCCCTAGTCCATTAAGGACTTGACAGAAGTCTCCGGATGTCCACACTCTCAAAACCCAAGCGCCCACACGAGGTTGGCCAACTACTGAACATTCCCAAAAACCTTCACATGATCAGCTGCTTCACAGGAATGAGTAGGTGGCTGAGAAAACGGACACATTAGTACTCTTCATACGAAGAAAACCAAATTACCTCCTCAATGGGAGTCACACACACTCAAACTTCTAGTATAATATGAAAATCATGCTAACATATTTCATGTTTATTCCATATAAATAGATACACACACACTATCAGGGTTATATAATTTATCAAAAACTCATACTATACACGAATCGTCATGCTTATCAACATAACACAGTATCATAGATAAAAACATGAAATCCATTAAGCAGATTATTCAAACTTCTATCAACCATTCACATAGTTTCCCATGGAGTCCATTTTTCCAACTTACATAATCCATCATGTCAATTATTCATAAGCCATTATATTTCTTCCTGTTCCTTCCCTTTTTATTTTTCACTTCATCCACATTCTTATTGAGTATGCCATTAATTTTTATCCATTTAATCCATCCATTAGGTTGTTAATCCATGTCAAAATATGTATTTCCATCATTAAATAATAATTTAGAAACATTAGGCATAGTCTTAAAGCATATTAAGGCCAACAGATTAAAATCACATAATCTGGCACAACCAGTTGATCGATTTGGTCTAACCAGTCAACCAGTTTCACTAATTAGTCGATCATTTTGGGCTAACAAGTCGGTTGGTTTGGCATACTCATTTTTCCCTCAAAATTTATGGATATTAACCTTTCAACCAATTTCATGCATCGTGGACTCCCTAGTAGAGTGAAGCTCATGGGATCTAATGTTCTAACTCATGCAAGTGAAGCTTTATTTGATTTCCCCCCCTAGATCTATCTTGTAAACATTGTAATTCTATCACCGTCAAAATTGTTTGTCCAATGCTAATATTAATTATCAAACATATCTTAGTGAGGAACTCAAATTTGTTCCTCTCATAAACAGTTGACCAATACTGAGGAAGTTGTGATTTCAATTAAAGGAAAACTTGACAAAAATATTCTATTAGACTTTGGGAGAGTGAGATGTGTTCATTGAGTAAAATAAGTATAAAAAGAAATAGATGAAGGAGCTCCTACATGTTTTTTTCTTTCCTTCCTTTTTTCTAGTAAAAATGTAATATTATTACCAGAAAGGAAAGAACATCCATGGTTCAATAATACATCATAACCTCAAGTCATCTATACATCAATTCCCCCATCTGTCTATCATGCTAAGGTATTTTTGGGCATTAATGGTTTTGATAGTGCTAAAGCAGATAAAAAGTTATGTTATCATATTTCTAGTGATTCTGGCTGGGAGGGGCTGCTTGTGCTGGAAGATGACAATGTTTCGGCTGGACCAGATATGGTATATAGTGGCTGCAAAGGAGGCCCTCCAGATTTTCCCTTTACCTTGACTTTTGCTGGTGATGTTGATCATCTAAGAGAGGCAGCTCTGCCATGTAGTGAACCTGTGAGGTAACATGAGCCAATTGAGGGTTGATCTCCAAATAATGTGAGCAATGGGATAGTGAATTAGGAGATGATTGACGTCCTCATCTTCTTGAAGATAGCTTGAGCATTGAGTATCATTTAGGAAGTTCCAATTCTTCAGCTGGGTTTTGACAATCAATCTTTCATGGCAAGCCATCCATGTTACAATCTTATGCTTGGGTAAACTAGGGTGATTCCAGACCAGGTCTGCCCATGGAACATTAGGGGCCTGGTTTTTGATTTTATTGTAGAAGTTGCTAATACTGAAATGGCCTGGAGAGTTGCAGGCGTTGAAAATAGCAGCTCCATATTTCTGCATCATTAGGATTTGCTTTAAAGTCCAGGAGGTGTCTTGTGGAGGTTTGATCTGCCAGATAGAGCTATCCTTGATATATTTTTCATGGACCCATTTAACCCACAGACTTTCTTTGAGTTCAAAGAGCTTCTAGAATTTTTTTGCAATGCAGGCTATGTTCTAGGTTTCTAGGATTTTAATGTTGAGACCCCCTTCCTGTTTGGGTAATCAAATTTCCTTCCTTTTTTCTTGATAAGTAGATATTTTATTAAAGATAAGTTGAATTTTGTCACATAGGCATCATCAAGGGTAAGGCTGTAAGCAAACCCAATCAATTCAAAAGCTTTATAGGCTTGGATCATTCATTTAGTTAAACAAGCTAAGCTCAAATCTTATCTTCAGACTTATTTATTAAATGATCCGAGCGTGAGATCACCCTTACTTGACTTGGTTTGGCTCATTTACAACCCTAATACCAGGCAACTTCCTCCAATTCTAAGAATGGTTTGGAAGAGCCTCTAATCACTTGTCTAGGAAAATTTATAGGAAAATAGAAAACAACCACACACTCTAACAAAAACTAGAACATCCAAACATGTGCTTAAAAAAACCCTACATCCATCTCCATGTGCCCAAGCACTTAAACCTCCTACAATAGAAAATAGAACCTACTCCTATACAAGGCTTCAAGTTATAGCTTAAATAAGTAATGAAAAGAAAAGGTGTAAACTAACAAGCATAAAGTGATCACCCTTCGAACTCACTAATTTGTCTACTATAGTTGGACAGAGTCTAAGCAAAAGACTATACTCCTTAGTTTGGTATGTGAAAAGCATCACATTAAATCTAAGAAATAAATGGATCGACCTGACTCATACCTTGTTTTGTATTCATATGTGCAACCAAATTGATTCATGGCTCTAATATAAGATCTTAAACTCTATCCATAGCTGCATTCATTGCTCAACAAAATTTAATAAAAATTCCAGCTGCCACAGGATTGATGCTAGATCATTGCATCAACATATCACATTCTGAGAATCTGCTTCAAAATTTTGAGATTTTGTGTAGATTGGCTCTCTATTAATAAGAGCACTACTTGGTGAATCACTATGAATTTTTCCTCATTAACCTCTCAGAACACGATTGGAATCGGGAATAGGAATTTAACATGCCCATACCAATCTCAAAGAACTACACTAATTGCTATCCTCTCATTCTCCAAATCCATTGAAGTGTCAATACACTACTACCATAATAGGATTTTATAATGCCAATAATATAAAGGTTACCTTAAAACCGATAAGAAAATGTGAACTATAGTGCACACTGATTTAGATAATGATTTTAAATGAAAATATTTGCTAAAAATGTTATTTTTTGACCTTCAATAAGGTTTTGAGTAAAAATGTTAATAAAAGTGGAACATTGATAATGTTTTTTACTCAATACTATTATTAAAAGTCCCCACATATATTTTTTTTATAACTCCAAGGTGTTTTCCTCATTCTTTATTCTCTCATTTTCTAACATAAACTCTCACAACTTTTCTCCATCATCCAATATGTTTGTGAACTTACCTTCTTCCTTAATATCTCACCCACATTATCTAATCCCCTTTATATGGTAATATGTTCCCTAAGGTTCCATTTTTTGTTCTTTTGGTTCAAAAATGTGAACTCGTGTTCCAAATTTTGAGTTACTTGTGTGGTGCCGATCTACGTTTATGTCTATAAATCTTTCTCATATCTATGCCTTGAACTCCATTGATGTTCAAGGTTTATTTAGTTTGGTAGGTTTGGATTCATTTTTTTCAAGTAGGTGTTGTTCATTTTGTTTGGACTCTCTTTTATCATATCTAAGGTTTCATTTTTTTTATTTATCTTGTTCAAATATCTAAATTATTGTTCCAAATTTTGAATCATTTGTGTGGTGGTTGATGTTAGTTAATGTTCATCAATTTTTCTCATATTTAAGCCTCAAACTCCATGGGTGTTCAAGGTCTATTTATTTTGGTTGGTTTAGATTCATTTTGTTTCAAATAGGTGTTGTTCGCTTTGTTTATTTTATTTAAATATCATTTTTAGTTGTGCCTTTCAATTCATTTGGGTTTTCTTTTTTAGGGATATGTTCCCTTTGCATGTCTTCTTCTTCTATTTATTATTATTATTATTATTATTATTATTATTATTATTATTATTATTATTATTATTATTATTATTATTATTCTTTTTATGCTTCTTGTTTGTCTGAAGGTGTTTCTTTGTTGCTTTAGTTCAAACTAGAATTGGTTCAATCTTGTGTGTCGTGGTTCAAATGTGTTGTCCTCTTTAGTTTGGTTTTTCTACGTTATTCCATGGTTACTGGATGATTTAGTTGATGCTATAAACTTTAGATCTAGAAGTTTGATTTATGGATTCCATTGGGAACTATGAGAGTTAAAATTCCTTAAGATTCTTTAGATTAATTGTCATTGTGAAACTATTGTGAAAAAATAGGTCAAGAAAATTGTTTTTAAATAATCATTTTATCAAAGAATGTTATTAAAAACACTTTTAATAATGGTTATGGCTAATAACTATTACTAAAACTTAGGTTTTGATAAGTTTTATCAACTATAATCGCTATTAAAAAACTAAATTGTGCCATCATCATTTTTTTGGGGTTATAATGGTTTTGGAATCATTATTAAATTTTAATAATGAGTGATTTGAAAATGCTCCAAAATCGTTATCAAAGCTCTTTAATAACTGTTATGAATGACTTCGTAGCTTAAATCTAGCTTTCTCATCCTCTTCTTTGCTTCATAATGTGTTTTGGGCAACTTATTGCCTTATAAAAGAGCTTCCTTTAGCAATTTAAAAATCCCATCAAAAGACTTATTCTTCTACTTGTTTAATACCTTATGGTGCATCAACTTCATGAGAAATTTAATAACGAGAAATTATTACACCTAGGATACAATTCAGCCTCCATCGTTTAGAATAACTCGTCGTAAGATGGAACATTTTCATTTCTAGCTAAGTCATTATCTATAGGATCATGCACTTCATCATAAATATTAGTTTTTCCTTAATTACCACCACCTACCAAACCACTGCAGTATATCTTCTATCTCAGCCCTTCCTTCCTCAACCACATGCGTTAGTTCTGGCTCATTTTCAACTTCACCATAATGTACCCACACATCTTAGTTGTGTATGAACCCACTCCACAGTATGTGGTGCTCAATCTCATCTATATATAACTACACCATCTTATTACACACTGTGCATAGACAACGAATGAAACCATCTTCTTTCCAGATACTTGAAGCCCATTCCAAAATTCATTTGACTGTCGATTCTTTAATAATGTCCAACTTTTTATTCATGATAATTTTATCTATACGAAATATAATTTAATAATAGTTAATTTTATAATGTCGATTTTATTAAGAGAATTTGTTTATATACATCAGAAAAAAATATTACAAAATACAAACGCTCAAATGTACTATAACATAAAATAGGATTCCTTGTCAAATACTCTTAATCACCCATTCAATCCACTCTTCTCATATAATCCTTTTCTCTCTCACTTATTAAAAAGAGGGTATGTCCACCTCTTAGGAGTCACTAAAATAAATTATTTAATCATAATTACCAACATACATATACAATTATCACCATAATTATTGTACCTTTTTAATAATAAATTACTTAATCACAACATATACATTTAATCACAATCACCAACATATATACACAATTACCTTCATATATACATTTGATCACAACACATACATCAACAAAATGATAATAACTTTTAACATTTATATTAGCAATGTGACCAATTAGTGATGACAAAAAGGTTATTAGCGATGACTTATCGTTGCTAATAATGTAGCACTAATTATTTTTTTTTCCTCCGAACCTGTAACACCCCATTTTAGCACTTGAAAATATATTTATAAAGAGTTCATTGTGAAAGTTAAACCATTTAAAATATAGGGTGTTGCCACCACACATAGTATGAAATCGGTTATTCTACCTTTCTTTCACTAAGTGTTAAAGCTAAAATATTTATCCACTTATATTAATAACAACAATTGAGAAGAATCATATATATATTTATTTAAAATATTAAATTATTTTGATAACAAATATTAGATAAAAGAGTTAAAACTAAAAATAAAAAGATATATAGAAGGGGACATAAGAATATAAGGGATATCTGAATCAAAAGATGTCGGAGTGATATCGGATAGTCATTACTCTCAACCCCTACCAAAATCCATCAAGTTATACTCTCAATGTACTCCCGCTAGGTAAAGGGTGTCTATTGAATAAGCAATGGACCATAAACATAATCCATTAGTACAACGGTACTGAGTAAACCGCTACACAATAGTAATCATGCAAATATCTCTTGAAGCACATAGAATACAACATAAAGTATCATGGTTAGGGTTATAAATGAGCCGAGCCTAGCATGGGTGGGCTTGGGATCAGTTTGTTTAATATACGAGTCTAAAAATTAGGCTTGGGCTATACTCGTTTATAAATAAACTGAGTTGGTTTGTGAATTGAGCTCGTGAGTTCTTACACTATAAGCAAGCTCGATCCCAAATTTTTCATGCTCATGCTCAACTTTTTAATTAAATAAGACTAAAAATAAGGCTCAATCTCATAAATGAGACAATCCAAGTTCAGAAAGCTCACAAGGCCACTCTATTTTTTTATAACCCTAATCATGGTATAACACATCAAATAGTACATACCATAACTAAATACCATATTTATACTATAATTCATGTCACACCATATACCACATACTCATCACATTAAACTTAACCATATTACAACTATTTCATTAATCTAATTATACCAAGGTGTCTCACGAAGGGGAACACACAAAACCATCATTATAAGAACCTTTATAACACTTATAACATGATAAGGAAATTATTGAGACAATTACCAACTAATATACCAAATCCAAATAGTGCATGGAGATAACTATCAAACCAACATACAAAAATCAAGTAGTGCACGGATGCAACTAACAAACCAACAGACCAAAACAATCCACTTAAATCCTCATACAAGAGTTGCTCCCTTTTTAATTACTCAATGGGATATAATAATAACCTAGAGACATATAAAGTATGTCGGTCATATCGGTGCACTAAAGTAACACAATATCCTCCCAACTTAAAACCCAGAGACATAATAATACTCCGTTCATACTGGTGTAATAAGAAAATACAATATCCTCCCATCCTATGACACCTAATATTTAAGTATTGATACCTTCTATAGGCCCCATAAGTCACCTATAGAGTAGACTAGGGCCTTGATGAGTATATATTTTATATCCTTTTAATCTTATTTTTCTTCTTTAGTTTGAACAATGTATGAGGATAATTTATAATTTTGTGTTTAAGTGATAATAATCCCATATATTTAATTATTTGAGCTAAAATGATATAAAGTGAATAGGTTTAAAGTATAATATTATTTATTAATTACTTTAATACTATTTTTTAGGTAAAAAAAGGGTTTGGATCCTTTAGACCAAAGACCCAAAGGACCAACAACCAAAGACTAGAAAAATCAAGCAAACAAGGCTCAACAAATTGGGAAGAAGAAAAAAAAGAGGTGGCGCAAGGCGTGAGCTGATAAAAAAGAAAAAAAGAGAGAAGTGAGAGCATGGAAGAGAGAGGCGGGACAAAAAAAATTATAAAAGGCATACAAAAGGGAGTAAGTCTAGGAAAGAATGGAGAGAAGAGACAGATACAAAAGATGGGTAGATGATTAATGTGATAGAAGGGACGCACAGAGAAGGGAGAGAAGAGACAGACATGCAGGACGGGTAGAGGATTAATGTGGCAGAAGGGACGGGCGCAGAAGGGAGAGACGAATGATATGGGAAGAAAAAAAAGAAAAAAGGAAGAAGTGGAGAAGAGAAGGGAGAAGAGATAGACACAATAGGCGTTGGACTGATGGCAGTAGCACGAAAAGAGAGGAAATATAGGTGACATGCATCACAGAAAACTAGAAAAGAGAAAGACAGAGAATAAGAGACCGAAATAATTTATTTGAAATGAAATTAAGTAATTTTTCATCCAAATAAATTGATGAATTTTCATTTGTATTTAATTTCGGTTATTTCTTTCTCTATTTCTAATATATATTTTAGTGTAATTTATTTATTTATTATGATTGGCTAAATATTTATTGTTAGAGAATATATTAAAATCCTAGATTATGGTTTGAGATATAATATTAAATTTTTTATTTCATGAGATTGTTCTTTGATTTTATTTTAATTTCTATTATTTATATATGTGATTCTATCAAGTATGACGTATATGGTGCATGCCTTATTCTAGCTTCCGCATAACAACAATATATAAGTTTGTATGCTATAATTTATACATATAAATTATAGCTAGGTTAGATAACAATTTACCTAATAGTTTTGTGATTCTAACCAGAGTAGTGGAACATTTAAATAAGTGTGGGTCAAAGGAGAGGAATACAACAAGACACGCTTGAAGAACTAGATTGGGTATATAAATTATCATCCTTCTACTTGTGATTAATGCTTTAAATCTAGTTAAATAAAGGAGGTGCTTGTTCCGACTATATTGCTAATATTTAATAGGATTTAATATTTATACTTTGTAGTATTAATTATTTTAGGGAAGTAATATAAGGTATATAGACATGTTTTTGGCTTCTAACTTGGTCAGTATCTTTTTTGTGATTAAAATATGGCTTAGAAATTATTATTATTATATTTCTACCTAATCTAGTGGTAGATTTTGATATCCCTAGCACATTCATCATATTTGCATTCAACTATTATTTTTATTAATTTATTTTATTTATTCTTTTTTTATTATTTTCTATTTTGAAAAACCTCATTATTGTGTTTTTTGATTATTTATTTTTGTGTGATTTTGAGTTTTATTATTATTTCATTATTGGTGAGCTAGCTAAATAAAAGTGAGCCCTCTCAATTTCCAATATAGAATGATACTCTTATTTACCAACACTAAAATTGACAATAAGAGGGTTTAAATTGTGTGTCGGCTATGGCTACACCAGGCCTTAGCCAAAATGCCGAGACATCCGACAAAACCCCAAACCAAAATGAGGGCTCCTATCTCGTCTCTAGGATAGATAATCTTAAAGAGCAAAATTTTTGAATCTTGAGGTCCTCCACTTTAAATATTAATATCTTAATAAGGATATCATAAAATATCACATAACACGTAATGATTCCAATTCCATATTTAACTATTTTTCCTTTATTTCCAACTATTTAAGTTGACCACAAGGTCAACAATCCAAGCCAAAGCCAAAGCCAACACTAATGTCAACGTAAGAATCTATAAAAACTATCCTAATCCAAATATTCACACTTTTAGGCATAATAAGTTCTAAATGACCAATATGCCCTTAAATTTTATTTACTCAATAATTTTCCACTTTGATACTAATTGTTATTAAAATCAAGTGAAATTCATGGTATGACTAAAAAACATTAAAATAGACACATTACTATAAAATTAAAATTCTAGAAAATTTCTTAAGAGATAAAATTACCATTGTCCCCCTAAAATGAATTAAGCCCATTTAGTACATAAAACAATATCATGCATAATTATTTTACAACAAACAACACAAGTTTAACATGTTATCATCCATATATTAAAATATATAAATTTAACATGCTCTTGCATAAAAATTCATGGTCATAGACTTAGAAATATTACTACCAATACATGATGCATGTGTACTTTTTTATGATATTACTATAAAGCATAAATTACACTTAAGAATAACATAGGAAACCCCATACATGCTATTACATAATGTTTTATATATTTAGTAAGAGTATATGGGTTACCTCTTTCCAAACACAAATAGTAAAACAAAAATAAGGAACCACCAAAAGAATTTCAACGTTGTTGAAATATAGAAGCATAAGAAGAGGAGACACAAAATGATAACTTCACAATTTAACCAAAAATCTAACATTATTTACTTATTTTAAAATAAATAAATGATAGATGGAAGGACATGTATTAGTGAACAAATAAGAAAAAGAAAATGACAGGATTATTAGTCTCGGTTATAGGTTCAACAAGGTTTAAGAACACTAAGAGAAAATAACCAAAATGAAGAAAGGTGAGGGAACAACCAAGACGAGGAAATGATAGAAAGGATAAATGAAATCAAATCAAGAAAAATGGGATATAAATAAGGGATGGAGGAACAAAAAATCTGCAGCCAAAAAAGAGGGAGAGGTAGCTTGTTACACACTTGAATGAAAACGTGAAAGGTGGTTGAATGTGAAAGGTGGTATAGTGTATTTAGGTTTAATGAAGTTATAAAAACCAATCAATTAACCAAGGGATGAGGGAGGTAATGGTGTGCAAGTACAAGGTTGGGTGAAAAAAAATTAAAATGACACAATTAACATATGTAAAAAAGTGACTTTGGTTCAAATTTTGTTTGAATGAATAAGAAAATGGTCAACATGATACACAATTTTATCATGGAAGTGTCGAAAAGAAATTTAATAGGCAAACATTAATTTTAGGATTTATGGATTATTTTTAGTGGTGGAAATATTAATAAATATAATAAAATTAAGAAAAATAGAAAATAATCTCACAAAATTACAAAATTTATGGAAACCCTTACAATAATATTTAAACTCACATGTAAAATTTTATGAATTTACAATAATGTTTGATATGTAAAATATTGACCTGACAGTGAACTAATAAGCTTATATGATAATTACAAAAATAAATACCAAAACTATTCCTAAAATCACAAACATTTCGAAATCCTCCTATTTATTTATTTACAACTTCAATATTTTTTTTTTCAAAATTGTTAACACACATTTGATATAATTTTTAGCTAGCATACTTTTATTATATATTTTGCGTATAAAATTCAAAAGGATAGAAAACATAAATAAAATAAAATTAAAGTTTTTAGATTTACATTTCAACTTATTTAGAACCCAAATAAAATTTTATAAAAATATTTTAAAGGTATAAATTAAAAGTTTATATAATTGAATAATATTTTATAAACAAAGTATGTATAGACATAAAATTACTATTACTATAGAATCACCGAAAATAATATTAAAGACATAAAAGATTTTATAATTATTTATGGAAATAATTACACATAATTAAAATTAGTTAGGAAATAATATTAAAAAATGTCCCGCTAATATTTTCACTAAATATACTGTGTCTATATCTACTAAAATTGAAAATAAAATTTCCACGGATTATATAGGGAAAACAATGTAGTTCCCAATAATATTTAGGAACGAAAATTTTCCAATAATTTTAAGAAATATAAAATTAGTTCACTTTGATCCGTTGGCTGCTGAGCTCCACGTCATTGCTCACAAATCTCCAATTCCATTTCAACAATAAAGCTTGATTTTTACAGAGGTTACTAACCCCTAAAAACTACCATCCTTTTTTTTAACCGCCTATACTGATGCTCATTGAACCGGATGCATTCACATACAGTTATCCTCGCGACTTTCCTAGAGGAAATCCCGTATCATTCTCTCAATCTGTCCGGCCAGTGTTTAAGGCATAGGGAAAATTGAGAGATAATGGGGTCATTTGGTATACTTATAGTTACTTTCATAATAAATACAACTTCTAAGGAAGTTAGATATTGGAAAGTAATTCCCTGGAAGAAACATTTATTTGTATTTGTTACGTGTATATACCTCTTGAGAAGTATGATGACTTCCTTAGTTGTTTTGTTTGGTATATTTTCTTATTACTTAGGAAGTAGACATAAAATTACACTAATATCCTTTGTTAATAAATATCAACATTTATTTTTTCTACCTTTTTTTACATGAATAGAAACTTTATTTACCATTACAAAATTATAAATAATTATAACAGACAACAATAGAATATTATAAAATATCATCAAGTTATTGAAGTAGCTCTTGTATCAAAACTTACTGTAAAAAATTAATAAATGCAATGACATAAACTTGAATGATGAAATAATTCTAATACAATACTAAAAATAATAATAATAATAATAATAATAATAATAATAATAATAATAATAATAATGAATATGACAGGAATATTTTAAACATCTAGAATTAACAAAGTGATAATATATGCCCTTTGATAATCCTTGTCCATACTAAAGAAATTATGGGTAGTTGAGGATAATTAGGTAATTTATAACTTAGGAAGTATTACTTACTGAACCTCACCTTAGGAAGTAGCTTCCTCAATGTATGGGTGGTTCAGAACTCTAGGAGAAATAGTTTTTTCCTTTGACTTTTTACATCCCTTAAACCAAACAATAAGGTATTTTATATTTCCCAGGAAGTTATACTTCCTCCCTCTACTTTCTTGATTCTAAACGACCTCAATATATGAGATTGGGAATGCTAGCCATAACCACTTTTACTAGGGTAAGGTGTCGCCCCACCAACAGCAACCTCATTTTCCAACCTGCAATTTTGGTCCTTCTCTTTTGAATTACTAGTTTCCCATAAATCTATTCTTTACTTTTTACCCTCAAGAAGAATGGTATCGCTAGAGTCGTCAAAAATTGATCTGATCCATCTGACTCGATCTGACTAGCACAAAATCTGACCTAATATGTCCTGATAAATTTATTAATCCAATCCGACTCAAACTTGATACAAAACTGACCCGATCCAATGCTAACCTAAATATAAGAAATCCAACCAAACTTGACTTCAACTCGTAACCCAACATCAATCTGATTCGTTATCAACTCGATCTGCCACTAACTCAACCCAACTTGACAAAATCTATTTCGATATTTATCAGTTATGATAATAAAAAAAAATAGACATCTTTTTATTTATTCAAAGCTTTTAAAATATATCACTATTTAAATTTTATTTATTTTTCTTACTTTCATTTTGAATTTATTTATTCACCAATGATATTCTAATTTTTACCAATTTTTTCACATAACAATAAAACATTATAAAGCTATAATACTAAACAAATAACAATTAATAATACATTATTAATCACATGCTTACATGAAGTTAAACTTAATGCTTGCTTACGAGGTCAATGATTTAGATTAATTTTAGTGGTTAATGTCCAATTTGACCCAAATCTAAAGTGATTCTATCTAGGACTAGGTCGGTTTAAACCCAACTCAACTCGTTAAAACCTAAAAGCTTTTATTCATCAAGTTAACCTAAATCTGACCCGTTAAATTAACTTGAACACGAAATCACCAGAATAGGAGATTTCTCGGCCCAATCCCGACCCGATAAGGATATAAATGGGACGAGTACACTAATACCCAAATCCATATCAGTACTAGTACTCAAATTCATACCCATATTGAAATGTGTATCCATTTACACGTCCATATCTATATCTGTTGAATATCTGTTACCCGATAAATAATCCGTTTACTCATTAACGAATACTTTCTAGATGATAAATCCATTTAGAGTTAAGCCAAATGACAATTTTAACCACAATTTCTACTATACTTACTTTAAAATTAAGGGTAAAAAGGTAATTATATATCGGGTAAATGAGTATCGATATGGATACGGGTATGGGTATGGGTACATATATGGATGATCCATACATGTATTTGATGGGTATTTTTTCCATCATCCATAACCATTTGAGTATCCGACAAATAAAATCTGTCGTGTTTTGGATAAAATCCAATTCGTTTACATATATAGATATGATCTAACCCAACAAGTTAACCCGGAAGAATCTGAACCCAGACCCAAAGTGACCTGAACCTAAACCCGATCTAATCCAATAAATTAACTCAATACAACTCGGACCCGAAATGATTCGACCCCAAACTTGACCCCACTCAAATAATAAAACGATTCAAAATAATCCGAACTTAAAATGACCCGACCTATCCCACAACCAACTCGTAAAGGAGAATGATCCGCAAACAACTCCAACTGATAACAACCCAACCCATTATAACCGGACCTGCCCGACCCGATTGACACCTATAGCTAAGAGAGGCAAAAGGCAGGCTGCCCACTTTACATGGAAGTCTCTGAGCAGTGTGCTCTAACCATCAATGATCTCTATTAATCCTTATAATAAAGCTTTTATGGAAGTTCACAAGGATCCCTAGTACAATATTAAGGGCAATCAACACCCCTTTTATGTCGGAAAGGCAACTCTCTTTTGCCAGAAAAAAAAAAGCATTGTTTCATCCACGTACTAAAGATAAGTCACCTTAAAGCCATAATTCCCCACTGTCATACCTCTCCAAAGGCCGAGAGCCACTGATTTCTATATGAGGGGATTAAGTGCCTCCCCTACTATGTTAAATAGAAAAGGGGATAGCGGGTCCCCTTGTCGGACGCGACGGTGAAAACAGAGGACTGGCGTTGGAGACCCATTCATTAACACCGAACCGAACGCTGTACTTATACACGTCTATATCTAAGAATGCCACTTCTCTAGGAAACCCATTTCGCACATGGCCTAATCCAAAAATCTCTAATTGACACTATCTTACAACCTTTGAAAATCTATTTTAAAAATCACTGACGTACCTCCCTTCCCTACATGTATCCAATGTTTCACTCGCAATGGGGTGACTATCCATGATGCTCTTCTGCTTCACAAAAGCAAACTATGAAGGTCCAATGATTTTCCCCTCACTGTTTTAAGCCGTGTAGCCAAAATCTTACCAATTATTTTATGTAAGCGCCCCACCATGTTGATGGGCCTAAAATCCGTCAGGTGGCACTGCTTTGGTATTTTCGGGATCATACCAATAAAAGTGTTGTTCAACTATTGAGGTAGATGAGCCGTATTCCAGAAATCTAGGAAACCAAGTGTTGTTCGATCCTTTTGTTCCATTCCCACAGATGTTATGCATAGGCTGTGTTGTTTTTCAACATCTGTTTCATTGAGAGTTGTTGGTGAGGCCTTCTCATCTATTTCCTTGATATGTTGCTATATTTTACTGATACTATGCTGAATGTTACCGAAAGCCTTCATGTTCCATCCCTTTAAGGCAAACACTTCAATCTTTTCATTTCCTTGTGCATTGGGAAGCCGGCCCATCTCCCGCGTATAAAGCTTAGACAATCCAGGCGATCGAGCCAGCAATTCCAGAATCCAAAAGGGTTTAGGACCCCAGTCATCCGCTAGAGTATCGACTTTCAAGGGGGGGCAGTGATTCGACAAACGCTGATTGAGGAGGGATAGCTTTAGATAGGGGAAAGCTTGAATCCATTCCAAAGTGCTACCGCAGTTGCCTGCATTTGGTATTAACGGAATCAGAGAGTTTTTTGGATGAGCAAATTACTCCTTTGTAGACATCCCATTATTAAGATTATGAAAAAAAAAAACATACAGGATATAATGAAATTCTTTCAAAAATTTTCACCCTGATGAACTTGGATTCTTTAGAATGACATTATTGACAAACTGATTTAGGAGCAAAACCAAACAGTTTCGGTAATAGCTGTAGGAAGTGACCTAGTGTACCAGGAGTTATTGAGGGATATGGATACGTTTTTTTACTCTCTGTCAGAAGACGGAGTGAAATCTCTTTTTTGGTCCTTCGTGGAGCAACTACAGCAAGGACAAGGGATCCGACACTACCTCTTAGTACACCTAATTCTTCGTTGCGGCCATCGCCTGGTTCGAGTCAATTCGTCCACAAAGTTTTTCCAAAGAACCCCAAGTTCATCTGGAGTCAATAATTTTGAAATAGTTTCACCCCACCTCATAAGAGCCCGGTATGTTTTCTTCATAATCTTCATAATGGGATGTGATCGGAAGAGAGTGTCGGTGTGTATTACTGTAGTATCTTCCTTGAAGGGAAGATTTTATCATTTCTCTTTGTCACGTTTGTCATATATCATTTTTCTTTAATAAATGACTTATTAAGTGTGAATTAATTAATAATGTAGTCATCCGATGTAGGATCAACCTTCAACGGAGGGACAACGATCCGACAAATACCGATCGAGTAGGGACATCTTCAGATTGGGGAAAACATTTTGGATAAGCAAGTTACTACTTAGCTCATGCTTGGGATCGTAGGAACACGGGTAGATAAAGTAGAATACCCTAGAACCAGTTTCCCTATTATATAATGCTTGGAATGACATAAAACAAATTCTTGTGACTGCTATTTGAGGGGAACAATATGCACTCCCTCCCCTCTGGTTATTCTTATTTCCACAGCCAACATCCACCGCAAGCTTTTACTATGTAGCACCCACACCACTACTATACTACCAATCAACCTAATAACCGACCATCAACGACCAATCAATCCAGACTTCTTGCCAACCACCTGAACTATCTTACTGACTTATTCCCCTCAATACCAAACATGAAGGATAGGAAAAACATTACTCCTTTTTCTTATTCCCTTAATCTATTTCATTCCTTTTAATTCCCCCATATACCAAGCATCACCTTAAGGGGTATTATTTTACATATGGTAGGTAGATGCATGTATAAGAATATAAAAGCAAATTGATTTTACGTATTTAGTAGTACCTTAGATTATATATTATTGGTTCATAAGTCCTTTAAAAAATTTGGATGTTAATAGTTTCATTTATTATTATTTTTTTCAATAAATACAAATATTATTTATTAAAATAAAGTTGTGTTTCAATGCTTTCACTATGAGGAAATTTTCGATGGAGTGCTTGTGAATATCACTTACCAACCTCTTCAGGACCACTGACCTCATCCATTTTGTTGTCATCAGAATGCACACTTCAACTAGGGCAAGCAGGCAATGGTGTGTTATCCAAAAATTATAGGTTGTTTCCTCTCACCATAGTTTTCAATTGAAATAAACTCTTTATTTTAGGAACCCAGACAAGTTTTGGCTCCATCCAAGTAGTCACCCTAAACACCAGAGCTTTCTATCTAATTAAGCAAATAGTATCAAAGAAAAAGGGAAATAAATACAAAGTAGAATACTAGTTATTCAGCTATGTTTTTTCTCTATCAAATCTCTCAAACAAGTGCTCACAACATGAATTGAGGCACATGTAGTGATAGGCGAACATTCAATGGGAATAGCTTTGAACTGTTTGCATATGATGTGAGCGTTGACATTATTGTTCGGTATTATTCATTTACATTAGATAAATCTATTGAGATGCACTCCTCAGCCCATGATCAGGTATAAAGATGTTAACGAGCTTTACAATACGATAAAATTTACCAAGTTATACACATAAATGACTTGATGCATAAAATAACAACTCATGGGAACTATAATTAATGTTATAGTTCAGGAATTTGCATGAAAATTCCAACAAATGCAAAATTGTTATTGAATAGTGCACGCGCAGACAATAGATCAGGAATACATAAATTAAAAATTAGAATTCTAAAGATTTGCGTTGCTAGTATTTGGATCTTGCAACACTGATAAAGCAAGTGACGGACAAAAACATTATCTTATGTTATAGTCATTAGCTATTAAGAACAGCCCCTGTCGAAAAAGTGATATCGACATTAAGCTGTAATTGGTGGATCACCTTCCATCCTATGCAGTGGCAGAGCTAAAGCTTTGCAATGGTGTGATGGGACCCCATGTAATTCTAGATTAAATATATTTTGATATGGTCATTTATCACAAAGATCAACTTGGTGTAGTAGAGAACACCACGGAATTTGTGCCATAATAGGTGGGATGGAGGTTAAGAGATTGAATCTCTATAGCATCCTAATTTTTACATCAGGTGGGACTTATAAAATTAAAACAATCCTCATGGCAGTATAAGGATTCAAACCCACAACCACCAAGGCATATCTTACCTACCTCAACCATTCATCTAAATGTTGATTATTGATCCTTTTCACTTATAGGTATTATATATCCTAAATTATTGTAATCCTTATTTTTTAATCATAATCAATGTACTTGTTTATTTAGCTCTAATTATGTTACTAGCAATTACAATAACACAACTAGCTAATTTTTTATTTATAATGTTATTGATAGTACATTTTTAAATTGAATGATTAATTAATGAACAACTAATATTTTAGTGAGATTTTTTAAATAATAATTCAATATCATTAATCATGAAAAGCTATAAATCAAAAATAAAGTTTGGTTGAGCAAAAAGGGATGTTATATTATTTTGAATGGTAAATTCATTATAAATAAATAAAAATTATTATTATTATTATTATTATAGAAGGACATCATTGACTAAAATATTTGGCTCCATTTGTGATCCTATGACTTGGGGTTGTTGCCTATATGCCTTTGTATAAGTTACAACTCAATCGGGCCAAACTTATGAAAATATAAACAGAGAAAAGAGTAATATTACAACCAGTTTAGGTTCCGAATATTTATCAAAGACTAGAAGTCAAGGTCCTTGTATAACGAAGATGCCACAATTGATGATTGATGGGTCGACCGATAAGTGAAGAATGAATAAAGCTCTTAACTCAATTTAGGGGATTTTCCAAAATATTTTTTTTTCTTAATTTAAATTTACATACAAATTACACTCTCCTTTTGTGAATTTACCTAATGAGGCTCAAATCAAGATAGCCATGATGGCTTGGAGAGAGAGAGAGGAATGAAACAAATAGAAAGGAGTAAGAGACTAAATTGGAATCATATATTGAGTACGTGCAAATAAAAATATTACAAGTCTTACATCAGATATTTATACAAGCACTTAGGACTAACTAAGTTGGTGATTAGTAACAACTTAATAACAACCTAACAAACTCATCACATTTAGCTAATGCATGTGACTATACATCATATAATCTTCACACCCCCACTTCAAGTTGGGCTTGGCATAAGACTAAGCTTTGAAGAAAGAAATAGGTATTGTTGGGCATCAATTGGTTTCATTATTAAATCATCCAATTGTAGGCTAGATTTGACATGGATTATACAAAGTGACCCAGGTTGAACTATATCTTGAATAAAATGGCAGTCAATGTTAACCTATTTTATTTGCTTATGGAATATTAAATTGGTGGCAATGTGTTGAGATGCTTTGTTGTCACAATACTGAGGGATTGGTAAAATACTTGAGAGACCAATGTCTTGATGAATGCCACCCATCCATACAATTTCACTAGAGGCATCATATATGGTTCGATACTTTACCTCAACAAGGATTTGGGCACCGTTTTTTGTTTCTTAATCTTCTAAGAGACTAGGGAGTAGCCTAAAAAGCACAATATCTAGTGAGATAATGACAACTAAGTGTATAAGAGGCCTAATCTGCATCACTACAAGTGGAGATATCAAGAGAGGATTCAGTGGAATAATAGATACCCATGTTGATAGTGCCTTGTAAATACCTCATGACATGCATGGTGACCTACATAGGGCATGCAAGAATTGGCTCAAATGTCGCACGAAATAGGATGGATCTGATCTGGTCATGTTGAGATAGAGTAATCTACCAACAAATACCCTATAAAATTTTAGATCAGGTAGAAAATCATCATCATCTATGGATAGTTTCAAACCTTATGGAAGAGGATATGCAGCGGAATTACGTTAGGACATGTTAGTATCATGAAATATGTATAAAATATACTTTCATTGATTCAGAAAAGTGTGAGAGGATGATCATGTAACCTCCAAACCCAAGAAGTAATGCATAGGGCCTAAATCTTTGATAGTACAGACTTGATCAAGAGACCCCTTTGACAAAATCAATGAACTCAATGTTTTGACCAGTGAGCAACAAAGCGTCAACATAGAAAAGAGAACACATGATAGAGCTAGGCATGGCTCGAACAAAGAGTAAATAATCATGATTGGATTTGATGAAACTAGGATGAAGTAAACACTTGGTTAACTCAATTTTTCATTGTCAATAGGCTTATTTTAAGCTATATAATGAATGATGCAATTTACAGACTTGACCAGGCATGGCCTTAGTGTATCTTTGAAGAGGAGGCATGTATACAACTTCATCTAAAAATCCATGAAAAAAAAGCATTATTAATAGTTAGTTGATGAAGAAAACAACCTCTAGAAGTGGATATGATACAAACCCCACCTCTTTAATCGATACTCCTTATCTTGATTTTAAATATCCAAATTTAATTCCTAGTCGTCCTAATGATTTTGTATTTTCTTTGTTTAGGGTTGAATGCGACAAGGATTTGGATCTAGAATGATGGACGAAAAGACCAGATATCAAGGAATAAGCGAGAAGATTGGATAATATTATTTTATTTTCATAACTTTGATAGTATAGTTTAGGGGCTATTGGACTTTAGGTAGCAGGACCAATAACTGCCATATTTTGTAATTGGATATTATTAGGAGTAATCTTGAGTGGCCGATGATGATAATGTGTTTTTTTAAACCCTGTTGATATTAGACTTAGGACAGGTGGCTTTTGACTCATCCTCTTATCCCATGGGCTAGTAGAGGTAGAGTCTAAGATGCCTCCTCTATGCCTAAGTGGATTCGGACGATTGCACCTATATTTTTTTAGATATTTTGGGTTGAATCGGATCAGAGTCTAGGCCCACAATCTGGCCCAACCCAGCCCATGTGCGTCTTTGTTTTTCTCGTTTGAAACCTACCCCCATCTCGCACACTATCCATTTCACCCCTCACCCTCTCTCTCTAGTGGCGTTGTTTTCTATAGTGCTCCTTTATCTTCTCCATCTGTTCCTCGTCCTCGCTGCCTTCTTCCTCTTCTGTTTTCGATGGAGTTCTCTCCACTCATATCTAAATTTGAGGCCATTAATACCTTAATATTACCGTTAGTTTTCCCCTTCCCCCTTTTCTCTCTCTTTTCTGTTCGAGCTCACTTCCATCGAGCTATGCCATATATATATGAATGTAATAGGGGCTTGGGATGTATGCTTTTGATTCTCAGATCTATAATATTTCAAGCTAAGGCCATTTGTTTTTCTTCTGCTTTAAATTGTCGATTAAGATAATAGATCTCGGAGATTACTTTGGTGAGTTGGTGGGAAACGATTATGTTTTCGGCACCCCATTTTTGCTAGCCAATAACGGCTATAGCTAGGTGGGTTTGGTTCATGTGGTATCAAAGCTCTATAGTTAATCGGCCGGCGTTAAAAGGGTGTATTGTTCTCATTTCCTTCCATTTCTTTCTAGTTTTTGTTGATCTATGCTAACCCATGCATTTTTTCATTGTTTAAATTGATAGGGATCCATCGGTGTGTGCTTGATCTAGGTCAAAGGTTAGCAGAAGATGCAACGACTCTTATGGCGTCAACGCCTCCTCCATGCACAAAGTTTTAGCTCTACAATTGTGGATTAATTCACCGGTATACGAGTCTGACATTGGTAACTTCTCCTTTAGTTTTTGATTTGCTAAATTATTTTCTTTCTCTTGTTGGGTTCGAATCAATTGAAATTCAAACATAATACTTGAATATGTTGTGGTGTTTCAACTAATAGGTGTTAAGAACGAACTATGACTGGTTCATTCCTGTCCTATCGTCTCATACTAGCTTCCTTTGTTATTGTTGTTCATACTCTTTCTGCCTGTCTATGTGTGTGGTTCGCTCATTTATATGCTATTATTTTCTCAACTGTATCGAATCTTGCTAGGTTATTGGGTCGCACAGTTTGTGTCCTGCTCATTATTTCTGTGTCCTGCTTAAATTGTTTCTAGTCGCCTAATCCTGTGACTTCTATTCTCTTTTCCTTGTGAGTACTTTGCTCTCTTAATTTTACCCTGATCATGTTTTCTTTTATTTGCCTAGATTCTATTCTTGTAATGAACTTTGATTCTATTTCTTGTTGCTTAACCTATTTCTACTTATGTTTTATTTATGTTGTTATTAATTTTGAACGCGTGAAGTATTGATTACTTTCTCATTACTCCATAGTTTATAAATAAATAAAAAAGAAACAAAAAAAGAAGAGAGAATGGAAAATGCCTGTCTATTGAGTTGCTTAGAACACTTGTTGAAAATTTTGACACGCTAACCGAACAGGTTGGTCACATTGAGGCTAGAATAGCTATCGATCACTCAAGTCAAACTATGAATCAGTGACATAATCATAATCCAAATATTTGAGAAATAGACCACTTAGATTAGGAATCCATAGGCGATGGTAGGCAGTTAAATAACCGGGCCAATAGGGCTAACTACGGTAAGCAAGATAGAAACTTAAATGGAATCAAATTAAGAATTCCCCAATATCAAGGCCTTAGTGACCCTAACACATATCTTGAGTGGGAGCATAAAATTGAACTTGTCTTTCACTGTCATAATTACTCCGATGAAAAAAAGGTTAAGTGGGTTATTGTTGAATTCTTGAGTTACGCTATATCATGGTGGGATAAACTCGCTAGGGATAGGGAACACAATTATTAACCCCTATCACTTGTTGGGCTCAAATTAAAGAAATCATGAGGCGTAGGTTCATTCCACCTCATTACACCCATGAACTACACCAAAAACTTCAGTTTCTAAAACAAGGCTCTAGGTCTGTTAACGAATACCATAAGGAGATGGAGATGCTCCTTGCTAAACTAAATTTTTATGAGGATAAAAAAGCTGCCAAGGCTTGATTTCTCAAAGGTCTAAATCCTAATATTTCTAACCAAGTAGATCTTTACACGTACGAATCCATGGATCGATTGTTATCCTTAGCTAAGAAAGTTGAATGGCATGTAAAAACATATTGAGGTAACAATCGTCCTATGAGCCATGCCAAGACTTCCTACTCCCGTGAAACTCCCTCTCGAGTCAAACCCATTAAAACCCAAAGGGCTGAGTTTCGGACTTCCAAACCTCCTACAGTATCACCTCCCGAGAAAGAAAAAGGGATTGTGGGCCCTAGTAGTTTTGGACACTCTAGGAATGTTAAATGTTTTAAATGCCAAGGTCATGGGCACATCTCCTCCCAATGCCTTAACAAAAGGGTCATGATAATCCAAGATGATGAAATTAATTCTGACTTTGAGAAAGAAGAAGAAGAAGAAGAGGAAGCTCTAGAACCCATTGAGTGTGAGTCTGATATTGAATACCCAAATTGTGATTCTCTTTTCATCCGTAGAGTCCTCACCTCCTATAGTAGAATCAAGCCTGATCAAGAGCAAAGAGAAAATATTTTCCACACTCGTTGTTTTGTTAATGGGGTCAATAGTAGCCTTCTCATTGATAGTGATAGTTGTGTTAATGTAGTTAGTATGGAATTAGTCTGAAAGTTAAATCTTTCAGTCATTCGGAAACCCCAACCTTATAAACTTCAATGGTTGAACAAACTAGGAGAAATTAAAATCAATTGATAAGCCCTCCTAACTATCAAAATTAGTTGATATGAGGATGAGTTCCTCTGTGATGTCATGTCCTCCTTAGGCATCCTAGGAAATTTGATAAGCGAGTCATTCATGATGGGTATAAAAATAGGTATACGGTACTCTAAGATGACAAGAAATACACTCTAGCTCCCCTCTCGCCTACCCAAGTCAAAGAAGATCAAATTAAACTTAAAGCTGAATATGATCAAAGAAAGAATGACTCACCCCATGAATTTAGCCTCCTTGACTCTAAAACCAGAGATGACAATAAGTGACATGTTATCTTCTTTTCTAGGATAAAGGACCTCACGCGTGCCTTTTTCCAAAACCTACCTATCTACATGATGATCTACAAAGAATGCCTCAAAATCTACACAGAGCAAATTGATTCACTCCCACTTGATATCCAAAACTTAATCTGTGATTATTCCGATCTCTTCCCCGAAGAGATACACGGAGGGCTTCCCCCTCTTAGTGGAATCGAACACCAAATTGATTTCATTCCTGGTGCTAGCATCCCAAACTGTCCTACTTACCAAGCTAATCCCGAAGAGGTCAGGGAACTAAAAAAACAAGTCACAGAATTATTTGAAAAAGGATATATAAGAGAGAGTATAAGACCTTGAGCAATTTCCGTCCTCTTAGCCCCTAAGAAAGATGGTACTTGGCGTATGTGCATCGACTCCTGATCTGTCAATAATATTACTATAAAATATTGATATCCCATTCCTTGTTTGGATGAAATGCTTGATCAATTAACTGGGAGTGTAATTTTCTCAAAAATTGACCTAAAAAGTGGGCACCATCAAATTCGAATGAACCTTGGTGACGAGTGGAAGACTGGTTTTAAAACAAACTTTGGTCTGTATGAGTGGCTCATTATGCTCTTTGGACTATCCAATGCCCCTAGCACGTTCATGTGCTTAATGAATTATGTCTTATGTGATTTTATTGGTAAATTTGTTATGGGCACCACGATGACCATGTCATGTATATTAAATAAGTCCTCGATTTACTTAGGAAGGAACATTTATTTGCCAATGCTTCCAAAAGTTGATTTTTCCTAGAAAGTGTGGTATTTTTAAGCTTTGTGGTTAGTCGAGAAGGAATTTGAGTTGACTAAGAAAAGGTAAAAGCTATCAAAGACTGGTCTACCCTTAGGAATGCTTCATAGGTAAGGAGTTTCCATGGATTGTGGGGATGTTATGGGTGGTTCATTCCCCACTTTAGAACCATAGTAGCACCCCTAAATGAGCTTTTCAAGAAGTCCATAGAGTTTCATTGGGGGCCGACCCAAGAAGCAGCCTTTGAAATTTTAAAGGAAAATTTAATCAAGGCTCCTGTATTAGCACTACCCAACTTTGATAAGGTCTTTGAAATCGATTGTGATGCTTCTAAGGTAGGAATAAGAGCTATCCTATCATAGGATAGTCGGCCCATAAAATACTTTAGTGAGAAACTGAGAGATGCTTCCCTGAACTATTCCACCTATGAAAAGGAACTATTTTCCCTTATTAGGTCTCTCGAAACTTGGCAACATTACCTTTAGGCCAAATAATTTATCATTCACACCGACCACCAAAAATTAAGCTATCTAAAGACTCAAGGGAAATTGAATCAAAGGCAGGATAAATGGAGTGAGTTTATTGAAACCTTCCCTTATATCATCAAATACAAGAGAGGTGGGACAACAAGGTTGCCGATGCCCTTAGCCGCTATCATACTAGAGAGGGGATAATGATATGTCATAATGGATCAAAAAGGTCCAAATACAACATTCATTACCGACTTCATATATGTGGTACATATATATATGTGTGTGCGCATGTGCACGCACGTGTGTGTACACATACATACATAAATGGTCTGTGTTACATATATGTATGTACACACACACACTCATGCATGCACACACACACACACACAGAATATTCATTTTATTTTGTTTAAATGTTGATATCCAATATAATATGATTTTTATTGTAGGTTTATTTATGAGCAGACAAAAGTTTTAGGTTAATTGTCTTCTTATGAGCTTCTAATCTTAGATCAACTATCAATGTTAGAAGCTACTAAATGCAATTAAATATCCAAAGCATTGACAACTAATATTGATGCTATGAATAAAATATTATTTTCCTATGTTAATATGAATTAAGTTTACTAATGTCCTTAATCTTTTGTTTAATATGGTATATCCTATCTTTAGAATATGTATACTTTATAAATGAATTTGTAGTTAGCATTGGATGATGATTGTGGTGGAGCTAGGGACGAGAATATTTTACTAGTTTGATTCAGCAAATAGTGCACCGCATAATGTCATAGTTAGACATATGCATAAGTTAGTGTATCGTTATATTAGTTTACTTTATTTATGTATACATTTGGCAAACTAATCATTTGTTTGTATTATATTTTTATTAGTGGGTTGAAGATATATGATTTGAATATTGGTCACCAAAAGTCAACATCATTTAATTCTAAATGGATGACAATGGTAAGATCTTCCCCCCCCCCACACATATATATATATAGAGAAAGCAAGTATGTTTGTGATAGATGTTTTACATTTTCTATAAATTTTGACACTAGAACAATGTAATTGATAGCATATATTACATCTACCAATTCATGGAGGACATTATGGATAGAAGATGAGATAGAAAAAGTCAGATGTGTTTATTACCCACCATCCTTATTTATATTTCACCCTTGGGAATCTTTCTAATATATAATAAATAGGTGATCACACTACTTTATATTATATTATAGCTATATTCAAATGATGAGCATGGCGCTGCTCTAAGTACCACACTATTAGAGGAGGTTAGAAGGGAATGGTTAGATTATATCATTTCCAAGCTTGTATAGCTACAATCATGATTAATATAGGTAGATAGATAGATGTTAGCTTTTGTTGTATATATATGTTCATGGGTACAAATGTCATGGAATAGAACATTCATTGTACATAAATATATATGATAATTTTGGTGTATATATACATGTTGTCAATTATGTTTGTGTACATATTGTATTAAGAGTGGTGATAGATGCTCTGATGCCTTTTGTATGAATATCATGCATAAGATATGTACTACAAAGCATTGATGAAGAGTGTGTATAGTGGTAGTCATATTAGATTAGAGATTGTGTTTGCTAAGCAAAACAAAAAGGTGTAATTGTAATTGTTTGTATGGTGAGGAATAGTAAAATGATTTTTTTAATATAAAAAACTAAGGTATATGATGATGGTTTTTGCTATATAGTAAATAGTTATATGTAACCATCATAGAATACCCCATTATTATGGTGATTTAAATAAAATGTCATCATTGTATGTTACACACATCAAAGGCGTTATAATTATCCGCTGTAGAATATCTAGTTATTAAGGTGGTTTTATTTTATAGTGTTGTTGTATACTGACCTACAAAGGAGAATCTTTACCCACTCATTGCATTTTTTTTGTTTTGCTTCTACAATAAGTTTTTAGGTTTTTACATCAATGGTAGTGATGATGAATAGAAATCATCATTGAACATATTTTTTAACTACCATAGAAAGGTTCTTTTGTATCATTGATTATTCTATTTGATAAGTTATTTCAAAGGTTATTTTTAAGGCTTCTAATCCTATTTATACTTCTTGATTTCCACAAGCTTACTTAAGCTACTTTTAGATAACAACACATTTTGATAAATTTCTACAATGAATATATTTCGCTTTAAAATATTATTTTATGTTGTATTATGATTTTTGAGGTAATATAAAGTGGTCTCAGTAATAAGTTTTCTAATTTTTGTTTAGATGTACCTTTTTCTCCTTCTACTATTTATATTAGTGAGGTTTTAGACTAAAATTTCAAATCCTTATAAAATAATTTTATCATTTCATTTTTGGGTTCCAACTCACTTCAAGTATATATTTGATAGTTTTGGTTAGTTTTTAATCATTTTTACTATTTTTTTTGGATTTCATCCTTAAAATTTAGATTTTTGACTCTATAGCTTAAAAATGCATTATATGCTTTTGAAAAATTATGAAAAATTAAATCTAGAAATATGATGAAGTACTAGCATATAATACTTTGATAAATTTCAAATATTTTCCATATTTCATTTGAAATTACCTTGAAAACTCAGCTTTTACCATCTTTATTATATTAAAATAGTTTTTATTTATCATAAATTCATGAAATTTTTTAGTTTAGGTTCAAACAGTATTTTTAGCATTTTCATATTTTTTTTTATAATTTTTATGCATATTTACTATTTTCTCTAATAAATACCTCTTTAATTGGTTTTTTACCTATATAATTTTTTTTAAATAATTATCTTGCTCAACCCTTGACCTTAGGATCACATTTTCGACCACCTCACACCAAAATCTAGCCTTAGGGTTTTTTTGTTCCTTTGGGACATTTTTGTTAAATTTTGATTTTACTATCGTGTTCCTTGGGATTTTTAGATAAAATTTCATGCATTACATGTTTGTTTTTACAGTGGTTTGTGGGGTTTTATAATATTTGCTAGTTTTCATGTGTTTAAGGATAATTTTATAATTTTATATTAAAAATATGTTTTTTTCAAAGATAAAGCATATTTTGTTAAGAAAATAAATTAAGTATAATAAGTTTATTTTATGGAGCATTTATTGTGTGTATATATAAGGGTTTTAAGAGAAAAATGAACATTTAAAAGTGTAAGGAAATTTTGGATATATCTTAAAATTTGATAGTTTTCAAAATTGGTATCCATATTTAATGTGTTTATGTATTGATAATCAAGCTTTGGTTAATATATTATTTAATAATCATATGATTTGGCATCAAAATGACATAAAATAGAAGCATATAAGTCTAGGAGTATTTTTATCATTTTATGTGTCAAAAATGTATTTGAAATTTTAGTTTGGCCTAAGGGTCTTTTAAATGAAGTTTTTAAGTGACATCATGAATTTGATAAAGTAACTAGTTAAAATGAAATTTTATGATACACTGGTGATCTAAGATTTCTAAGGATAAAATGATATTTTCTTAATGTTGGTTTTGTTGTGTATATTTCGCCTTATAAGTAATTATTATTATTTAAAATTATGCAAGTGTTGCTATGAATTCGTATAAATATCAATGAGTGTGGAATATTTTCTAAGTGTTATAATTGGGCCTTGTATGGTTTGTGAATACTAGGTGAAGTGTGTTGAGCCCTTGATGACTATTGAACCAATATGGCGATAATAAGTGAAATTTAATCATATGAAATAATTAAGTGTGACAATATGTTGGTTTATATAACTTATTATGTTTAAACCTTGTGATAAAACATTAATAATAAAAGTGAATGCAATTCGCATCGTGGAATCGTATCGAACATACTTACCATAAATAGTGGCATTTTTGAAATTTATTAAACATTTAAAAAGTGGCGATAAATAAATTTTGAGCAAATGCACATGTTGTAGAGTATAAATACACACATTCTATGATAGAAATATAAACTCTCTAGGTTTAAATTGAAAAAAAATATTGTATTTTTATAAACTTTATAAACTTTGGTTTGAATGATGGTGGAAGTATATACATATTGTTCAACAAAATACACAACTTCTAGAATATAAATACACATCATTCAATATATAATACATATGCTCCAATACTTATCTTGCAATATATGAATAGTTTAATACACATCGTCTAAGATTTAAATATACATATTCTACAATATAAATACATATCTTTTGAAAAATAAATAAACCTATAGAAAATACCCATACTATAAATACACATTCTTAAAAAAAAACATATTCTTTAGGAAAAAATACACATATTTTAGAAGAAAAATACACACTCTTTTATTTATACAAACTTAAGCAAATAATTCACATGTTATAAATACATATCATTTGTAGAAAAAATGCACATATTTTTAAAATAAATACACATTTTTATTTATAAAATTCAAGGGAGAAATACACATATTATAACTACATATGCTATAGGATATAAATACACAATTTATAAGGTAAAAGAATACATATTCAACTTGTACAACAGTATTACACATTTTTATTATACAAGTGAAAGGATTGATATTAATGTTATAGTATAAAAAATGAATATTATCTATACTTACAATGCACATGTTCCAAACATGGCTAATTTTGCCCCCAAAAAAATCCCGGTCATCTCTATTCATCTTCCTCCACCTCCTAACCACCTCTAGTCTCATTAAAATGCACACACAAACTAGATTATTTAACTAAATAAAAATCAAAAATACACATATACATTTTTTTCCATATAATTGTAAATGTTAGGGTGGATAAATATTTCTTAACTAATTGTCCATGATGGATTGATACCGGTGGCTGATGAATATCTACTATGTGCAGAGGCATAATTTCCATTCTTTCATCACTCCTTTGTTTATAGTCTTAAAAGGCACACATCATTTTTTAACTTTTTTTTTTGAAAATGTGTGTGTACCTTATAATTGTAATGAGGATTTGAACTAGTCTTTATATTCCACCATTGTTATCCCCTCCTCCTCCTTCTTCTTTTTTTTCTCTCGCAACACAATAACTTAGTGAATCTCATCAGAAAATAAATGAAGGATAATTAAATTTTCTTAATGGTACCTGAATCATACACATATTCTCTAATGCATTTGAGGAATTAACGTTGTCATATGCTCGGCGTAGTTTAGACATTGATGATTGATGTTATTGCAATGAGAATAGTTAATTCATGAATAGAGTCATTTAGTGGTGGCATCGACTTGAGGAGAGAGGAATAAGGAGGGGCATAGATGGGGATGGGTTGGGATTAGGGACATAGGGCTTGATTTAAATTTATCAAACTATTTCCATTGTACTCGGTGGAAAGGGTTACACTATGCACTGATTATTAAAGTGATACTTGAGTTAGGACTAGGAACTTTGTGCCCTAGGATTGGTCTATGAAGTTTGGGATTGTGCTTTATGCCTACTCGATTCTTATTTAACCTAATTGCCTATTGGATTCAAAGAGGCCCTATATTTACTCTATAGGTACCACCCATGGGTATATTATATGTGTAGATCTTTTTGTGTGTTTAGTCCTGAACATATTGTATCATCTTAGTGTGTCCCATGTTCTTGATCAATTGTGGGTAAAGATATTGTCTCCAGTCTCAAAGTGGATAATACACCAGTATTGTGTGATCACTAAGTATGGAATTTAACATAGTTTTTTCTTAATTGTTGATGCTATATGGTGATCCCATGAATAGTATTATCATATATTTAATATTATATCATAAATAACATTAGCACATAAATAATATTATTGTATTCTATTATTATTGCATACATTATGTCATTGTATGCTTATTATCTATATGAATCCATGTATTACCCTATGTAAATTACCATGCCTATGTTTGTATGTTACCTCTTTAGGAGACATTATATTGCTCAGCATGTCAGTGTACTAAAACTACACTATTTTAGGTGTTAGATTGTGGGTTTCCTATACTAGTGATGACATCATTGGGGATTTATGTGACAAAATGAGCCACACGTAGAGCACAACCTGATGGGGAAAATTGATCAACATAGTTATAGGACCCATTATATATTCAAAGTAGTAGGAATAATTTGAGGAAAAAAAGGCTATACAAAATGAAGAATTTTGAGGTGAAATATGTGATTAAATATATGTAGAAATACACATCAATTTGCAGGCATCGATTTTATCTCATAACACTTGATTATGGGAACGGGTTAGTAATGGATATAGTTATTCTATATATGAAGTACTCTTTGTTTTATTTGTGTGGATAAGGGATATTTTTATTTTGAGGTTTTCGATATTTATGTAGGTATTAGGAGAATACTTTGATTTAATAAATTACTAATTAATTTCCATTTGTGTTCATAACAATGTATAAAAATATCATATTAGTAGCAACAACAACTATTACTAACTCTTGCTAATATTTTTGCTACTGCTATTGTTGTCGTTGTTGCCGATTCTACTCATACTCCTTCTCCTCCTCCTCCTCTTAGTACTACTAATTCTACTAATGCTACTATTACAAGTGCTTCTTCTACTACTACTACTGTTGTTGCTGCTGTTGTTACTGCTACTACTATTACTCCTACCACTGCTACTACTAATAAGTTTTAAGAAATTAAAAAAGATAAATAATTAACTTGAACTAATACTATATATGCCATAAGCTATTTTAATATGATTGGACCAAAATAGATTTATACTATTATACAACCATTAATGTGGAAAACTATAATTGTCGATGTTGTCCAAATAGTACAACGAAAAAATGTGTCATACACTATTGGCATTTTTAATTGTTTCAACAACATAATTTATCATAAATAATCAATTTAATTTATTGTGGTAAAATAAAAATTTATCACAATAACCTTCTATGTTGAAATTATAATGACACATTATTAGTAATAAAAAATTGTCATAAAAAAAATAATGTATGTCCATGATGATATAAGATAACTAAAGAGAAAGCAAGATTAGGGTTCAAAATTAGGTGATCACAATATTCTATTTACTTAGTCACATTGATACCTAGAACCACTTGTATTATATATTTCCCTTTTTTCCTTGTGGATGAGAGAAAGATAGCCAATCTCATTGATACTCTCACATCTAAGGTAAAACACACATCGGCCACTAGTAAAACAATAATCTTTAAGTAAACATACCCTTATACGCTGATGGATTGGATTGGTATAGAGTAGATTAGGGTCTTTTGGTTCGGACAAAACTATTCCATTTTCATTGAAACAATTATAATCCTTGGAATCACTTGGTCTTGACTCATGTAATCTTCCAATTTAAGTATTAATATCTTGTTGATTCATAAATAAACACTTAGCACATATCAATGCATCAATTTATTTACTTATTATCATAACACTTTTGCTTATATTACAAATTTCTTATCACATGGGATACTACTATCATTGTTATACGGAGTATCAATTTTCACTAAATTCATATCAACTTTTTTTTTAACATTTAGAAATCCATGATGGAAAAAACAAATCAATATGCTATAATTACATGAATCAATGATAAGACATGAAGAAAGACAATAAGCACAATAAAAAATATTACTCAAGTGAAAAGACCATAATGTCCTCACAAGACCATAATTCAAAAATCACCCACAACTTCATCCATAAAAGTCACCAACTCACCAAAATTGACACACACTCAATTTTATCATGCTTAATAACACATTTTAAAACTAGAACTTAACTCCAACATTTTATACATAAAATACTAATGTTACCCTTTTGGTTACTTAACCTAATTTATGCTACTACAAGAAAAAGGTTAATTAGAAACGATGCTTTTTGCGACAACTTGTTATCAATGCTAATAGTAAATATTAGTGATTAAAATTAGTTGCTAAAATTAATTTTTGAGACCTTAAATTTCTTGGAAGTATTAGTGAGGACATTATCATCACTATATAAATGGTGGAAAATTTGCCATAAAAAATTTTCATTTGCTTAATTTTTTTGCTAAAACTACTATTAACAACATCAAATGTCATTGCTAATACATTTTTCTAGCGACGATATATCAACAAAAAAAAAAATTGGCAGGGCCAGTTGGAGGAAATAAAAATCAATCAACTCTGCATTATTAGTGATGACATGTCATTGCTAATAACCATAATGTCGTTGTTAATGGATCATGTGTCTTGCACATTAATTTTTACCCCCGAATATTAGTGATGACAATTTGAGTAATAGTGTTGACAAATGTTGTCGCTAAAACTCTTATAAAACCTAGGCATGCCTCATTCTCCTTGATCATCACTTTCTCTCTTCCTCCTCACCATTTTTGTTCCTTTGTTTCTACCATCATTAGATCCTCTCATTTCCCTAATCTAAGGTAAGTAATGTGTAGTTTTTTGTTAATATACTATGTTTATGAAGTGTATTATCCTTATTAGCTGATATAGATTTTTTTGGATTTTGTGATTTTTTGAATTTTCACCATTGCCACCACAATCTCTACCGCTTCTATATCCCTAACCAAATTATTTAATTTTCATCAGCCAAATGACACCACCAGTGAACCCTAACCCTACTTACCCTATTCCCTCATCGTTCCATAGACCTTACCCTCTCATTTAAGCTCTACAAATACCCCTAACCAGCTTGAACTCGAGACTTTTTCCCTTAACCCTAAATTTCACTCTCGTGTGCCACTGCCACTTCAAACGCCTCTTCTGCCACTGTCGACTAACTTCGCCGCCCACTCTACCCATCCAAGTACTAACTACACCGCCCTCGAACTAACTACACCGCCCTCAAACTAACTACACCGCCTTTCTCCCTGAATTTTTCTTACACGAGTCACCCCGGCCGTGCAAATTTTCCTTCTCAATCAACCACTTCTCAGCTCCTACCACCCTTCGCGCCACCATTAACCACCAATTCTGCCACCACCATTACCCCTTATACCTCCCAAAAACTCCTGCAAACCCTCCTTTATCTCCTCCTACTCTTCTTTCTTCTTCTGCCCTCTCCTCCTCTCTTTCTCTTCTTCTTCTTCCACCTTCGGCCACCACTACCGCCACCGTGCACCGCCACATTCATTCTACTCCTCTTCCTATAGGCAGTGACAAACACCCCTACACCCACTCTCATTCTTCCTCTTTTATTCCCATTTTTCAACTTTTCCCCTTTTCTTCTCTTTTTTCGACCACCACTACCACCGTCGTGCACCACCACCGATGCCGCTTGTCATCACCAACCTAAGGTGGAACCCTAAACCCCCTCAACCCTTTTTCACCATTTATTCAAGCCTTAATTATTTTATTTTGTTTTATTTTAATTATTTTGAATATATTATTATTATTATTATTATTATTGCTAATGGTATTATTATTATTTATATTGAGGGTCGAAGCCCTAATCTACTTTTATTTCAAATGTTATTATCATTTATATTATTATTATTATTATTATCATCATCATCATCATCATCATCATCATCATCATCATCATCATCATCATCATCATCATCATCATTATCATCATCATCATCATCATCATCATCATTATTATTATTATTATTATTATTATTATTATTATTATTATTATTATTATTTTAGTGTAGGGTCGAAACCCTACTTTACCTCACTCTCGATTTATGATATTATTATTATTATTATTACTTTGTAATTACTATTCTTATTTCATTATAATTATTATTATTATTACTGTTTTTATTATTTATGTTACTAATATTATTATTAGTATTGTTTTGGTGAAGGGTCGAAGTCGTTATCCCACCATTTATTTGGAATCATATTATTATTATTATTATTATTATTATTATTATTATTATTTTAGTGTTATTGTTATCGTTATTATTATTACTACTACTACTACTACTACTACTACTACTATTATTAGTATTATTATTATTATTATTTTTTGTATCACTATTATTATTATTATTAGGGTAAAGTCCTCAAACCTTATATTATCAACTTTTATAATATTACTATTATTTCTTATACCTTTAGCAAAATTAGTAATTAGTTAATGTCATTTTTATTAATATGTTATTATTTTATCAAAAACTAGTCTTAGAATAAATTAGTAAATAATAGTATTTTAGTAGGAGGTTATCTAATCTTTAGTTTTTCGCTCACATATAGGTGAGACCAGTCAAATCCCTAAGGAGGTGTAGGAGTGTGCTCTAAGACCGGTGTTGTTTTAGGTAAGGGTGTACCTAAGGCAGTTTGGATGTAATGCATTTTACATATATTGTATGCCATATGCTATGATATATGATGTATATTATGTGTACTATTATAACTAATTTATGTGCAGTATGACTTGGAGTAGAGGTATGTTCATGTGATATTTTATTGCATGCGTATGATATGTATAAGTTGTGTTTTTAATGTGAATTGATGTGGCCCATAAGCCATGCATGATAGGTTATGTAACATGTTGATATGGAGTGAAGTGAGGTGGAGTTAACCTAAGGGTTGCATTGAGGAATCTAAGGTTTGCATGGAGGAATCTAGGGTTGCATGGATGAATCTAGGGTTTGCATAGAGGAATCTAGGGTTTGTACGGGTGAATTTAGTGTTTCATATGAGAGTTTAGGGTTTTGTAAGAAAAAGTTCAAAGGGTTGCATAGGAGGTATAAGGTCTGCATGGGGGTAAATTTTACGCATGGAAAGTTGATATGAAGTGTGGGGAAGGTAATGGAACTGTTGTTTGAGTGTTGGAATGCTTTGAATGAAAAATAGTACGTGGGTCCGTATAAGGTTACATAGGAGACCAAGCTAGGGTTTGGTGTGGCTACTTAGGGTTTTTGTGGTTACACGTGTACTTGGTGATTAAAGTGTGATGATGAGGGTGGAATCTATGGGTTGTGATGTGTGGAGTGTTAAGATGATTTGGTTTGTGTAAGATTGAGTAGGATGGGCCACTTAGGCCTAAATTAGGGTTTTTGGGGAAAGCCCTGGAGTAAGGTAATGAGTGGATTGGAGGAGTATAGTAGTGGGTCTTGACCCACATACATCAGAGTTAGACTTCTAATGTGAGTTAGAGTATAGAGGAAAGGTTGTTGGGGCAAGTTAGGAGGTGTAGGGTTCTCATGATATGGTACAGGTTAGTTGGAGGATAAGCATAGAGGGAGTTAGTCAAGCATGTCTAGGGTTAAATTTCTAAATAAGACACATAAGACATTAATCCTATAAAGTGAAAGATTATTGAATTGGGCCCAGACCGATCCACCGACATAATAGTGGCTAGGTACCGAGGTGCCCTAAAGACCGATCCATTAGCATATAATAGTGGTCAGAGCATGTTGCTCTATGTGTAACCAATCCACTGGTTATAATAGTGGGGGATCCCGAGCTCAATAAATAAAACCCTAAAGTTTGTTAAGACATGTAAAAGACACTAATACTTACAGTGGAACACCATATGAGCAGGGGCCAGACTGATCCACCGGCATATAATAGTGGTTAAGGTATGTTACCCTATAAGTGACCGATCCACCAGCTATAATAGTGGCCAAGTGTCGGAGTGCCCTGGAGACCAATCCACTGGCTAAAATAGTGGGGTTCCCGTACTCGCGTGGACTTGATAAAGAGCATGGTATTAAATGAGTATCTATAGGAGTTTCAGTAAGTAATTAATCCGGACTATAAATAACCTTTGATTTTTATTTCTCCGAGGTGATCGTATATTGTCTATATTATTATCGAGTTTGAATTATGTGCTTATATGTGTTGGACTTAGTGCACGGTTACCTTACTTAGTATGTAGTGTACTGACCACCCCTTTTATGGGTGCTGCTCATTCCCACAAGCAGGAGGCCCATCTTACGTGTTGGTAGGTGATGTTTATTTTAATGCCTTCGATATCCATAAGGCATCAGGCGGAGCTGAGTGTTGAGTGCTGAGTCGGACCCGAGTTGTGGACTGGGAGTGACGTGGTCAGATTCTCCCTTTATGTCATTATGTCTCTTCATGTTGTTCCCTTTCTATACTAGATTTTCTAGAATTAAATATTATCGTCTGCAGACATTATTTCCTTTCAAGGAACTTCGATTTTGTACTTCGGATTATGTAAAACTTTTATGTGTACTCTGATTTGCGTGTTTATGAACTTTTGGTTTAACCATTAATTTGAATTTGATAATAAACTTTTCTTAGCCTTAGCACTTGGTACTGGAATGGTCTGAGTGAATCGGTCTAGTACTAGGTGTGGTGGTAACATCTCCAAAATTCATAGGTTTTAATTTAAGTGCTTCCGTTTTAAAAAAAAATGAGTGAATTTTGGGGTGTTACAGTCTGTGTTGCGATTAAATGTATATATGATGATAAATATAAATGTATATTGGTAATTGCAATTAAATAAGTCATTATATATGTAGTTTAAAAATTGTGGAGGTAATTGGGTACGGAATCAAATGTACAACAAGAAAATGTTAATATATGAGAATGGAGCACCTACAAAATACATGATAATGAATGATTAGAAACACCTGCACTCGATGAAAAACTAATAATGTATTTGACAAATGAAAAATTAGTTGAAAAATTATAAATTATATGCTAATTGAAATAGCTTTTTAAATATTAACTTAAAAGGTACTTACCAAACATAACTTAAAAAAATTAAAACTTAACAAACACTCTAAATGGGAGTGAATGATGAAATCCATCTAAAAACAAAAGGAGCTGCCTTGCAAGAAAATTAATAGTAGGGAGAATAAAGTATTAAAGGGGTTATTAATAAAATGGCAGCTGTTATTATTAATTAGTAATATTGTGAATGCCTAACCTAAACAAAATTTGCATAAACTCCCACATTTAAAGCTGATGTTACAATCCTAAATTGCGTGTAATTATAATAATGTAGAGTAATAAAATAACAATACTTTTGAGCTAATAAATTATTTTTAACATTAGCTAAAGTATTATTAAGGTATTACAAAGTTAAAAATCATTAAATATTATTATCCTTAAATAATTGATTATTAAATATGTAGAATAGTCTATATATAGTTGTAATAATGACATAAGTATTTTAAAGTAACTAATTTATGTGTGAGAGAGAGAGAGAGATAACAACTTGTCAAATATGAAAAATTATTCGATTATAGTGCTTGAAATGAAGATAATATTATTGTCATTAAATAAATTATTATTAAAATGGTATAATAATTAGGAAAAAAATTATTAGCCTTAGATAAAATATTATTAATTAGTATGTATAGTAATAACATAATAATACTTTGATCTAATAAATTAATTTTAACCTTAGATCAAGTATTATTTAGTAACTATTTTTTCCTTTTATTGAGCTAAAATGCATGCTTGCTTGATGAGTACCCTCTATACTACTATAGTATGTCTACGAATGGGGATATTAGAAAAAATGTTAGTTGTGTACATGATGTGCTACATCGCATAGTGGAGAGGGGTTTATATTTGGGACCATTTAAGCTCAAGTCATATTATCTTTTGTTGACCTTGCCACAAATTCAGCCATGAGTATCTATGATAGAAAGATATATGGATTTATTTATTATTGATGTTCCAACACCTTAGGGTTGTTGATAGTGGAAGAATTATGAAACACTATAACCATATAGTGAGGGAGTTGATAGTCATTGACGATGAATGGAGGCCTTGGCATAGGATACTAGCGAGTGCATACCTTGATTATCTTAGTAACTCCTATGAGGTGGATGCACATTCTTTTAAAGAAGAGAAATAGTAGAGGATTCTTGTATAAGAATGGACTAAATGAGTGATCAAGGACATTCAACTAGGAACCTTATTTTGAGTTATAGTATCCTTTTGATGGTTAATTAAGGTCAATAGTATTTGTACTTTGCAACGTTGTTGTCTGATGTACATAAATAATTTCTCTTAATAGAAGCAATATTGTATAATTAATTAGTCTTAAATATATTTCACATAAATAAAATGAATATTGATAAAAGTTGAACATTGTTAATGAATTGATGATCAAACAACTTTTGGAATTGGATAGAAGCATATAATCAAAATATTAGGTGTTCCCTTCCTAATTGACATAAGTTTGGTTTTCCAAACCATCCTTACATCAATCATAAGGCTAAAACCATTCAGAGTAAAACAAGGTCATTATAAATGAAAGAAGCTTTTATAAATACACATAAGAGTTTGGAGATTAACTTTGGGTTACTATAATAGAATACAAACTGGGTTACCATGGATCAAAGAGTCTAAAAATATATCCGAATAAACACATCGCGTAGATAACATAACTCTTCACCCTAACACCCAGTATAGATAACAGCTTACTCGTCCCCACACAATGTATCAAAAGAAGCAATATCATCCAATTGGTCCTCAAAGACCTACATAGAAGTATCAGGATCTTCTGCTCGTGGGAATGAGTAACACCCATGAAAATGATGGTCAGTACACTACGTACTAATTAAGGTAACAACACTATTGAATCAGGGATATAGATAAATACATTCTCTCATAACAGATGATAAGTACACATATAATTTACAAAAAGTCTCATAAGATAAATACTAATATAGGCCTCTTTATTATATATAACCATTTTCATTCTTTTATTTACATTGCTTTCAGGGACCCCGCTATTCTTAATCCAGTGGAATGGAATGAAGCACCTTCTCAAGGATAACACATCTGAGCCACTATTATCATCCAATGGAGCAAATATGAAAACTTCCTTAAGAAAAAATGTTCCCAAACAAATATCATCGTCTGATGGAACGGATATGAAAATATCACCTTGGTCCTGACTCGCGTACTCTTCCCCTTTGAATCAATAATGTCTTATGCATTAGGTTACTTAGTTTAAATTCTTATTCACGATGAGCATGGGTCTCACTATTCTTAATCCAATGGAACGAAATGAAGCACTCTATTCGGTTACTCATGAAACTAAGCCACTATTATTATCGGATGGAACGAACATGAAAACATCACCTCCTTAGGGCAAAATGCTTCTGAGCCTCTATTATCATTCGGTGTAACAGATCTAAAAAACATCATCTTGTCGTGACCGACGTGTGGTCTTTCACTTTAAATGATTAATGTCTTATTTATGATTGATTTATAGGTATAAAACACATTAAGGCATATCAACACATCACGCAATTCATAAGGCTGTTCTCCAGAGTTAATATCCTTATTTTCCCTAAAACCCTAATTTCACATTTTTAGCATAATTTCTCCCATATTTATCATTTACCCACTAACTTCAATATATATTCATCATATATTATAATTATTAACATATCCTAAATTTAAGGTTTAACTCCCATGTCTTATACATGTGATAATAACCCTATCTCAAAAGTTAATATTTATAAGACTTCCAAAACCCTAATTTCACAGGCAAGGCATAAAGTTTCCCATAAAAGCTCATAATGTTACCAAATTTAATATACATACTTAAAATTCCAATATTAACAACATATACAAAATTTGTGGTCTAACTCTAACATTTTACACATATGATAATAAGATTACCGTTTAAGGTTACTATTTTCAATTTAGATCATTTTCTCATTTTGGGAAACTTATGACATTCATAATCACTCTGATAACTCTACATGACAATATTTGCATACTTTAATACTCCAAACATGTTAAAATACCAAAATTTTTATATTAGTCCCTATTGACTAAAATGCCCTTATAGATAGTTGAAAGCCCTTATTTTATGAAAATCTTATATCCTCAATATCATTAATTCCAAAACCTCCATTTATTATCATACATATTAAATATAATTATTCCCCACTTATCATACTCTATCAGGCCCATACTACTCTTCCACCAATTATACTAATCCACAAAACATAACCTAGTGTAGCAATATCAAATCAACACATCTTGCATTATTCATACTCTCTTTCTTTCACATTATCTATATGATAGCATCATATGATTAACATCACGCATTTATCCACATAATAAAAATACCATGATAATACACTTAACCATGCAAGCATTTAACATACATAAAACACTAAAACATCGACAAGTATCTTATCTCGTCTCTTTTGAAACCTTCAAAGTATTACCTAAGAACAATTGACAAAACATAATTAGAATTAATGATATAATTAATGAGGGGTTAAAGTAATGAAAGGGTGAAAGATTGGTAAAAATGAATTCGAGTTTTAAAGGAGTCTTGGTGAACTTGTGTGGAACAAAGGGAGATTGGTTGAAAGGGGAAAAACAAGGAAGGTGGAAATGGTGAGTTTGAGTGAAGGGGGTGGTGAGGACCGGTGGTTTTGGGCGAAGGAAGGTGGTAGTCTACAGTGGAAATGGCCGAAAGGTAGTGGTGGGTTTCAATGGTTGCTGGCTTAGGTGGTGTGTGTTAGGTTCGGTGAAAATGGCCGATTGAAGGGGAAACAACGGTGGGTTTTGCCGGTGCTTGGGGGAAGGTTTTGGTGGTTTTGGCTACTGCTTAGGGAGAGGTAATGAAAAATTCTACCAGAAGAGGTGTTGATGCCTCGGTTGGGCTCGTCGATGGGGGCTATATTGGGTGGTTTTGGTGATGGCTAGGAGGGAAAATCTGTGTTTAGTGTGTAATATTTAGTAGAAAAAAAAAGAGGGAGAAAGGGGGTAGATAGAGGCATTAAATTTACCTTATATACACACATGTATATAGGAAATTGGAGAGGAGTTGTGAGGTGATCAGGTAAGAATTTCAACCCCTGACCCTGGAAATGAGGAGGGGTGAGTTGATGGGGGTAGAGGGATAGGCTTGGCAGGGAAGGTGTGCATGCAATAAGAAGGGAAAAGGAGAAGAAAGGTGATGTGAGGCAAGGGGATATGATCGGTAAGGGAGAATAAAAATAAAGTAAAATAAAGAAAGGAGAAGAAAAGAAAAAAGTGGGTTTAGATTTAAGTTTAGGTTAAAATAAATTAGGTTAAGGTATTATGATAATTAAATTAATGATTATCCGAGATTAGGCTTAGGTTAGAAAAGATATTAATAACCCAAAATAAAAATTAGGGTTAGGCTAAGATTTAGGATTAGGGAGTTAGGGTAAGATGGAAAAATTAACTTTCTGTTATTAGCATTAGGTTATGATATTAATTAATCAAGATTAGGGTTAGCTAAAATTTGGGCTATTACATTATCCATGCATAAAGCGTGATAACATGCAATGGCGATCTATAAATGAGATTGAGTACACAAGAATCCACGCCTATTCCCCAGCCATCAATCCAGGTTCAACCTCAGTATAGTTAGCCCCAACACCAGATTTAGCCCTTCATATGGCTATCTCCAGCATCATATTCAACCTTCCCAAAATCTCCCTCAATCGGAAGACGAAGATGATGCTTTATTATAAACAATTTTTATTTGTATTTAATTCAAACAATATCTTTCATTATAAATATTTATATGTTGTTATTATATATATTTGTAGTATTAACTTTTTGACTGTTAATAAATTATAAATATTTTAATGCTATTATTTTATATGATATTGTATATTTTATGGAATTAAATAAATTTGTAAAATTTTATTTTTGTGGAGCACAAAATTTTCAAAACACATATTAGAGACTACATGTCACAATTATTATTATTATTATTATTATTATTATTATTATTATTATTATTATTATTATTATTATTATTTATATAATTTTCTAGCTAAGATTAAGTGTTCCAGGCAAATTCATAAAATGTTGTTGCTAATAAGGGTATTAGCAATGACATGTCGCTGCAAAAAGTTATATTTATTTATATTTTATAGACAACATTTAAATTTTTTCATAATTTTTTTTAAAAATGTTGTCCCAAAAAAAATAAAATAAAATTTGAAATTGGTCAATGAAATTTTGGACTACATTAGTCACTAATAGTGTAATTGGAGACTATATTGTCATTGCTAAAATTTGAATTGGTGACTACCATTTTATTGTCCTAATTTTGTCTTCTAGTTAAGAAATATTAGAAATAACGTTTTATCGACAACTTTTTAATGGTGATGACTAGGGGGTGATTAGCAATGTCCTTTGTCCTTGCTAAAGACTATTTTTCTAGTAATGAGCCATTTTATCATAAAAGCATACTTATGCTACTCATAATTGCCCAACCACTTCACATATCATTCTTATCACATTTTAAACCCAATAATATTTACACAACATTAAGTTTTCATATTTAACCAAAACTGATAAAAATACCTCTATGTTACCTAAACACGTCATTTTTTTTTTATCAACATAACTTAATCCATACTCCACCAAACTCTATCATAATATATATCAAATTTTATATAAAGCCTTAATAAATATAGTGTCACCAAAAACTCACAACTTAACACAAATTCCCTAAACCAAGATTAATACCAAAACTACAAAAGTACAACATCTATCAATTCACACATAATCTCCCTTACATCATTATCATTCTTAATATATATTTGATGAACTCATATTTTTACATATTTTATATTATTTTACTTTAAACTTTTGGTTAGTTATTGGAATAATATGTGAGGTTATATATGTTATTTTTAATTATTTTCTTAACTTATAATAATTTTATATATTTAATTAATGTAGAGATTAAAGTTGATTTTTGTATATTTATTCTAAACTTTCAACTGAAAATATATCGTAAAATAAAGAATTATTTGAAATAATTTTAGGAAGTTAATTAATATCTACTCAATTTTATTTTACAGGTAATAATTAACAGATTGTGCATGGAATAATAAATCAAAAAAATGGAAATGAAAAAGAGAAAAAAAAAAGAAAAAAGGAAAAAAAAAGAAAAAGATACACGAAATGAAAAAAGAAGAATAGGCGGTAGGAAGGACAAGCCGCAAAAAAGAAGAAGAGAAAAACAAACAAAAAAGGGCATTAGAACCGACCCAAGATAAAAGAAATTAATAGGCGTAGAGACTAGAGAGGCACAAAGTGACCATAGGAGGAAGGTAAGAAGGCTGGAGAATAACAAACAAAAAAGAGATCATAGGCGACGGACAATACAAGGCGCTGAAGGAAAATATCAAACGTCTGTCGCCATCCGTGGAATACACTATTATTTTTTGTTATAATTTTAAATATGAAATATTATAATTTTATAGTTCAATATTTTATGTATAATTCATATTTTTATTTAATTTAATTATTTTTATATTAATTAATAACATGTTCCATTTTTTTTACTAAGGATATGATAAAATCTTATTCTTTATACTGATAGATTAATTGATTGTTTGATTAATATATTAATTTATATATTTTATGATATTGTTCTAGATTGTACTTAATTAATAAACTGATCGCCTTTAATTAGGGTTTAACAAGTGGAGAAAAGATGCAAAAATTGATTATTTTTTTTAGGTTAAATAACATAAATAGGAATTGAATAGATTGTGAGAATAATTACATGCTTTTTACAATAATAGGGAACGATAAATAATTATTTGAACCTAAAGTACTGTCTTTTATTTCAATCCTTTAACTAGATATAGCATGCTGATAATTGAAAAAGAAAAGACTACGTATCTCGAGAAAGTGAGTTAGGTAAATATTTTCGTTGACACATAGCTAGTACTTTAAAAGTTTAGGTAACTGATTAATTGGTCACTATAATTGGATAGTAGTAAATCCGAATTCATTAGTAACTTTTATTAATTGATTTTACCTTTATTAGATTTTGTTTGTTTATGTTTTAGCTTAATTTAGTTTGATTTGAAATTTTGAGTTTATAATTAGTTATTTTTTTATTTGATTTTGATATCTTAGGCCTGATTAGAGTGATTAGATTCTTTGTGTTATTATTTAGTCTCTATGGGAATAATAATCTAGTACTCTTAGTGTTCTATATTACTTGTGATTAGTATATTTAGCCGACACCAAGTTTTTGGTGCAATTGTCGAGGACTAATTTAATAGCCCTAGACCCAAAATTTTAAATCTTGATCTAGGCATATATATATATATATATATATATATATATATATATATATATATATATATATTATTTAGATTTACTCGAATTTGTTTTTGTTTTTAGCATTCTTGTATTAGTGTAGGTAACTAGTGCATGACCCAAAGCAATTCTGGTGAATTGGTAGCCTGAGACCCAGATATTGAAAGAAAGTTTCATAAATTATAGGCACATTTAAAAAGTATAGTTATTGTGAAGAAACAAAATCAATAAATGGCTCACGGAGAGCAAAATCAGCTACAACAAGTTGGAAGATCATTAAAAGATTATAGTACCCCTAGCATAGCGAATTCTATGTCGAGTATTAGAAAACCAACAATTGAGGTCCATAATTTTGAAATCAAGCTTGCTATCATTCAGATGATACAGATTTTTGTTCAATTTGGAGGTACACCTAATAATGACCAACATACTCATATTACTACTTTTATTGAAATACTGATATTTTAAAAATAAATAGTATCTCTAGTGATGCTATTAGGCTTAGATTGTTTTCATTGTTATTATGCGACAAGGCTAAGAGTTGGATAAATTCTTTAGCACCTATTTCTATTTTAACTTGGGATAAATTGTTTTCAAACATACCTTATTTAAAAGGAATGTAGGAATTCATTCTATTAATGTAATCATGGCATTATAGGCTAAGAAGGATTTAATTACTAAGAATTTGGATAATTTGAGTAGTGTCTCATGTACATAGGTTCAAGCGAATATACCTATTTGGGACTTATGTGGTGGACCATATGCTAGTACAAAGTCTCAAGTAGGTAATCCTTTCCAACTATCTTTTGATTAAGTTAATTATATTGCCAACAATGTGGGCAGGTAAAATAATCCATACTCGAACGTATATAATCTAGGGTGGAGGAACCATCCAAAATTCAGTTAGAGAAATGGCAATTTGATAAGGCCCCTTGGATTCCCACCACAGAGACCTATAATACTTGCTCCAATTCTGTCCCAACAACTAAAGAAGCCTTCCTTAAAAGAGATGACAAGCAAGTTCATTATCATTGCTGAGACACATTTCCAAAATTAAGAAGCCTCAATTAAGAATTTAGAAGCACAAATAGGTAATTTACTAATGTAATTTTTGGAAGGGCGCACAACACATTGCTTAGTGATATAGTGACAAACCCAAAAGAGCAAGTAAATGCTATATCATTAAGGAGTGGAAAGACGTTACTCGAACTACAACCTCAAGCGCTAAAGAAAGAAGAGGAGAAAACTTTAGAATTAGTGTCTAAGTCACAAAATGAGGTAATTAAGATCCCATTTCAAGAGGTAAAATCGTATGTTCTTCTTACTCCATTTCTGAGAAGGATAGTCCAAAGTAATTTAGATGCATAATTTGCTAAATATCTATATATTTTTAAAAAGATGCATATTAATTTGTCATTGATTGATATCGTGAGGCAGATACATAACTATGCTAAATTTCTTAAGGACATTCTTACTCATAAAAAGATATTGGATGATAGATTTATTAAGTATCCTAGAGGTATAATAGACGATGTTATGGTGAAAGTGGATACATTTTTATTTCTTGTTGATTTTTTTGTACTTGATATAGAAGAGGATCAAATGATTCCTCTCATTTTTGGTAGACCATTTCTAGCTATAGGAAAGAATATGATTGATGTATGTGAGGGGAAGTTAATTCTTCAATTCCAAGGTGAGGAAGTTCCATTCAATGTCTTTAAAAGCATGAAATACCCTTCGAAGGATGACACTTACTATAGGTTTTTTTTTTCGTAAGTAAGTAATTTTATTACAAAAAATGAGCATTATTTACAACGGTATTGTAATACCCCCAAAAATTACAGTTGAAAAACTACGTTTAATTAAAACAAACACAAGCACGGGGGGTGATACTACCGTGATCAGTACAAGCCCGGCCCTGGCCAATCTCGTACTAACTGCAAGGCTAAGGATAATTTCATAAGAACATTGAACACACTTAAAACGAAGATCCATGGAAAATTGAAATATTCATAACATGAAAATCAGAATGTATGTTAAAAATTAATACAACCTAATAGAGTATGTAATGAAAGTTCCCATGAGGGATAAAAGATACAGTACGATAAAATGAAACTGAAATAAAATGATACATAAGTAATCTGAGGTAAAAGAGAGTTTGATCAACATCACTCTCAGCCCCAAGCAAGTCCAATGGTCAACACACATCCCTGCTTGACGCATCTAGTACATCATAGGCATCAAACATGGTACCTCCTACCTGCACAAATTTAGAAGGGCCCTCTTCTCGTGGAAATAAGAAGCTCCCATGAAACGGGTGGTTAGTATGCTACGTATTGAGAAAGGTAACCATATGGGTAAGGCCATGCAACAAAATAGACAAGTAAGGCATACAAAGCATAATTCAGGTTCATATTATCAGTCCAGACTTAGACTAATATTTTCTCTTACACATTTCTTAAATTAATTCCACATGAGTACGGGAACCCCACTATTATAGCTGATGGACCGGAAACACTGCATAAGGCAAAACACATCTAACCACTATTATAGCCGGTGGACCGAAAAATCAACCTCATTGACCCCGACTCACATGGTGTTCCATTGTAAATAATTAGTATCTTTCCATGTCTTGTCACCATGAAAAGTTTGGTTTATCGAGCCTAGAATTCCCCACTATTATAGCTAGTGGATCGAAAACACTCTACAGGGTAGAACATACCTAGATAATATTATAGTCGTTAGACTAGATATCACTCCACAGGGCAAGACGCACTTGGCGACTATTATAGCTGGTGGACCGGATATCACTCCATAGGACAAGATGCACCTGACTACTATTATAGTCGGTGGATCGGATATTACTCCACAAGGTAAGACGCACCTGACCACTATTATAGCTGGTGAACTGGAAAAATATATCCTTACTAGGCCCTGGCTCGATAATCTTTCACTTTAAGTGTGTAGTGTTTTATTGTATCTTATTCTATACACAACCCCGACTAGACATGCACGACCCACTCGACTTCCCGAAAATCCTATCCCATATATTGGGACTTCTACTCCCTCTAGTATATCCAGACATTCCTTTCCACTCTTTCCTCATTACCATGAATACCCAACTCCGAGGCCCACTTTCCATATCTCCGAGTCAACTCAATGTCACTCTCTACGGTTTTCCTCCTGGAAACCCTAATTTGGCCTATATGGCCCAACATTCCTCTGTCCCATACAACTTATGCTCCTCCAATTCATCACCTCACTCAATTCATCACCAAGCTCCCCATTTTACTTTCCATATAAAACATGTGGCCACGAAACCCTAGTTGGCCATCTCAAAATCCTAGCACCTCTCTTTCCTCATACGATGTTATCCCTTCATCACTCTTACTTATCATCCCCTCTTCCACATGACACATATCCAACACAACATATGACCCCGAGACTCCATTCCCATCTTTTTCCATTCACCATGAGAATCCAAAACTCTTATGCACGTGGTTCAATGCATTACCTCCCATAACTCAGTTTTGACTCCTCTTTGCTCACTAGGGTTTTCCTTCGGAACCCAAATATGGCTTATGTGGCCTCACTTCCCTTCATCCTACACAACCAATACTCTTCCCTATTACCAAAACCATCACTTCCCTCAATCCACACCTGACATCACAACCCCACTATCCAACTCCCACACATGATTATAAAATCCCTAGCTCCCTCCCCAAAACCCTAGTATTTCTCCTTTCTTTTATGTCACCCCCTCAACACCCAAATAAAATTTTCTCACTTGACTCACTTTTTCTCCATGCGAAACCCCCTTCCATATTTTATTCCCCAATCTAACCATTTTCATTAGTTTCCCTTCCTTGCACACTTCTCCCACTTAAGGTTTCCTCCCAAAACTCTAGTAAAGTCTCCTATGCATCCTTACACCAACCCACGTATTATTTGTCGCATATGGACTCCAGTCACTCTAACAAGTCTTCCCTTATATTACTTAATCCTCAAGTAAACCTTTTCCACGTATAAGTCATACCCATGTAACGGCTAACCATCCCACGCAACCCCTAAACTGCCTATGCATGTTTTGGTCTATTCCCTTAAGTTATTCCCATGATTCCTCCTTTTTTCCACCCATAGGTCATAAGATATTTAGGCCATCCTTACCATCCTCTTATCCAACTCACTTACGTCACTCTTTTCCATTTCTCTCACAACCACATCACACTATTTAAGGTCTCCTATCATGCATGTCATGAGGGGCAATATTACATAAGCACAATTCAAGTACAAGTAATAATACCACATTACACATATCATAAACACATGCAGCTTACCTGAGCACCATGCTTAGCAAGTTGTGCTGCAAGATCAAGATACATAATATATAAGGCACACACATCAAATCAATACACATTACACATTTTTCACACACATTAGGCGTCAACCATATCCTTACCTAAAACGACAATGGGCTTGGAGAACACTCTTATGCCTCCTCAGGGCTTTAACTTAGTTCACCTATAAGAGGGAAATACTAGGGTTAACTTCCCTCTTACCAACATCATCATTAATTCCTACTCTACCCTTATCATAACTTAGTATTAGGGTTAATAATAATAGTAGTAGTTTTATAAGTAAAAATAAGGGTATTATTCTTAAAGGAGCTAATGAAACTATTAATAGTCAAAATAGGTCTTGGTAGTTATATTGGTCTATGTTAAAGTATTATTAGCAATATTCATATTACTAAAGATTATAACTTTAATATTAACCATAATAATAATGATAATGATAATAGTGATGATAATAATAATAACAACTCTAGTCATAATTATAATAATAATAATATTAGTAATACTAAAATAGTGACAATAATGATAATAAGGATGATGATGATGATAATGATAATAATAATAATAATAATAATAATAATAATAATAATAATAATAATAGTGATAAAGGTAATAATAATGATGATGATGATGATGATGATGATGATGATGATGATGATGATCATCATAATAATAATAATAATAATAATAATAATAATAATAATAATAATAATAATAAGAGTTCGAATAATCATCATAATAATAATATTAGTAATAATAGTGTCAAAGTTAATAATAATAATAATAATAATAATAATAATAATAATAATGATAATAATAATAATGATAGTAGTAGTAGTAGTAGTAGTAGTAGTAGTAGTAGTAGTAATAATAATAGTACTTTGAATCTTAGTAATAATAATAATAGGGTTTCAAATAATTATATTAATAATAGCATTAGTAATAATAGTGCCCAAGTTGAGAATAATAATAGTAATAATAATGATGATGATGATGATGATGATGATGATGATGATATGATAATAATGATAATAACACTAATAAATTAGATAACAATTATATTAATTATATTTAAAGGTTAGGGAGTTTAGGGCACAACCTAGGGGTGGTGGTGGCTAGGCGGCGGCGGCGGCAGTAGCGGTGGAGGAAGTGGAGTTGGATAAGTGGCTTTCTAGGCTAGAAGAGGGGGAGTGAGAGGGTAGTTGTGGTGGTGGTAGATCCTCTGGGTGGAGAGGGTTGAAATGGTGGTGGTGGCACAACAAAATGGGCGGCATAGGTGGTGGTTGTTTTGGTGGCCGAAGGTGGTGGTAGAGAAGGAAGAATGAAGGAGAGGGAGGTAGGGAGAAAGGAAGGTAGGGGTAGGTAGATGAGGCTTTGCTGAGTGTTTTGGGAGGTAGGAGAGGTGGTGGTTGCGGCGGGAATGGTGGCGCACGGGGGCGAGAAGGGAAGTAATGGAGGAGAATGGGCAGATTGGGTAGCCTACTTGGCACAACTGGGTCAGCTCATGTAGGGGCGAATTAGGGATGGTGCGTGGTGTGGTTTAGTGGAGGGTGATGCAGGGAGGAGTTTGGAAGGTGTTTTGAGCGGCCGTGTTGGGCAACAGTGGCGGCGTCTGAAGTGGCGGTGGTGTAAGGGAGTAGATTTTTCTAGGTAGGGAAAAGAAGGTTGTTTGAGGTTAGGTAGGGGTAGGGATGGCAATGGGTCTCGGACCCGACCCATACCTGCCTTATTTTTAGTGCGTCTGGGTCCATGATTTTTGGATCTGACGGGTTTGGATCGGGTTTGGGTCCATATATACCTTAATGGGTCTAGGTCTAGGTCTAGTAGTTTTAGACCCAGACCCAACCCGCCAAATCCGTTTAGTTTATATATGTGTATGTGTTTATATATTTACATATATAAATACATACTAATATTATGTTTGTCATTATTATCGTAATCTTATTTAAGCTCCTCATTCATTTTTTTTTTAAATTTTATTTGTGTATATTTACTTTATAATTAATATGTATAATATTGTATTCTAAAAGCATTAATACACCATTTAAAAAGTTAACATAACTATTTTAATATATTTATTTTTTCACTTGGAGAATTGTTTTAACAAAAAATATATATTAAGTTATATAAAACATAAATGTATTTATATTTACATAGATTATTAATTATTTTTTTTTCAAAAATAGCCGGACCCATTGAGGACCAGTTTACCCACTAGACCTAGTGGATCTAGGTCTGGGTCTAAACTTTTAAGATCCGACGGGTCTGAGTCTAGATAATATAAACGAGTCCAAGTTTGGGTATGGCTGGACCCGACCCATTTTCATCCCTAGGTAGGGGTATTTATAAGCCAATGGTTAGTGGATAAGACAAAGAGGGAAGAGGATAAAGGGCAAGTATATTAGGCTTGCGGGCTGGCGGTGGTAGGCTAGTACAAGCCTACAATTTGCAAGTGCAGATTTGGTAAGGGGAAGAAAAAGGAAAGGGATGGGGCATGCGTGGTAGGAGGTTTGGGGTTGGTTGGGGTTAGAAAATGAAAGGAAAGGGATGGGGAGAGAGGGGGTGGTGCAGGCTGGTGGTACAGTGGTTGGCTAGTCGGCAATGGCAGAGTTGCAGGTCTCGTGTGGGAGGAACGGGAGGAAGAAGAAGGGGCAGCGACTGACTGTTCTGGGGGAAAAGAAAAGAAAGAAAAAGGAGAGGAGAACTGGGAGGGTGAGATGGAGGAAAAAAATAGAACAACACGGGTTGGGCCGTGTTGGGGAGAGAAGAGAGGGAGGAGGGTTGGGCCATAAGGAGTGCAGGCCTAATTCGAGAAGAAAGGAAGAAAAAACAAAAGAATAGGAGGAAGGAGGAAAGGAGAAAAGAAAAAGGGAAAAGGGAGGGGAAAGGGGAAAAGGAAAATGGAAAAAAAAGGTTGGTTGGGGTATTTTTGAATATTTAAAATAATAATTAAATTCCCTTTTTAGATTAATTTAGGATATTTTGGATAATTTTTCCTAAATTCCATTATAATTAGTAAAAAACCCTAATTTTCCTAATTTAATTCTTTATTATTTTCCTCTTGATTTTAACTTAAATATTTCCCCTTATTTTAATAAAATAATTTTATTTAATTAATTTCCCTAATAAATCCCTATTTTGACATAATTTTCTAAATTAGGGTTTTGGGGTATTTCAAGTATATCTATATGCAAGATGCCATATAAAATATGACACCTAAGAAAATCAAAAGGACATCCAAACTCCTAGCCATTGATCTATTACTTCAATGATCTATAAACTTAAAAAAACTCTGTGTTTTGCATTATTGACAATACTGCATCTAATGAAAGTCTCTTGAATAATCTGCTTGCTTATGCCCTCAAGAATAGGTTGTTTCTGTTGGAATACAAATTCATTTCTATTGATCTAAATCTTGTAAATTAGAGCAGCAAAAGCAATTATCAACACTTCAGCACGTCCATGTTTGCCTCTTGTAACCTAGATCATCCATTGAATACAACTATGCCAGATAGTGAAGAAATGTGGTAACATCACCTAGCTAAGCATCCTTCTCTAGAGTTGTTTTTGCATCAGTACATTGAACTAAAAGATGGTTGAGATCTTCATCATCTTGCTAGCATACTTCACAAACTACATATAGATGCTTGGTATAATCCCAAGGGAGTGAAGATTGAGAAGGAGTTAAAGGGGTCATTCAATACCTAAGAGTTCATCCACCTTACGAGAGAAACAAAGTAGTACCTTTATGATGACCAGAAAGAGATCAAGTTCCAAAGTTAAAACCATATGTTGAGGAGCCTCCGACTTTGGAGCTTAAACCACTTCCCAAACACTTAAAGTATGCATTCCTTGGTCATAATGATACTCATCATGTTATTATTTCTTCATCTTTGACTAACCAACAGGAAGAAAAGCTTATGAGAATGCGTAAAGAGCAAAAGGGATTAGTCCTTCCATGTGCATGCATAAAATCCTTATGGAAGGCAACTACAAGAAAGAGATTCAACCTCAAAGGCGATTGAATCCAACAATGCAAGATGTGGTGAAGAAGAGGTAATTAAACTATTGGATGTAGGTATAATATATCCCATTTCTAATAGCTCTTGGGTTAGTTCTGTATAAGTGGTTCCTAAGAAAAGAGGAATTATGGTGGTTAAGAATGATAATAACGAATTAGTGCCTACGAGAACTATTATAACAAATCACAAATTGAACTGCATGCAGACACATATGTCAACAACCTATTATGCCGATGAAAGTAAGGCAACGAATAGAAAATTCAGGTGGCTCGTTGCCATTGACAAGCTCCTCTCTACTGACAATCAAGTTCAAAGAGGACTGTCCAATGATGCTAAGTGCAATGTTTGTCTGAATCCATCAAAGTACCTACTTCACATCCTCAAAGATTGTCCGAAGGCAAGGCAGGTTTGACTTGATCTAATCCACCATACGGATATGGATACGTATGGTCCCCCCAGGTTCTCTCTCTGATTGGTTTTGGAAAAATCTGTGAAAGAATAAGAGCAGTCACCCTACTGATCCACCATGGGCAATGATTATATATCTTGTTGCCATCTTTGGGCCTGGAGGAATAGGCGGATTTTTTGACAACCGGGAGATGTGTTCCTGCTCTTCCAAATGGTATCAATGGTGGCATAGAGCAGGGAAATCCTTAGCTTTGTCCTACTACCGCCTCTAACAGCTCCCCTCCAGGCATTGTGCATCTCCCACGTACTTTTTGGGCAAAGCATTACAAAAATTGGTTGTGATTTCTGGGGTGTATTCTAATTCGGCATGCTACATGGATCAAGTCTAGAGAAACAAAGGACGTCAAATAATTGTCTTTTGTGACTCAAATATATACATTTTCCATGTTTGAATTCTAATTCGCTCAGGCGATGCAGTCATTCAAAGGATATATAATTGAAACTCCTTCGTTGTTATAGAGATAATGATAAAAATCACTCAAAGGAAGCCCAAAGACTTGCTTAATTACACCGACTAACATTCAATAAACATCGTGTGAACTCTTATCGTTATAAATTGGAATTAGCCTTAAGATATCTTACTTTTTATTGTTGAGAAAATTATTGTATGACTTTAACTTCTGTTTTTTTTTTTTTTTTTTTTTTTTTTTTTTTTGCGTTTTTGATAGATACCTATAGGAATCAAATAACTTTATGTAGTAGGTAGTAAAAATGCTAATTAGTCATATAAATAAAACATTTTCCACTTATAAAAGAAAATAGGAAAAGGAAGGGAAAAAAATGCGTAGTACAACTGTTTCTTAAGTCTTATATTATTATTATTATTTTTAGTGGGAAAGGGTTGAATTCTTCTTGGAATGACTAACGTAGCAGTTTAGAATATCAACATGTGGATTAATTTTGGCTTGACTATTTCAGTTCCGAGCTTCACATTTATATATCGCACTCCAAAATTGCCTACATAATATATATATATATATATATATATATATATATATATATAGTTGTTGAGTTTAGTTATCATGTAAGTACATATATAGGTGTGAACATAAGCCTACCCACTTACCATTTCAGCTCGAGTTTAATTTATAATAATATAATGGCATGGCTAACCAATTTGTTTCCTGTACCCGAAGTCTCTATCTTCATCTAATGACCAGAATGACTAAATCAAAAGTACAGAATTCTGGATATGCATGAAGCCTTGTGCGCCTATATAAAGGATCATTGGAGCTCCAACATTTCATGCACTTGACAACCGAACACAAACACAATTTGTCCTACAATCCTCATATAAACAGCCTACCTATTCTGCCCAGCAACAAGTGAACAAGGAAAAACCAAATGGCTTCTACCATCACCACCGCACTGCTTTGCCTATTAGCACTTTCACTTGCTCCTTTTCCCACCCACTCAGCTGATCCTGACCCACTTCAGGATTTTTGTGTTGCTGATATGAAAGCCACGCCACCTGTTAATGGCTTCCCATGCAAACCTGCCTCTGAGGTTGTAGCCAAAGATTTCATTTCTAATGCCCTAATCCGCGGTGGAGATACAAACAACGTCTTCAAGTCCAATGTAACACAGGGAACCGTGAACCAATTTCCTGGCTTAAACACCCTTGGTTTGTCCATAAACCGTGTTGATTTTGCCTACGGAGGACTCAACCCACCCCACTCACATCCTAGAGCGACTGAGGCTGGTGTTATTGCTAAAGGGACGTTCCTTATCGGATTCATAACAACCGACAACAAACTTTTCACCAACAAGGTATATCCCGGCCAAATTTTTTTGATCCCTCGTGGGTTGGTGCACTTTCAAAAGAACATTGGAGAGGGCGAGGGTCTCATATTTACCGCCTTCAATAGCCAGAATCCAGGGGCAGCCGTCATACCAACTACTCTTTTTGCTTCTGATCCTGAGATTTATGACGCTGTGTTGAGCCAAACTTTCCAAATTGATGATAAGGTTGTTGGCAAGATTAGGGATGGGGTTGCTGGTGTCAAAAATTATTAATAAGTTGTTTGGTTTGTAATTAATGTATTTCGTGTTTGTCAATACTTGGATTTGAAAGTGTCTCAATCTATTTGGGATGTGAAAAATCTTTCTATTGTTATCCATTTATAGATTATGAATTATTATAATAAGTCGTGTAGTTGGTATGCGACGTATATTTCAAATTTTATTGATTGATTGTAACCATTTATGGTATACAAATAAATATACATTTTGCTAGCAACCCTTCATCGATATTTATTATAACTTAGTCTTTTCTACCCCAACTTCAAAATCATAATTTTATGTGGGCGTCATAACTTCTATCCCCTGGAATATTTTAGCTAGGTGTTAGTGTACATTGCAAGACTTCTTATTTGATATTTTGCGGCAGGACTTCCATTGAAATGGCTTTACTAAAAAATTGCAAACATTTCACTTGGATCTTTTTGAATTTTTTTCGTTACTTTTCAATTTGATTGACGTACGGTTTCGATACTCTTAAAGTTAAATTCTTAGAAATACGATGAGAGAAAAAATATCATGTCCCCCCCTTTCTTATAAAAGCTATATCTTATAGAAAGATATTTGTGAAACTAAATCAAACTATTCCATTGTGCTAGTATTACTTAACAAGTTTTGTTGGGAGAAAAATATCCCTCTCTACCAGGTGGATAATAACCTCCTTAGCCTACTAAACAATAATCCACTTAGCTAACTGGAAAACTATGAGGACATGTAAAAGTAAATTGAGAATATAGAGAAAATGAGAATTTATGGGAGGAAAGATTGGAGACTTTTATTGAGTACAAAGATTTCAGAGAAAATTAAGAGCTTGCACTCACATGTTATAATTGTTTTTAGTTTTATATGACTAAAATGATAATGTTTTCAATATTAAAAATGTTTAAACACAAATTAAAAAATTGGAAAATTTGAATTTTTTTAAAATTGAATTTGTACTATGTTTTTTGATATTTTTGAAGATTTTATTGTTGTTTCATTTTAAATAAAAAATTTTAGAAAATTATTAGAAAAATATCAAATATACAAAAAATATCTTTTGTTTTTAAATTAAACATAAAAAAAAATTAACATTAAATTTTCTCATCATTTATTAGTCGTATAGAAAAAATAATAATAAGATGGTATTAAAATGGGAAAAAAATACATGATACTTAAATAGGATTGTTTAAAATATATGGTACCTGTAATACTACTACAAAAATCATCATAGATGATCCTAGATATAAAATTGTTCGAATAAGGGAAATCATTTATAAGTTTTTCAATTAAAAAAAATAAGCAGGATGAAAAAGAGGCAAAAAAAAAAGATGGCGGTTAGGAAATTATAACTATTGTCTATAGTTTGAGCACAATGGAGAACAATATAATCAAAGGTTGTAACTTAAAAATGTCGTCTATACCTTTGTATATTTTTTTATGCATATAAATGACGGTTTCAACCATTCTCTATACCTTAGCACAGATTTATTTTTCCTTTTTGTGATCTTCACTTTTAATCTAGCGGTGCTTTCCTAAGATTCAAGCACACATAGTAACCTATCGAGTGAGTTGCTTCTCCCCAAAATATTTCCACCATTGTCGGTTCCTCCATCTCCTTCTTCTTCTCCTTCTCCACCAGTAAGCTTTGTTGCTGCTACCAGTCATCATTCTTCTTCTTATTTCTTTCTTTATCATTTCCTTAACATGTGTGCATTTTTTCATTTTTTTCTTGATAATTATTTATCTAATATTACCAATGATTATCCTCACATTCACACAACGCACTGCATGAATGTGATTCCTTAATTTTTATTTTATTTTATGTGTTTTATATATATCATTAGAAGTTCATTGGTCTCAATGTTGTAGTTTTTATTATAATGTATGCATAGTGTCATATGATGCTAGCTATATACCAACCTCTGTATGTTATATATATATTTAGTATAGATATCATTGTTGTAATATGTCAATAATATTCTGGTGGGCATAACTCACTACAGAAAATGAGGGCTTTAGCAACCAACATTTTTCGTCGCTAATGGCCAAATTTTTATCGCTAATACCAATAGCGACCAAAACTATCAGTCATCGTTGGTGGTTGTTATTGCTCCCTCGTTAAAGCCATTAGAAACCAACTAAAATTTTTTGGTCGCTAAGGCAATAGCGATGACATATAATGTCAGTCGCTACTACAATAATGATGACAAATTATGTTGATCGTTAAAAGTAATAACGACATATAAAATACATCATTGCAAATTACATTAGTGACTAATTTGCCTTGTCGTAGTAAAAAAAGTATTACATATATTAATTGCGACCAAATTTTCCATCGCTATATCATATAAGACCATATAATCTATACACTATTAGTGACCATATTTTTCACCAAACAGACCATTTGTGACGAAATTCATTCCCCTATTTTAATCATTCGCAACCAAATTTTGTGGTAAAAAATTGCATAATTATATTACAACAATTAAATTTGTCAATCAAACCTTCTTAAAAGGTAAAGGGGGAAAATATATAACTCTATAAACTATATAAGCACTTTGGGTATGCCCAAATAATTTAAAATGTTATAAGCTTACCACAAGTTAGCAATTCTATAATCAAAGCATGAAGCTTAGAATCAATTGGAAAAAAAAAAGACTAGCCACAAATTGGTAGTTCTTTTTACAAAAGAGTTAAAATAGGACTTAAAACACACATACCTAGAACATCAAGACAAAAAGAGTAGGGTACTATGATTTACTACCAAAAAGCTATACAAAAAGAAGACTTGTACAAAACCTAATTCCAAAAAATTAAGCTAACCAACTAATAAGTTCATATTTTGACACATTTTATACCCTTATAATCTTAGTTTTTGGTAGTTTATTTAACTAATATAGGGGAATAATTATTGTTTTATGCTTAAGTAGTAAAATTAGTATAAATTTTATTATTTGAGCTAAAATGATATATAATAAGTAAATTTAGAATAAAATATTATTTATTAATATTTATTGAATTTTATTTTGCAGGTTTTGTTTAAAAAAAAAAAAACCTTTGGACCAACGGCCGAAGGCCGAAGGCCCAAAGGCCAGTGAACGACGAGTAAGCCACGAAACCAACAGAGGTCGGCGCACGATCAACAATCAAAAAAAAGAAAATCGACGGAATAGGGCTGAGGTGGAAAGGGCAGCAAAATTAAATTATAAAAAGAAGGAGAGCGGCAGCACGAAAGAGGACGCAGTGCAGAGCGAGACAGCAGTGCAGAGCGAGACAGCAGTGCAGAGCGAGACAGGGCAGGCGCACCGAAGGCAGCAACGCACGGAAACCAAAGCCGACGCGCGGCAGCACAGGTGACGACGAACCAATTCTCACTATCAGCCGCCAGCGACGAAAGAAAAAAAGGAAAAAAGAAAAAGAAAGAATTGCACGGAAATTCAAGCGCCGAAATAAGGAAGAAAGTAATACCGGTAGAATTTATTTCAGATAAAATTAATTTTTATCTGAATAAATTCTTGATCTTTAATTCAAAATTAATTCCGGTTATTTATTTCTCTTATTTTTAATTTATATTTTAGATATATATTTCTGTGTAATTAATTCTTTAATTATGAGTGGCTGATTATTTATTGTTAGGGAATAAATTGAAACCCTAGATTATGGTTTGAATTATAACTTTATTTTCTTTGTTTCGTGAGATTGTTTCTTGACTCTATATTAATTGCTATCGTTTATATGTATAATTCTGTCAAGTATAGTTTATTTGGTGCATGCCTTGTTCTGGTACCTCATAAGTGACAGTATGTAGGATTAATTGCCTGCTAGGTGGCCATCTAAATATACTAGAATTTATATGTATAAATTGCAACTAGGTTAGATAACAATTCACCTAATCGTTTTGTGATTCTAACCGAAGTGGTAAAACGTTTCGATACGTGTGGGTCAAGAAAAGGAAATACAGCTAGACATACTTTTTGTACTAGTTTGGGTACTTAGATTGACAGCCTTCCACTTACACTTAATGCATTAAATCTAGTTAAATATAGGAGTCGCTTGTTGCTGCTATACTGCTAGTATTTAATAGGGTTAATATTGGCGCTTTGTCGTATTAATTTAATTAAGGGAAGTAATATAAGGTGTATAGACCTGCTTTTGATGTGCAACTTGGTCGATCTCTTTCTCACGATTAAAAGATGACTTAGAAATAAATATTATATCTCGATCTAATCTAGTGGTGGATTTTTATTTCCCTAACATATTTCTCATATTTGCGGTTTCCCATTATTTTCCATTATTGTTATTATTAGTTTATTTTATTTTATTACTTTTATTATTATTTTGATAAACCCCCATTAGTATTTTTCTTATTTATTTATTTTGTGTTATTTAGGATTTTTATTTTTAGTTTTAGTTTAAGCTAGTTAATTAGAGGTGAGCCCTCTCAATCCCCGGTTTAGAACGATACCCTTATTTACCAGTGCTACATTTGACAACAAGAGGGTTTAAATTGCGTGCCGGCTACGGTCGCACCAATTTTTTTTGATGAGTTCATATTTTGACACATTTTATACCCTTATAATCTTAGTTTTTGGTAGTTTATTTAACTAATATAGGGGAATAATTATTGTTTTATGCTTAAGCGGTAAAAATTGTAACAATTTTATTATTTGAGCTAAAATGATATAAATTAAGTAAATTTAGAATAAAATATTATTTATTAATTTTTATTAATTTATTTTGCAGGTTTTATTTTAAAAATAAATTAAAAAAAAAAACTTGACCTTTGGACCAACAGCCAAAGGCCGAAGGCCCAAAGGCCAAGGAACGAAACAGCGGTCGAACCAAACGAGCCGCAAGGCCACATGAGAAGAAAAGTCAGCCTTCAGGGCTGACGTGGGGGTGCGGAAGAAATGATGCAGCGGCCTGGAACAAAAAGAAAACCAAACGAGCCACAATACGAAGCCGCACGACGGGTGTGTGAGGGCTGACGTGGCAAAGGCACAAAAATTTTATAAAAGGCGTGCGGTATTAATTGAGAAGGGACGAGCCGTAGAGAGAAAAGGAGGGCGCGTCTGGGACAGGGAAGAAGGCGAGCCTTCCGAGGCTCTGTGGAACGGCAGAGGTAGGGCGCGTCACGACTGCGGGAACACGGCAAAGGACGAGAAGACAGAGGCTCGGACGACGAGGCAGCGACGCGTCAGTCGTTAGCCGTCAGCCGTCAGCCGTCAGCCGGGGAAGAAAAAAAAGAAAGAGAATTGTGCACGGAATTTCAAAGCAAACAAGGAATAAAAATAAGGAAGAAATTAATACCGGTAGAATTTATTTCAGATAAAATTAATTTTTATCTGAATAAATTTTTGATCTTTTATTTAAAATTAATTCCGGTTATTTCTTTTTCTTATTTTTAATTCATATTTCAGATATATATTTCTGTGTAATTAATTCTTTAATTATGGTTGGCTGATTATTTATTGTTAGGGAATGAATTGAAACCCTAGACTATGGTTTGACTTATAATTTTATTTTCTTTGTTTCGTGAGATTGTTTCTTGACTCTATATTAATTGCTATCGTTTATATGTATAATTCTGTCAAGTATAGTTTATTTGGTGCATGCCTTGTTCTGGTACCTCATAAGTGACAGTATGTAGGATTAATTGCCTACTAGGTGGCCATCTAAATATACTAGAATTTATATGTATAAATTGCAACTAGGTTAGATAACAATTCACCTAATCGTTTTGTGATTCTAACCGAAGTGGTAAAACGTTTCGATACGTGTGGGTCAAGAAAAGGAAATACAGCTAGACATACTTTTTGTACTAGTTTGGGTACTTAGATTGACAGCCTTCCACTTACACTTAATGCATTAAATCTAGTTAAATATAGGAGTCGCTTGTTGCTGCTATACTGCTAGTATTTAATAGGGTTAATATTGGCGCTTTGTCGTATTAATTTAATTAAGGGAAGTAATATAAGGTGTATAGACCTGCTTTTGGTGTGCAACTTGGTCGATCTCTTTCTCACGATTAAAAGATGACTTAGAAATAAATATTATATTTTCAACCTAATCTAGTGGTGGATTTTTATTTCCCTAACATATTTATCATATCTGCGAATTTCCCATTATTTTTATTATTATTAGTTTATTTTATTTTATTTATTCATTTTATTATTTTTATAATCCCCCATTAGTATTTTATTTATTTATTTATTTTATTTTATTTAGGATTTTTAGTTTTATTTTTAGTTTAAACTAGTTAGATAGAGGTGAGCCCTCTCAATCCCCGGTTTAGAACGATACCCTTATTTACCAGTGCTACAATTGACAACAAGAGGGTTTAAATTGCGTGCTGGCTACGGTCGCACCAATTTTTTGTGATGAGTTCATATTTTGACACATTTTATACCCTTATAATCTTAGTTTTTGGTAGTTTATTTAACTAATATAGGGGAATAATTATTGTTTTATGCTTAAGCGGTAAAAATTGTAACAATTTTATTATTTGAGCTAAAATGATATAAATTAAGTAAATTTAGAATAAAATATTATTTATTAATTTTTATTAATTTATTTTGCAGGTTTTGTTTTAAATAAAAGAAAGAAAAAAAAGAAGTCGACGTTTGGACCAACGGCCGAAGGCCGAAGGCCCAAACGCCACTTAAACGAAACCAAACGAGCCACACGGAGCACAGGAGAAAGAAGAGGCAGCCGCAAGGGCTGACGTGGGGGGGCACAGAAAATTATAAAAAGCAGGCCAACGACGTAGAAAAAAAAGTGAGAGGCGCGGGACGCTGAAAAGCAACGGAGCCGTTAGGCTCTGACAGAGGAGCAGCCTTCACAGGCTCGCGCGGCAGGTTGAAGAGGGCAGAAGGGAGAGAGGCAGTCTCTGCCGTTAGGCAGAGAACGGGGAAAAGCAGCCAGGAGTAGTGACGCGAGGAACAGGGACGACGCACGGAAATCGAAGCAGCTGTCAGCCGGGTGGAAAAAGAAAAAAAGAAAAGAATTTTTACACTGAAATCAAGGCACCGAAGGAAGAAAAATTAGAGGAAGAATTTAATATCCGGTAGAATTTATTTTAGATAAAATTAATTTTTATCTGAATAAATTCTTGATCTTTAATTCAAAATTAATTCCGATTATTTCTTTCTCTTATTTTTAATTTATATTTTAGATATAAATTTCTGTGTAATTAATTCTTTAATTATGACTGGCTGATTATTTATTGTTAGGGAATGAATTGAAACCCTAGACTATGGTTTGAATTATAATTTTATTTTCTTTGTTTCGTGAGATTGTTTCTTGACTCTATATTAATTGCTATCGTTTATATGTATAATTCTGTCAAGTATAGTTTATTTGGTGCATGCCTTGTTCTGGTACCTCATAAGTGACAGTATGTAGGATTAATTGCTTGCTAGGTGGCCATCTAAATATACTAGAATTTATATGTATAAATTGCAGCTAGGTTAGATAGCAATTCACCTAATCGTTTTGTGATTCTAACCGAAGTGGTAAAACGTTTCGATACGTGTGGGTCAAGGAAAGGAAATACAGCTAGACATGCTTTTTGTACTAGTCTGGGTACTTAGATTGACAGCCTTCCACTTACACTTAATGCATTAAATCTAGTTAAATATAGGAGCCGCTTGTTGCTGCTATACTGCTAGTATTTAATAGGGTTAATATTGGCGCCTTGTCGTATTAATTTAATTAAGGGAAGTAATATAAGGTGTATAGACCTGCTTTTGGTGTGCAACTTGGTCGATCTCTTTCTCACGATTAAAATTGACTTAGAAATAAATATTATATTTTCAACCTAATCTAGTGGTGGATTTTTATTTCCCTAACATATTTCTCATATATGCTAGTTTCCCATTAATTTCCATCATTTTCATTTTTAGTTTATTTTATTTTATTTACTCCTTTTATTATTATTGATAAACCCCCATTTATATTTTTCTTATTTATTTATTCTGTGTTATTTAGGATTTTTATTTTTAGTTTTAGTTTTATTTTCAAGCTAGTTAATTAGAGGTGAGCCCTCTCAATCCCCGGTTTAGAACGATACCCTTATTTACCAGTGCTACATTTGACAACAAGAGGGTTTAAATTGCGTGCCGGCTACGGTCGCACCAATTTTTGGCGCCGTTGCCGGGGATTGGTAACTTTGCCTATATTATACTAGCAAGATTTTCTTAGTTTGTTTTTATTTATATATTTATTTTTATATTTTTTTATTTTTAGTACGGTTTACTCGGTTAAAGTGTTTTTCTTATTTCAGGTATCCACTGGTTGATGCACACGAGAAGAAAAGCACAAGGAGAGTTGATACCAGTGAATCTTGAGATAGAAAAATTCATTCGAGAAATTAGAAAGTCAAGAGTTTCTGGTTCTCCATCATCATCAACCGGTTCTGTTTATTTCACCCAAATGGAAGGTAATAGAAGTTTACGGGAGCTAGCAGCCCATAACATAGCTGAAGCTATACCTACATGCATAGGCTATCCTGAGCCAGCTGAAGGGAAAGAAAAGGATTTCGAATTAAAGTCCAGCCTACTTCATCGTCTTCCAACATTCCATGGTCTCCCAAGTGAAGATCCAAATAAATTCCTAAAGGAATTTCAATTTGTGTGTGTCTCCATGTGCCCAAAAGAGGCAGATCTTCAAATCTTGAAGCTCAAGGCATTTCCATTTGCCTTGATGGATGGTGCAAAAGACTAGCTTTATGAGTTATCAATAGGACATACATACTCATGGGATAACTTAGCAAGTGCTTTCTTAGACAAATATTTTCCAGCATCACGTGTCACGGTACTCAGAAAGAGGATCACCGGGATCCAGAAAGAGCCTGACGAGTCATTTCATGCATACTACAATAGGTATAAGGTTTTGCTTTCACAATGCCCACAACACGGGATGAGGGAAGAGAATTTATTGCAATATTTCTATGAGGGTCTCACTCCACTTGAAAGAAATATGTTGGATGCAGCAAGTGGTGGTTCGTTTATGGACAAAGATCTTATTTCAGCACAAGCGCCATTGAAAAATCGAGCCTCCATTGCACAACAATATGATGGTCTTTCTATTCGTGAAAGAGTAAATGAGGTGAGTGTGAATAAATTTGATGATAAACTTCACCAATTCTCCACTCTTGTTTCGCAGATTGCAAAAGCTACTGGAATTATGAATACAAGTGGAGTGTGTCATACACAAGGAAATCCATATGCTTACCATGAACAAGCTATGAGAGGAGGAGGATGGACACAATCTGGTGCTCAATCTTTCAATGGTTTTCAAGGACAAAATCCCTATACAAGCACATACTATTCGGAAATGAGGCATCAACCCAACTTTGGATGGGAGATGAATGATCAGTATCAAGTGCCATATCAAGACCCTTACACGCGTGAATATGAAGCTTCAAAATATTATCAATATCCTCAACAAGAATTTTCTTCAGTTTCAGAGCCCTCAAGTTCAGAAAAAATGGATAAGATTCTTGAAGAACTGATGAATGGTCAAAACCAGTTGGCAGAAAGCCAAAATCAACTGATACAAATGAATGATCATTATTCAGTGCCATATCAAGAGCCTTACACGCGTGAATATGAAGCTTCAAAATATTATCAATATCCTCAACAAGAATTTTCTCCAGTTTCGGAACCCTCAAGTTCAGAAAAAATGGATAAGCTTCTTGAAGAACTGATAAATGATCAAAACCAGTTGGCAGAAAGCCTAAATCAACTGATGCAAAGTCAGGTTAGACAAAATGAAAGGGTGTCAGTGATAGAGGAGAAAATGGGTGATATGGTCAACATGATGAATCAATTACAAGCACAAGAAGAGCTCTCTAGTACTTCAATTCCAAATTCAGGAGAGAGTTATGAGTATGATGATGCCATATCTGAATGTGAGGATGAGTTAGTTGAGGAGGTTTCCATGAAAAACATTGAAGAGCAAGATCAAGATCAAGTGGAAGAAGAGATTATAAAAGTAGAAGAAGAATCTCATCAAAATGAGGATCAAGTGAACAAAGAAAAGTATATGGATGACAAGACTATCACTTTCACCTACCATATACCATCTTTGAACATTTATTCCCCAATTTTGCTTGGAGATAACCATGAGACACAAGGTAAGCCTTTGATCCACTTTGATTTTATATATGCTAACCACACTCCTTGTTTTCCCCCTTTTAGCAGGTTGTATGGATCCAAGAGTGAAGAGAGTAATCAAATCACCTTGGATACATTTAATAAAAAGCGTGATGCTCCAAAGGAGAGGTTATGTTGGAAGGATGTGTTTAAAGATTTTGAGATGGGAAAATATGTTCCTTCGATAGAGAGATCACGATACATGGACATTGGGAAAAACATTCTCTCTTTACACACGAGCTTAAATTACATGCTAGGTAAGTTACGTTCCTGTTGGATCAAATCATTCATTAAATCTAACATTTTGTCTTTTTCTTACTTGCAGGATAAAGATGATCATCACAAGGAAGGATTTGGTGAAGCAGCTCTCAAGTGGACGTATCCACCTTGAACGAGTAAATTGAGGTCATGTCAGGCTGAAGACATAAAAGCAAGCGCTACTTGGGAGGCAACCCAATGTCATGAGGGAGTTTTCTATCCTCTAGTTATTTATTTATTTATTTAGTTTTTATCTCCATACTTTAAATTACATGTTTCTTTATTTGTTTACACATTGAGGACAATGTGTGATTTAAGTGTGGGGGTGCATGTGTTTTATGTACGTGTCAAAAAAAAATTCGATTTTTTTAGAATGTTTGTCAAAAAAAAAAATTTGTTTCGATTTTTTTTAGAGTGTTTAATTTTTTTATAGTGTTTAGTGTTTTTAGAGTCATAGGAACCCTTAATTAGTCAATGAGGAATATATCTTTGAAATTTAACGAAAAGAGGATCATGAAATCGAGATAAAGTAAGTTGAGATTTTTTTGTGTCGATTTCGATATAGGGAACACATATCTATGTGCCTAAATGTGAATGGAGAAAGAACATGTATGATTTTCTAACCACCGACATGGCATGTTGAGATTCATCACATTCCTCAGTGAGCTTTTGAACCATATGTACCTTTTTTTTTCTGAGCGAATTTATACAAAATATTCTACTTTTCTTGGCTTCAAAATTTTTCTTTGTAAACCTCATATATGTTTAATTGCTTTGATCAAATTATTTGCCATAGATCTTGTAATGGACTATAGAGATTACTAGAACTTACTCTTGTGTTAGTCAAAGCTTATAGTCAAAACATGCTCTGATTGAGAAAATGATAAAGGCAGCTTAGGAATTTTCCATCACATGACCAAATAGCTTAACCTGATTTGTGTACACTTGATGTACATCCCATAGAAACCCTTTTGAGCCTATATATGGAGCATACATTTTTTTTACCCACATTCAATAACCTTCGGGCCTTAATGTCCTTACCTTCGCTTAAAGCTAGTGGAAGGAAATCAAATCGTTATGGATATGAAGAGTGGTTGTGTATGTGTGTATGTGAAAGAAATATATGTATTTATGCTAAGAAAGGGGATTGGTTATGTGGAAAAAAAATAAAATTAAAAAAAAGTGAAAAAAAGAGGAGAGAAAAAAATGAATGAAAGAAAAAAAATTGTTGGGATATAAGGAAGAGAGGGAGTTATGGAGACAATGTTGAGAAAGTTCTATTGATGTTACATTTTATCGTGAAGGTGGAAAGGTGTGTCATTAATCATTGATGTGGAGATATGCTTATATTTCATCTAATTATTAGATTCCACTAGCTCTTGATCTTTTTAGCACCACACTCCTAAAATAATCCATACCCTTCTTTACCTTAAACCCTGCTATAACCAATAAGTAAGTCCTATTTGATTCTTGAGATGAGCAGCCTTTGATCTGATGGAGATTAGTCACAAGAGTTAAGCATATGGTTTGGTCCATTTGGCAAGTATTTGATATCTTTCATGAGGTTTTATCCACAAGAACATAAGCCTTCTTTGTTTATATATGTGAGTCGTTTGTTATTTTTATCATCTTAGCTCACATACATGAGTGTTTCTACACATTTGTAGCCATGAATCTAAGAGAGAAAAAATAGAGGGTATCTATAGTGAGGATGGATCTTGATGTGACTAAGGCGTGGTAGATTTTCATCCATAATATTGATCTATTCATACCTGTCATGTTTATGTGTGAACCATATATTGAAATTGATTCTTTAAATCTCCCAATACTGAATCTTGATTGATTGCTAATCTTGACATTTGAAAGTAAAAGATTCTGAGACAAAAAAAATAAAAATTGTTAAGGGTGTTAGGTATAGTTTTATTTTATTTTATTTGTGTGTGATTTTGTGGGTACATCATCTGCGAAACCCTCACGAGACCTTACTCGTCCTCGATGGGTGACCTAGGGGTTTAAATGGCTTGTTGCACATGCTAAGTGTAATCGTGAGACCTACGAAAGTGGCTAGTTAATTTAATTTTATTTATTTAGAGTAATAACTTGCTTGAGGACAAGCAAGAAGCTAAGTGTGGGGGTGTGATGAGTTCATATTTTGACACATTTTATACCCTTATAATATTAGTTTTTGGTAGTTTATTTAACTAATATAAGGGAATAATTATTGTTTTATGCTTAAGCGGTAAAAATTGTAACAATTTTATTATTTGAGCTAAAATGATATAAATTAAGTAAATTTAGAATAGAATATTATTTATTAATTTTTATTAATTTGTTTTGCAGGTTTTGTTTTAAATAAAAGAAAGAAAAAAAAGAAGTCGACGTTTGGACCAACGGCCGAAGGCCGAAGGCCCAAACGCCACTTAAACGAAACCAAACGAGCCACACGGAGTACAGGAGAAAGAAGAGGCAGCCGCAAGGGCTGACGTGGGGGGGCACAGAAAATTATAAAAAGCAGGCCAACGACGCAGAAAAAAAAGTGAGAGGCGCGGGACGCTGAAAAGCAACGGAGCCGTTAGGCTCTGATAGAGGAGCAGCCTTCACAGGCTCGCGTGGCAGGTCGAAGAGGGCAGAAGGGAGAGAGGCAGTCTCTACCGTTAGGCAGAGAACGGGGAAAAGCAGCCAGGAGTAGTGACGCGAGGAACAGGGACGACGCACGGAAATCGAAGCAACTGTCAGCCGGGTGGAAAAAGAAAAAAAGAAAAGAATTTTTACACTGAAATCAAGGCACCGAAGGAAGAAAAATTAGAGGAAGAATTTAATATCCGGTAGAATTTATTTTAGATAAAATTAATTTTTATCTGAATAAATTCTTGATCTTTAATTCAAAATTAATTCCGGTTATTTCTTTCTCTTATTTTTAATTTATATTTTAGATATAAATTTCTGTGTAATTAATTCTTTAATTATGACTGGCTGATTATTTATTGTTAGGGAATGAATTGAAACCCTAGACTATGTTTTGAATTATAATTTTATTTTCTTTGTTTCGTGAGATTGTTTCTTGACTCTATATTAATTGCTATCGTTTATATGTATAATTCTGTCAAGTATAGTTTATTTGGTGCATGCCTTGTTCTGGTACCTCATAAGTGACAGTATGTAGGATTAATTGCTTGCTAGGTGGCCATCTAAATATACTAGAATTTATATGTATAAATTGCAGCTAGGTTAGATAACAATTCACCTAATCGTTTTGTGATTCTAACCGAAGTGGTAAAACGTTTCGATACGTGTGGGTCAAGGAAAGGAAATACAGCTAGACATGCTTTTTGTACTAGTTTGGGTACTTAGATTGACAGCCTTCCACTTACACTTAATGCATTAAATCTAGTTAAATATAGGAGCCGCTTGTTGCTGCTATACTGCTAGTATTTAATAGGGTTAATATTGGCGCTTTGTCGTATTAATTAATTAAGGGAAGTAATATAAGGTGTATAGACCTGCTTTTGGTGTGCAACTTGGTCGATCTCTTTCTCACGATTAAAAGCTGACTTAGAAATAAATATTATATTTTCAACCTAATCTAGTGGTGGATTTTTATTTCCCTAACATATTTCTCATATCTGCGAATTTCCCATTATTTTTATTATTATTAGTTTATTTTATTTTATTTATTCATTTTATTATTTTTATAATCCCCCATTAGTATTTTATTTATTTATTTATTTTATTTTATTTAGGATTTTTAGTTTAAATTAGTTAGATAGAGGTGAGCCCTCTCAATCCCCGGTTTAGAACGATACCCTTATTTACCAGTGCTACAATTGACAACAAGAGGGTTTAAATTGCGTGCCGGCTACGGTCGCACCAATTTTTGGCGCCGTTGCCGGGGATTGAACCCGGGTCACCCGGTTTAGAAGATCTGCCTCTTTTGGGCACATGGAGACACACACAAATTGAAATTCCTTTAGGAATTTATTTGGATCTTCACTTGGGAGACCATGGAATGTTGGAAGACGATGACCCGGGTTATCAATAGGACATACATACTCATGGGATAACTTAGCAAGTGCTTTCTTAGACAAATATTTTCCAGCATCACGTGTCACGGTACTCAGAAAGAGGATCACCGGGATCCAGCAAGAGCCTGACGAGTCATTTCATGCATACTACAATAGGTATAAGGTTTTGCTTTCACAATGCCCACAACACGGGATGAGGGAAGAGAATTTATTGCAATATTTCTATGAGGGTCTCATTCCACTTGAAAGAAATATGTTGGATGCAGCAAGTGGTGGTTCGTTTATGGACAAAGATCTTATTTCAGCACAAGCGCTATTGAAAAATCGAGCCTCCATTGCACAACAATATGATGGTCTTTCTATTCGTGAAAGAGTAAATGAGGTGAGTGTGAATAAATTTGATGATAAACTTCACCAATTCTCCACTCTTGTTTCGCAGATTGCAACAGCTACTGGAATTGTTACAACATGCGGAGTGTGTTCAGCAATAGGACATCCAAGTGAGAAATGTCCACAGATAATAGGAGGAGAGAACCATGCACAAGCTAATGCCATCGGATTTTCAAATACTTACCATCCAGGTATGCGTAACCATCCAAACTTTCGTTGGAAAGATAATAATAATGTTCTTAATCCTCCAGGTTTCAACCAAGTAGCACCAGGTTTTTATCAAAAACAGCAAGGAGGATTCTCTCAGACTAATGACAAATATGATAAGATTCTTGAAGAACTGATAAATGATAAAAAATTGCTGAGAGATGGACTGAATCAGCTGAATCAAAGTCAACTCAACATGGAAAAGAGAGTGATGAATATTGAAAGGCAAATTGGAGAATTGGTTACTAGTTTCAATCAATCGCATGATCCGGGAAAATTGCCAAGTAGCACTATACCAAATCCAAGGGGTAATTTTGAGTCAGCAAATGCAGTGGTAACCAGAAGTGGTAAATCAAGTGAAGATAATTCTCATAAAGTCAAGGAGAATATTGAGCAATTGGAAGAAGATCCCGCTACAAAAGAAGGGGAGAGCATGAAGAAACAAGAGAATAAAAGCGGAAACCGAAAAACGAGTGATGGAACAGCCAATGAACTGAAATTTGAAAGTTCTAGGAATGGTAAATCCTCTACTATTCCTAATAACGTTATAACTAATCCTATTTCTGCATCTCCTTTTCCTAGCAGGTTGTCCAAATCAAAGAAAGATGAGAGTGATCAAGCAATTTTGGATACATTTAAGAAGGTGCAAGTTAACATTCCACTCCTAGAGGCTATCAAACAAGTGCCTAAATATGCAAAATTCTTAAAGGAATTGTGCACCACAAGGAAAAGACTACGGGAAAAGGAAGTGGTGAAGATGAGTGAGCAATTCTCTGCGGTGATACAAAGGAAGCTACCTCCAAAATGCAAGGATCCTGGAAGTTTCACAGTTCCATGCGTAATTGGTAACAATAAGTTTGAAAATGCTATGCTAGACCTAGGTGCATCTATTAATGTTATGCCATATTCTATTTATGCATCTTTAGGTTTAGGAGAGCTTAAGAAAGATAATGTGATCATTCAACTTGCTGATCGTTCTAACGCATTCCCTAAGGGACTTGTAGAAGACGTTCTTGTGCAGGTTGATACACTTATTTTCCCAGCAGACTTTTATGTGCTGGATATGGACTATAGCATCTCAAGTCCAATGTCATTGCTATTGGGAAGACCTTTCATGAGAACTGCTCGCACAAAAATAGATGTTCATACTGGTTCTCTTACCATGGAATTTGATGGAGAAGTCATAAGCTTCAACATTTTTAACACTATGAGATACCCCATGGATGATCATTCTTGTTTTACTATTGACACTAGTGATTTGTTAGTACAGGATTATTTTGAGGAGAACAAGGAGGACCCATTAGATACCACTCTTGTGAAAAGTTTAGGATTGGATGAAAAGGGGGAAATGATTCCATTGGAGGAAATAGAAGCAATACTTGCACCACATCTTGTGCATATGGTATCACACATGGAGGCAAACCCTCCATATCGGTATGGATTCCCTCCTCTTTCAATTCCTTTATCTACTAACAAACCCATAACTTCTGTGATTCAAGCCCCCATATTAGAACTCAAACCATTACCGGATCACTTGAAGTATTCTTACTTAGGAGATGATGAAACCCTTCCGGTGATTATATCTTCAAAGTTAACAGATGAAGAAGAGAGGAAGCTCTTAGGAGTTCTCAAGAATCACAAGACTGCTATTGGATGGACGCTAGCAGACATCAAGGGAATAAGCCCTACTATGTGTGTTCATCACATACTTCTTGAGGATGGAGCAAAGCCAACTAGAGAAGCTCAACGTAGGCTTAATCCTCCTATGATGGAAGTAGTGAAGAAAGAGATCATCAAGTTATTGGATTGTGGAGTTATCTACCCTATCTCAGATTCTAAATGGGTGGCACCTATACATGTGGTTCCTAAGAAGTCGGGGGTTACAGTGGTGAAGAACGAGGAGAATGAACTTGTCCCTCAAAGGACAGTGACGGGATACCGAGTATGCATTGACTACAGGAAGCTGAATGCCACGACAAGGAAAGACCACTTCCCACTACCATTCATTGATCAAATGCTCGAGAGATTGGCTGGTCATTCCTATTATTGCTTTCTTGATGGCTACTCCGGTTACAACCAAATTCACATAGCGGAGGAGGATCAAGAGAAGACAACTTTCACATGTCCATTTGGCACATTTGCCTACCGACGCATGCCCTTCGGGCTATGCAATGCCCCTGGTACTTTCCAAAGATGTATGGTTAGTATTTTCTCTGACTACATTGAGAAAATTATTGAGGTTTTCATGGATGACTTTAGTGTTTTTGGCGACACTTTTGAATCTTGTCTTGAAAATCTGAATTTAATTTTGAAACGATGTGAAAAAACTAACCTTGTGCTTAATTGGGAAAAGTGTCATTTTATGGTGACACAAGGAATTGTACTCGGTCATGTTGTATCATCTAGAGGGCTAGAGGTTGATAAGGCTAAAGTAGATACTGTGCGTTACTTACCCTCTCCCACTTGCGTGAGAGAGGTGCGTTCTTTTCTTGGACATGCAGGTTTCTACCGCAGGTTTATAAAAGACTTCTCTAGCATTGCACGACCATTGACACGCCTCTTACAGAAGGAGGTGATATTTGAATGGAGCAAAGAATGCCAACAAGCATTTGACGAGCTAAAAAGGCTTTTGACTACTGCTCCAGTGATATTACCGCCAGATTGGTCCATGCCATTTGAAATCATGTGTGATGCCTCTGACTATGCAATTGGGGCAGTTTTGGGGCAACGAAAGGATAAAAAGCCATACGCCATCTACTACGCTTCAAGGACTCTAAATGATGCTCAGTTGAATTACTCAACTACCGAGAAAGAACTATTGGCTGTGGTATTTGCTCTTGAGAAATTTAGGTCATATTTGCTTCAAACGAAAGTTACCATATTTACTGACCATGCAGCTTTGAAGTATCTGTTGTCTAAGAAAGACGCAAAGCCACGATTGATACGATGGGTACTCTTATTACAAGAATTTGATGTGGAAATTAAGGACAAGAGAGGTAGTGCGAACGTAGTGGCAGATTATCTGAGCCGAATGATTCAAGATGGTGAACCCATACCATTAATCGAGAATTTCCCGGATGAGCAGCTCTTTGGGATACAGGTAAGTACACCATGGTTTGCTGATATAGTGAATTATTTAGTAACAAATAAGTTGCCTAATGACATGCCACGATCTATAAGAACTAAAATTAGAAAAGAGGCATCCCAATATGTTTGGGATGATCCCTATTTGTGGAAATTCGGTAATGATGGTATAATTAGGAGATGTGTCCCTGATTCAGAATTCGAGCATATTCTAGCACATTGTCATACATTGCATTGTGGGGGACATTTTGGTGCTAAAAAGACCGCCTTCAAGGTCCTTGAAGCAGGTTTTTATTGGCCAACAATATTTAGCGATGCCAATGATTACTGCAGGCGATGCGATAGATGTCAGAGATCAGGTAATATTGGTCCCAAAGACCAAATGCCCTTAACTTCTATTATAGCTGTAGAAATTTTCGACGTTTGGGGCATTGACTTTATGGGACCCTTTCCATCTTCTAAAGGTTTCCTCTATATTCTTCTTGCAGTAGACTATGTATCAAAATGGGTGGAAGCAATTGCCACCCGGACTAACGATTCTCGTGTAGTTGCAGGGTTCCTTCAATCTCACATTTTCTCTAGGTTTGGTATGCCTAGAGTAATCATTAGTGATGGAGGATCACATTTTTGCAATAGGACAATTGAAGCCTTGCTACGTAAGTATGGGGTGACACATAAAGTCTCTACACCCTACCATCCTCAAACTAGCGGGCAAGCCGAAGTTTCCAACCGAGAAATAAAGAAGATCCTAGAGAGAACTGTGAGCCCAAATCGAAAGGACTGGAGCCAAAGGCTAAATGATGCTTTATGGGCTTATAGGACAGCCTATAAAACGCCTATAGGTATGTCTCCCTTTCGACTCGTTTATGGAAAGGCATGCCATCTACCGGTAGAGCTTGAATACAAGGCATGGTGGGCTGTTAAGAATTTGAACATGAGTATCGACTCAGCTGGAACGCATAGGAAGCTACAACTGCATGAATTAGAAGAAATAAGGGATGACGCTTTTGAAAGTGCTATGGTATACAAGGAGAAGACAAAAGCTTTTCATAATAAGATGATTCGTGGAAAGTCATTTGTTGTGGGACAAAAAGTGCTACTCTACCATTCGCGTCTTCGCTTATTTCCAGGTAAGTTGCATTCTAGATGGGTTGGTCCTTTTATCATTACTAATGTTTTCCCTTATGGAGCAATACAGATCAAAAGCAAGAAGACGGGGAATGAGTTCAAGGTAAACGGTTACAGGCTTAAGCCCTATTATGAGTCATTCATGGAGCATAACGTTGAAGAAGTGCACCTACAAGATGGACCCACACCGAACGAGTAGACCACTACAATGTCAGGCTGAAGACATAAAAACAAGCGCTGCTTGGGAGGCAACCCAATATCATAAGGGAGTTTTTCTATCCTTTATTTATTTATTTATTTTATTTTCTCCATACTTTAAATTACATGTTTTACACATTGAGGACAATGTGTGATTTAAGTGTGGGGGTGTATGTGTTTTATTATTTTCTTTGTTTCGTGTTAAAAGAAAAACAATTTATTGTTTTCAAAAAAATTAGTTAGAGTTTTAGAGTGTTTGTTAAAAAAAAAAACAAAAAAAAAATTTGTTTTGATTTTTTTTAGAGTGTTTAGTATTTTTAGAGTCTTAGGAACCCTTAACTAGTTAATGAGGAATATATCTTTGAAATCTAACGAAAAGATGATCATGAAATTGAGATAAAGTAAGTGGAGATTTTTTGTGTTGATTTCGACATAGGGAACACATATCTATGTGCCTAAATGTGAATGGAGAAAGAACATGTATTATTTTCTAATCACCGACATGGCATGTTGAGATTCGTCACATTCCTCAGTGAGCGTTTGAACCATATGTACCTTCTTTTTCTGAGCGAATTTACACAAAATATTCTACTTTTCTTGGCTTCAAAATTTTTCTTTGTAAACCTCATATATGTTTAATTGTTTTGATCAAAGTATTTGCCATAGATCTTGTAATGGACTATAGAGATTACTAGAACTTACTCTTGTACTAGTCGAAGCTTATAGTCAAAACATGCTCTGATTGAGAAAATGATAAAGGCAGCTTAGGAATTATCCATCACATGACCAAATAGCTTAACCTGATTTGTATATCCATGATATACATCCCATAGAAACCCTTTTGAGCCTATACATGGAATATGCATTTTTTTTTCATTACCCACATTAAATAACCTTCGAGCCTTAATGTCCTTACCTTTGCTTAAAGCTAGTGGAAGGAAATCAAATCATTATGGATATAAAGAGTTATTGTGTATGTGTGTGTGTGAAAGAAATATATGTATTTATGCTAAGAAAGGGATTGGTTATGTTTGGTGGAGATAAAAAAAAAATTTTGAATGAAAAGAAAAAAATGAAAAAAAAAAAGAAAATTGTCAAAAAAAATGTTAGGATATAAGGAAGAGAGGGAGTTATGGAGGTTATGTTGAAAAAGTTCTATTCATGTTACATTTTATTGAGAAGGTGGAGAGGTGTATCATTAATATTTGATGTGGAGCTATGCTTATATTTCATATAATTATTAGATTCCAATAGCTCTTGATCTTTTTAGCACCACACTCCTAAAATAATCCGTACCCTTCTTTACCTTAAACCCCGCTACAACCAATAAGTAAGTTCTATTTGATTCTTGAGATGAGCAGCCTTTGATCTGTTGGAGATTAGTCACAAGAGTTAAGCATATGGTTCGGTCCATTTGGCAAGTATTTGATATCTTTCATGAGGTTTTATCCACCAGAATATGAGCCTTCTTTGTTTATATATGTGAGTCGTTTGTTATCTTTATCATCTTAGCTCACATACATGAGTGTTTCTAGACATTTGTAGCCATGAATCTAAGAGAGAAAAAATAGAGGGTATCCATAGTGAGGATGGATCTTGATGTGACTAAGGCGTGGTAGATTTTCATCCATATTATTGATCTATTCATACCTGTCATGTTTATGTGTGAACCATATGTTGAAATTGATTCTTTAAATCTCCCAATACAGAATCTTGATTGATTGCTAATCTTGACATTTGAAAGTAAAAGATTCTGAGACAAATATGGTTAAGGGTGTTAGGTATATGGTTTTAGTTTTGATTTTTTTTTATTATTCTTATTTATGTGTGATTTTTTATTTTATTTGTGTGTGATTTTGTGGGTATATCATCTGCAAAACCCTCACGAGACCTTACTCGTCCTCGATGGGTGACCTAGGGGTTTAAAGGGCTTGTTACACATGCTAAGTGTAATCGTGAGACCTACGAAAGTGGCTAGTTAATTTAATGTTAATTGTTTAGAGTAATAACTTGCTTGAGGACAAGCAAGAAGCTAAGTGTGGGGGTGTGATGAGTTCATATTTTGACACATTTTATACCCTTATAATCTTAGTTTTTGGTAGTTTATTTAACTAATATAGGGGAATAATTATTGTTTTATGCTTAAGTAGTAAAATTTGTATAAATTTTATTATTTGAGCTAAAATGATATATAATAAGTAAATTTAGAATAAAATATTATTTATTAATATTTATTGAATTTTATTTTGCAGGTTTTGTTTAAAAAAAAAAAAAACCTTTGGACCAACGGCCGAAGGCCGAAGGCCCAAAGGCCAGTGAACGACGAGTAAGCCACGAAACCAACAGAGGTCGGCGCACGATCAACAATCAAAAAAAAGAAAATCGACGGAATAGGGCTGAGGTGGAAAGGGCAGCAAAATTAAATTATAAAAAGGAGAGGCGTGGGACGCAGTGCAGAGCGAGACAGCAGTGCAGAGCGAGACAGGGCAGGCGCACCGAAGGCAGCAACGCACGGAAACCAAAGCCGACGCGCGGCAGCACAGGTGACGACGAACCAATTCTCACTATCAGCCGCCAGCGACGAAAGAAAAAAAGGAAAAAAGAAAAAGAAAGAATTGCACGGAAATTCAAGCGCCGAAATAAGGAAGAAATTAATACCGGTAGAATTTATTTCAGATAAAATTAATTTTTATCTGAATAAATTCTTGATCTTTAATTCAAAATTAATTCCGGTTATTTATTTCTCTTATTTTTAATTTATATTTTAGATATATATTTCTATGTAATTAATTCTTTAATTATGAGTGGCTGATTATTTATTATTAGGGAATAAATTGAAACCCTAGATTATGGTTTGAATTATAACTTTATTTTCTTTGTTTCGTGAGATTGTTTCTTGACTCTATATTAATTGCTATCGTTTATATGTATGATTCTATCAAGTATAGTTTATTTGGTGCATGCCTTGTTCTGGTACCTCATAAGTGACAGTATGTAGGATTAATTGCTTGCTAGGTGGCCATCTAAATATACTAGAATTTATATGTATAAATTGCAGCTAGGTTAGATAGCAATTCACCTAATCGTTTTGTGATTCTAACCGAAGTGGTAAAACGTTTCGATACGTGTGGGTCAAGAAAAGGAAATACAGCTAGACATGCTTTTTGTACTAGTCTGGGTACTTAGATTGACAGCCTTCCACTTACACTTAATGCATTAAATCTAGTTAAATATAGGAGCCGCTTGTTGCTACTATACTGCTAGTATTTAATAGGGTTAATATTGGCGCTTTGTCGTATTAATTTAATTAAGGGAAGTAATATAAGGTGTATAGACCTGCTTTTGGTGTGCAACTTGGTCGATCTCTTTCTCACGATTAAAATTGACTTAGAAATAAATATTATATTTTCAACCTAATCTAGTGGTGGATTTTTATTTCCCTAACATATTTCTCATATCTGCTAGTTTCCCATTAATTTCCCTTATTTTCATTTTTAGTTTATTTTATTTTATTTACTCCTTTTATTATTATTGATAAACCCCCATTTATATTTTTCTTATTTATTTATTCTGTGTTATTTAGGATTTTTATTTTTAGTTTTAGTTTTATTTTCAAGCTAGTTAATTAGAGGTGAGCCCTCTCAATCCCCGGTTTAGAACGATACCCTTATTTACCAGTGCTACATTTGACAACAAGAGGGTTTAAATTGCGTGCCGGCTACGGTCGCACCACCAATTCTTGAATGTTGCTGAAAGCCAAAAAACAATGCCTAAGAGGCAGCAACAAATAAAATGCAAAGAGCAAGAAAGCACCTACGGAGCCTTATCAACTTATCAACATCAAAAGATAGTCAAAACAGAGCAAAAGGCCAATTGAGTAGCAAAAGATGAAGGTACAATACTTCCATTTTGAAATATTATAATAGAATAGGGCTAATAAAATTCCAACAACATGTAGGCATCAGGTCACATGGACTAAATCATGTGTTACAACCCATTATGCATGACAGCCGCAAAAATAATAGCAACGTGCAACTCAGAAAAATAAAGACAACCTTAAAATCAATGGTTGTATCCTAAACTTGCCAACATCAAAAAAGAACATCATCACTTGATGAAATATTATAAGGTAGTGTGCTTAAATCCTGGAAAAGAAAAAAGGGGACAAAGAAAGGGTAAAAGAGAAATCAAATAAGGGAAGGAAAAACATTATTCCACCAAAAACAACAAGAATAGGAGTGCTTAGTGAATTTGAACCACATAAAAAATAGATAACAAACAATAGGGGAATTTGAGGTACAAACAGTGAAGTCACCAATGGCATAACAATGTATTTTCCATTATTATCTACTCAAAACCAAAACAACCTAATACCATGAATAGCTTCACATTTAGTTGGGCTAGAGAAAAGATTAGCATCTTGATACTTCTACTATGTTTTTATTGGTAAATACTTCCTATGAAGCTGATAAAAGTTCGTTGTGTAACTCATTCTTCCCAAAGATATTCAGAGGATGCACAAAAGATAGAAATAATACAAGAAATGGAGAATGTCCATATCTTGCAATGAACAAAACCACCAGTTGCTTTTTCGCCATGTCACATTAGCTTTCAAGAAAATCCAAGAGAATCAACAAGCACATATATATAAAGCAACAGATAAGAATCAATGTTGCAAATGAATAGGGTAATGTTAGTTGCATAATTAATTCTTTTGTGATGAACCATATGATATAATATTTGGCTCAATAAATTTTAGTTTATAACTCAATCAAGGTCTAGAACAACAAAGCATACAATGATTGGCTACTATCTCCATATGTATATGATAAGTGTTTATCTAAAGAGAGATAACATAAAAATTACTAACCAATCTCATTAATCATAGCTATATTATAGAATCAAAATTTTCAACAATCTATTTCAACTATTTAAACATTAATGCTAAAGGGAGCTCAACATATATCCAAAAGCAACAAAGTGTAGTAGTTCGGGTTGATGAAAATTCTTTTGTCCATCAACATTTATAACCTTAGTATAGCAATTCGGCTGCATGCAAGAAAAAAGCTAACAAATAGAAACTGAACTCATAACTCAAAAGAACTAAAGCTATTAGAAAAAATTAAATGGCTACCTTGCAAGAATGATTTATGAATTTAGCAATCCCACTGCACTTTGTTGCATCAACCTGAAAATTATTGAAAATGTAATCATAAGAACTTTAGAGTTCCTTTTGTTTTTTTGCATGTATGAGAGAGAGAAAGAGATAATAATTAGCACACAGATAAAAAAATACCATTTAAAGAGGAGATAAAAACCTCTTTAAAGTAAAAGTAATATGTCCATAACCAATTAACACAATTTTTGAAGACACAATCCTACTGTTACTTACACAAGTTTCACAAAACGTAAAAACCTATGGTACCATTTTTATTTGAATATGTTGATTATACTTATAGATATGTATTAGGAAAATAGGGTATTTTTGCTCTTTGATCCACCAAAATATACCTTATATAAAGAAGCATAATGATCATAATTAATCTTATTTAACCATCACTAGATACCCTCTTCCAGCTTTGTCTAACAAGTAAAAACCGAGTGTAGGCGTAAGGATCTACAAAGAAGATATACCTCACATTATTTAATTAGAAATTATACATATCAATTAAAATTTACGATAGATCCCATTGGCAATCATTAGTATATTCTAAACCTGAATAGTGGCTACTCTTATACTCCCAGTAGAGCTTGAACATCTTGTAAGAGACAAATGATGCATGAGATGCAATACTGTGTCAATATAGTTACCTACCCAAAAACTTACATTTGATCATCTGAAACAATTAAAATTAAAGATATTTACAAAGCAGTTAAAGCAAATATATCATCAACATGGAACATGATTCAGTTAGCTCCATCGGGTAGTACTAGCTTTACAAGGCATATTGCAACTTAAGCAAAAAAACCATGATATAAAATATAATACCTAAATTATTTATCCTTCCAATTAACTAATGATTATTGATTATTGCATTTTATTGATGTTATTTGGTTTTTACAATAAGAACACATGTATATTCTTGCAAGAATAATCTAGAGCTAGAAGGATTAGTATAGTCAACTAAAGAACCTACAATTAAATTAATTAAATAGAAGAAGATAATTATTATACCCTCTTAATTTGAATGATAGACAATAAAAAATTCAAAAATGCCACCCCTACAAATAAAATGAGTAATTAAGAGGTAAGAAAGAAAAGGAGGAATATATAGGTTTGCTCCACCTCCATAGCATCATTAATAATTTACTACTTGGATTAAAAGTAGTGATGGTAAATGATCTAGAGGAGCAAGGAAACTAAGAAATAGGAAAAACCTTTCCAATTATATTCAAAAGAAGAGTAATTGCTTGAGGATTTGGTTGATGGTATTTAAGTAAGATGGAGTCTTTGTTAAACCTTAACTATTAAAGTATATTATCAACTTGTAGTATCAATAATGGAGTCTTCGAACCTAAAATACTTGAGAAGGAAAGATTAGATGGTACAAAAATTTATTAAATCTTAATGCCTCTGTTTATTATGCTTTGAACAGCCACCTACAATATCATGGTAAGGATAATATTTGTATTCAATGGTAGAAAAATTTGATTACCAGATCTGAGAATTACTACTAATCTAAAAACATATAGTACCACAAAGTGCCTTAATTATTATTCTTCTACTTCTATATATTTCTATTTCCACATTATAGGAAAGCCTTGAGTTAGCATTGAAAATCATAGATGAGATGAAGGCCAAAGTTTTGATGGTTATAAAGATGATGATACTGGGAAGATATGCTTAAGATGGAATAAAATTATCTTTACAAGTCAACCCCATGTATAGAATTTCATGGTTACTAGTAACATTTTGACAATCCATATTGTGAACTTGTCAAGGAAAGCATCACATAATATACCATAAGACTAAATAAATCAAATGTGAAGAAGATAAAGGTAAAAGTCCCAAATTTTATTAGGGAGATGAGAAATATGTTAATTCACAAAGTTCATCCTCCTTGATTGAATTGAAAAACAAAACTGGTGTACTAATGCAAGTTTATTCTTGTGTGATAAGGACTTTTTGCCATGATTTAGCAATTTGATATATCCATAGAAATATTGATGGGAAATAAATTAGCATTATTTCACCATTTTACAAATTCAAAAGGCACCATAAAATGAAACTAAGGGAACTTACAACTACTTCTACAGAAATTTTTATATCTAAATTACAATGTCTTTAAGAAGCAAAAAAAAAACGTTATAATCATAGTTGTAAAAGAGTGCACTATAGCCTAGATGACGAGTCATTACGTCTCTAACATCAGCCAAATTGCATTACCAAAAAGATTGTATTATGTCTGTCATTAACCAAAATAAAGGGCCAGAGAGATGAATAAACTATTGATATATTTAGAGTTGTTAGTAGGTTTCTAGATAAGAGAGGCATGCAATTGAAACACAATTAACATTATAGACTACATGAGTTGTGAGAATGTCAGCTAACATCTCCAAAAAAATCTAATACCAACAAACACAATCTATGCATTCAATATGTACAGAAAAAAGCTAAAAAGGCATAATTTATGGTTGATGAGAAAAAGAAAGAACCAAAATTCCTTGTAAGCAATTAGTCTATATTTAGTCTTATAAACAATAAAATAATATTTTTGCATCCACATATAACAGGAAACTAAAGGATAATCTTTAAGATAGCTTAGGGTAGTAGAAGCAGTTGTATAAGAATTCACTAGCATGTGCTAACTTGATTCTATATATATGTACAGATATAGTTGTCAAGAAAGCATGAAATTCCCCATTTTTAGAAGAACAAATACCAACTCAAGCTCGAGTTCATTCAATAAGCAATATACTCCAAACCACAATTACTAGGAGCCAAGAAGAACAAATTTGGCATAAAACCCCAATCCCTCCTTTCTATCTCCCTTAACTTCCCCCTATTCAATTTCAATACAAGCCCTAAGGTCTCAAACTTCTTATTTCTTGATTAAATAACAAAAGCAAATCAGCTCTAACTAAAAATGACTTCAATGACAATCTAATCAACTGAGAACTATAAATTGAAATAAGAATCTAAGAGAGGATGATGATACCTGGCGGTATGAAGTAGGGGAGTTGGTCATAGATAATTTAACCTAAAATTAGAATCTTTCATTTATATCTTCCGTCTTTAGGTTTCACTAGTGCAATGAAGGGGGAACCTTGGTGTGGAGTAAGGTGGTGACTAAGGAGCATATGTTGATTAGGGCGATGATGGTGGTTACTAGGCCATGATAAGAGCTTCAGTTAGGACGTTAGATAGATGTGTGATGGTATTGTCTCTCTTCAAAATTATTCCTTTGAGTGGTGCAAATGAAGGTGAGTATTGCTAATGGTGAAAGGCTGGGAGCAATGAAGTGACGATGCCAATGAGTAGAGAATGGAAACGGTGGAGGCGCTGGTGAGAGACTGGTTGGATTAGAGAGTGGAGGATGTGTTGTGGAGATCTGGACTACACGAGATCACGATGATAGGGAGATATGAAATGTGAAAATGAAATAAAATTTTGATCATCGGGGTGTCTATTGGTGGATGAGTCAAGTTAGTTTTAATTTTTTGGCCTTAGTCATTTTTTTAGTGCCAACCTTAACTAATATTGCACAACCTATATTTTGTGCTCTTTTTTTCTTTTTCCATTTTTTATTATAAAATTTATATATGTATATGATGCTTATATCCTTTAGTGACTAGATAATTTAATGATTAAAGATTAAAAAATATATTGGTCACAATAGATATGCCAATAACGACGACTTTTGATGGTGGTCATTAGAAATATATCAAAAGCAACCAAAAATTTATTTGGTCATTAAAATGGTCGTTAATGTGTCAGTTTCTTGTAGTAACTTTTGATTTAGTTATCTATTTTTAATATAAAAAAATCATTTCGGGTATTTTTTTTTTGAGAAATACACTCTAAAATCCTTCATAGGGTTTTTTTTTGACAATTTTGAAGCTAAAAAAAAATTCCTTCAAAATGAGGTTTTAATGTTTTGAGTTTTAAATACCTATGTTTGTGATAATATAATGGTACACCATATGTGTATGTGTAGTTTCATAAAAGTAACATATTCTCTTATAAGAAAATATGATCACATGAGTTAGATCACTACTACAAAAATAAACATAGATGTCAACATATATATGATGGATAATTTAATATGGACAACTATCTATATGATCTCTAGTAAATGACCAAGTGAGATGAAAAAAGGGAAGAAATATATGATGGTTGTAATCCAAAACTTTCATCTATACCTTAGTGAGATTTTTTTCCCAATGTTTTAAGGGTATAGACCTTGGTTTTAGGTTACAACTATTGCCTTTACCTCAATGAGGTTTTTTCTTTTTCAAATTTTGTGTTGTCAAAGATTTATTGGGATTTTTTTTTCTTTTTGCATTTGTCACTTTTAAACTAGCTAACCTTTTTCACTCATTACATTCGTAAGAACACACAAAGAGACCTACCACACAAGTTTCTTTTTTTTTTCCAAAGTCTTCCACCATTGTTGCTTCTTACACCTTCTCTTTCTTCTTCTCCACTAGTCACCTCTATCACCACCACCAACCATCCTTTTTATTCTTCTCTTTTACTTGTCATTTCCTTAACATGTGTATATTTTTCATCTTCTTTGTTCATAAATATTTTCTCAATTTTGCTATATTATGTATTTTATATATTATTACAAGTTCTTCAGTGTCAATGTTGTAGCTATTAATTTAATGTATGTATAGTACCAAACATTACTAGGTATATACTAGCCTTTTTACGTTTTGTTATACATTTGGTTAAGATACTATTGTAAAAATTTGTTAACAATATTTCAGTGGGTATACCTTTTTATTTAGTCATCTTTTTTATTAAATTTTTTATTTTCATTTTATGTTTTTTTTTATATCGATACTTTTGGAGCTAAGATAACATTGTTTCAACCTTAAAAATGAGGTTTTTATGTTTTGATCTCTAAAATCCTATTTTGTGATAAACTTATGATAGTAAGACATGTGTGCATATGTAATTTTATAAAAGTAGCATATTCTCTTATATGAAAGTAATATCACAAGATTTAGATGTATTTATAAGAGCCTTATATTATAAATGGACAGAATGTCATGGTAGTGGAATATATATATAGGATCCTTAAAATTGTGTAGATAAATGATTTAGGCCATGGTTATTGAAATTGTATATTATTTTTTAATGACATATATTTGTGATCAATTTCTTGGTGAACTGAATGTCTATTTATTTCTTTGATGATTGTATGCACGTATTACATCTAATGAGCAATGTCAAGATTTAGGGAGAAAGGTAAAGAAAAGAGATAAAGAGTTTATATGAAAGAATTTGTAAGAAGGTAATTTATATGTGATTGAAAGGCTCTAGAATGCAAAGCTTAGGTAATGAATGCTCTAACAACCCTATTGTAGTTGGAGGAAGTGATAAAGTAGACAATAGTGATAGAAATTCTTTGGTGTCCATTGAAAGGGTATGATGTGTAATTTTTGGTAAAGAGTTGTTTTTGTTATCTATAGACAACATTGCTGCTTGTATATCAATTAAATACATATAGGTTTTTATGTGCAAGAAATTGTGAATGGTGTAGGTAGTAAGAGCAATAAGGCTATAAACAATGATTCTCAGTAAAAATAATCATCTAAACTAAAAAGAAATGGAGGATTAGATGATGATTGTGGGCTAAAACCATCATCTATAGTAGAGAATAAATGGGTTTTTTTAGCCCATAGCCCAAAATCATCATCAAATCCTTCCAACTATTTTTTAAAGTAAATTTTCCATTTTTAAAAGTTTTGGTAAAATCAGTTGACTAATAATGAAGAACCTGTTAACTTGTTTCATTAGTAGATTTTTTTATCCCACTAGTAGACAGGTTCTTTTGGAGTGGATACTTGGGTTTTTCGACAAACCAGTTGATTGATTCTAGGTATGACCAGTAAACTAGTACCTCCTGAAACTTACTTACTCGCCTATTTTCTAAGTACTTTCTAAAACCAAAACTATATTCTTTTATATCAACATATTTTGAATACATTTTTTAATACATTTTGAAGAAAATAGGATGGGGTATTATAATGGATTCATTAATAAGAAAATATAAAAGTATTCTTTATTAATTTGAAAGCACATGCCGTCAATGATAGACTTAACTTTCTTGTTGGTAATAAACATCTTGTCAAGGACTTAAAATTCCTCTAGAAATAATTATATCATTGACCTTTTTGTGCTAATGATTTATTATTGATGAATTTTCATCGATAACACTTATTACTTATGATTTCTTTCTTATTAACAAAAACTTTATCATCAACATATTCTCTCATTAATATAGTGTATTAATAAATTAGATGAAGAGAACTTAGTGTACATATTTTATAGATGTATCAGTACATAATGTGATGGTTTGAGCTTGTGAACTTGATATATATTCATGGGAATGAATATGCATCCCTTTATAATAGTTAAACTGGTGCTCAAGTAGCCATATAAATTTAGTGATTGTATTGGTTTCGATATGTAACAAATTTTTATTACTAATGACAACCTGTTATCTCACATCATTCACAAGAATTTCCTCCACCTTTATGGAAGGGTTTAGTGGTCCTATCTAATCATCTATGAAAAATACTTTAGCTTGTCTCTAGATCAATGCAACACACCATAGTAATTTTGAGGAGCTCAAAAAAAGGGGAAAACCCCCATCTTTATTAGTGAAAACTACCCCTACAACCCCTCAACCAAGGCCTTGAAAACCAAATTAGATGCAAAATAATAATAATAATAATAATAATAATAATAATAATAATAATAATAATAATAATAACTGAGAAGACTGGAATCTAGTGTGCTAGATATCTTGGATTTGAATCTCCCTCATTTAGTATTAATGCATCTATAATGTGATTGTGGCTCCCTATATAAACAAAAATAATTTATTATTCAGTTTTTGGGCTAATTTAACTAGTAATAAAAAAAACTACTTAGTCCAAAATTTTGTAAGTTTTGTTTTTCTAATTTTTTTAGAGAGAGAGGGTTGGAATTCTTCTTTGTTTGAATCACTTATTGTGTAGTTTAATTGATCATCAATTGAATTAGTTCTTGGTTGACTAAGTATGAGTTTAACAATGACTCATGCTCTAAATTGTAGATAGTTGCGGTATCAAGTTATTGTATAGTTTATATACTATGTACTTGTCATATGCAAGCTTAATCTGTTATTGTTTAGCTCATTTGTCTTCTAATGTATAGATAATGCATACCCTAAACATTTTTTTTCTCACACTGGAAATCATAATCTTCACTTAACAACCCAAGTGATTAAAAACATAATATTAAGTTTTAATTAATAAACTATTAGTGCGTCGTAGGCCTATATAAAGAGTCATTGCATATCCAATACTTCATGTAATTAAAAATGTAACACCAAAAATACATTTTCCCATAATCATATTTGTTGTATGTATTTTGTAACCAAAGGGTTCTTAAAAAATTTGAATAGTAGTTAGTGGGAAAAGAATACCGAGAAGAAAGTGGAGAAGAGAGATGAGTGACAAAAAGTAAGAAATTTTTATTATGATTCTTTTTATGTCCGAAATGAATACAATACCCCCGATATATAGGAGTAAAATGAGGGAATTGAGTAAGGGAAAAAAATACGGTATGGTTGAGAATAGCAAGTTGCCCCATCCTATGTAGAAATCTGACCTAGCAAGGGAGTTATACAAGATACTAATGTGAGACCAGTTGAAGACTAAGGCAAGCATGCTCGGAAGCTTTTTGGATTGATTCTTGTCCTTCATGTTAGCAATCAAGAACCTAAAAATGTTATTAAAATTGGGTTCCAGATCATCGAAACATACAATCCTATGATACAAAAGTACCAAATCAATTCGCATCGGTAGTGAAATCTTTGGGATAGTAGGATCGGAGCAGGATCATTCAAGATCAGTGGGATCGGTGGGACCATGACCCTACAACTGATCCTATTGATCCTAACCAAACGATGCTTTCTAAATTTGGAGGACATCAGAATTAGAGAAGGATTGGTAGGATCATAGCAGAATCAATCAAGATCGGAGTAGGATCGGTTAGTATTGGTTGTAGGATCTACCAATTCTAAACAAACACCATTTTTTATCTTAAAAATAATTAAATATTATTTATTTACTGAAAAGGCTTAGCTTGAAGTCTATTTTGATTTTTGTGTGCATCCATTTCATTCATTACTTAAGCCCCTCTTCTAATCGTTCTCTTTTCTATCATCAATTTTCTATTCTTCAAAACTTGCATCTTTGTGCTTATCATGGAAAGACAAGCAATGACAACAAATATTGATCTATAATAATGAAGTTGTGGCTTCAAACTCTAGCAATCTAACAACGACTGTGCAATAAACTTCTACAACCTAACAATAGTAGCACCCACAAAGTTTTGTTTTTCTCTTTTTAATTTTGAACCAAGTTTTTTCTAGAAAATATACCGTTTATACTTAGCTACACTATTTTTTTTTTATTTCCAAGCTTGCATAATAAATTGATAACTTTTTTTAGTGTTTTAGGATGAATGTTTATCGTAGTTATGATTATGATTCACGAGCTTTGTGATTTGCACTAATGGATTTCTACTCATTATATATATATATATATTTATGCATTTAATTTTAATGTGTTTCTCTATGATTTGCTATTAATTTTTTACTATTATATTGTATTGAACTTGATTATAAAATAAAAAGGAAAAATAAGTAGTCATTGCTTTGATTTTTCTTCCATGTTGAACTTAATTATTAACCATTTGAAAACTTATCTAAAAGTTTTTGGTGTTATTTAACTGTAAATGTGAATAATTTACAATATATATATATATATATATATATATATATATCTTAAGAAATAACATTTTTCCTATTTTCATAGGATCTTACGATCCTACAATCAGATTCTACAGACCCTTATCAATTATATTTAGAATTCCAACCCTGACAATATTAGGACCTGATAGTCTTAGTTGAGGGAAACCCCCATATCAATATTATTACCTCTCTATATACCAAATTTCCTAGAAACAGGGTCCAATAATAAGATCCAAATGTATTCTCAAACCACGAGAACACTATTATGCATATTAGTGCTCGTGCATGCTCCTTTGTACTCCCACTCAGCTAATCCTGGTGAAATTCAAGATTTTTGTGTTGTAGATATGAAAGTAAGACCTTTGATTAATGGATTTCCATGAAAATCAACCTCTAAGGTTGTATTAATAGATTTAATTTCCAATGCCTTAATTTATTGCATAAATACAAATAGCATCTTCAAATCCAACATAATATAGGAATGATCAACTAATTCCCTGGCTTAAACACCCTTGGAGTATCCATAAACTACATCTATTTTTGGTATAATGGACTCAACCCACCTCATTCACACCTTAGAGGTGTGGAAGCTAGTATCATCTTCAAAGGAACATTCCTGATTACATTTGTGATACAAGATAAGCTTTTTACTAATAAGATATATCCAATCCAAATGTTTGTGTTCCCATGTGGGTTGGTAAATTTTGAAAAAAAAAACATTGGTCATGATGAGGGCTCATATTTAGTTATTTCAATAGCCAAAATCATGGTGCTACTATTATACCCACTACTCTTTTCTCTTCTGATCCTAAAATTTCATAATCTGTGTTGAGCCAAACTTTCCAATTGATGATAAGCTTGTTGATAAGTTAAAGGATGGAGTTATCGATGCTATAAATTATTGATAAGCTTTTTTTTGTTCTATCATTAATATTTTTTTTTCATGTGCATAAACTCATTTGATTGGATTTAAAGGCATAAATTAAGTATTTGCAATTTCAAATTTCAAAACAAATGAAGAATCAAATTAAAACTCCCTATTGAGAAAGAACAAACTTAGTATGCAATTTCTTTGGTATTGGCCTAATAATAATATGCATGCAAAAGTCTTTGGTTTTGAACTTGTTTATTTGTGTTCCTTTTATTGTTCCTTATATGATGTCTTAAAGAAGAATGCAGTAAAGAGATCAACAAAAGATACTACATGGTTCCTCTACTTATGAAATAATTGTCTCTGAAGTAGCATACATATAAGATCCTATTTATATCTCTTTTTTTCTCATGATTATTCAAATATAAGTAGCACACTTTGTTTAAACTCTCAAATGCCACAAACCTACTTTGAATTACCACATGTACACCTAACTCTCGGTGCCAAATCCCACCTTAACTCTAAGGTTTTACACATAATTTTAAACTCTTAAACTTGCCAAATATGATCTCTGACTTGTGATTAGTGTGGGATTATAGATTAGCTAAAATCTAGTAGGAAGAAACTTTAGAAGAAACAAATTTTCTATTTTTTGGTACAAAAATAGTTTCCTATTAAGGCAATTTCTCCATGAAAGTACACTCATGAAAATTTTGTATTTCTTCAACATAATAATGATGATTTTCCCGAAATTCACCAATTCACAAATAAGTCATTTAGATCTTTGTCAAATAGGAAACTATCTTAAATTATTGTAGTAAAAATCAATTCAGCATATGAAAGAGTGTGCTAAAAATTCTTGAAACACTCAGAGATTTATGTCCAAAGATATGTGAGCCAACACCTAATTTATTTACTAAAACAACTTAGTGAACATGGATTTAAAACACTAAGAGATATTTTGGAAAACACCAAGACAAGCACTCCTGGAAATAAGTAAAAAAATCTCATAACATTATGTCTCTTTTTTTTAAAGATTACTATACCCAATATAATCTATAGAATTTTGTCAAAATCTATTGATTAACTATCGTGTAAGCTATACAAAATAATAAAATATATTTCCTCATATTATTATCCACAAATATTATACAAAATAATTTTAAATATGCCAAAAATATTATTATTTTTTGAGAAATTATTTGTTAATCTAACAAACTCAACAAAAAATCAAGCTGAGTTTCCTCTGAAAAGCAAATACAAAAACCTTGTAGGAAAACATTTGAATTATGTTTCACTATAAAAAAAAACCATTTTTAGCAATGATGTTTTTTTTTGCTAAAGATAGAAAGTTGTTGGAAAAAATATATGTCGCAACAACATTTGTAGTTACTAAGTCATTGTGTGTTATGGCGCTGCAAAAAAATAAAACAACAAAAGTTGTTGTTGCAAAAAAGTAATTAAATGCAACATAAATTTTCATTGCAATTTATTACTTCACCTAACTACATGTGTTTATATATTGCAATAACTTTTGTCATTACGAAATATTGATCCTACTTATGCAATAATTTATGTCACTACATAAACCTATAATAAGCAACGACTTTTATCGTTGAAAAAAAATTGGTTATAGTTTGGCAACAAATTATGTCATTGCTAAAGCTTGTTATTTGCAACAACAAAAGTTGTTGAAAAAAAGACATAGCATATTACGACGATAATATTTGTCCTTGTAAAAATATATTAATTGCAATAGCTTATGTCATTGCAAAAAATTGAATATACTTTAGGAACAAAAAATTACAAAACAACTTGAGTCGATACAACCACATAGGGGTCACCTAATAGCACCCGTGACCTATAAATTTCTAACACCCCGAGTCAAAATGATCACGCAGATTCACTTGGTACCTAGGCCCACAAGACCTGCGAGGACTATCATGGAGCATTTTTGGATTAATTGGCTATCCCCATATATCAATACGAGTCCTTTCCGCAACTTCCCAGGAGGTTCACCCATTTTAAAAATTGCTCCATGGCAAGCACATTTAACTATGAAGTTCTTAGAACGAAATCACCAAAAGGATGATATACCATGTTAATATAAGTAGTCATATCAAACATTATAACACTTCACTCAATTTGGGGTTATTATACTTTATTGCTGCAAAAAATACATAATTGCAATAATAAATTCATTGCCAAATTTTGAACTTAAAATTTCAACAACCATCTTTGTATTTGCAAAAACATACAATTGCAACGACATGATAACTTGTTTAAATACCGTTGCAATAAATAACTTGTGAAACCTCTAATCGATGATCATAAATTATGCCATATACATATGTCCCACAGAAATTAATATAACCAAAATATATAAAAATGATTATTAACATATATATGAAGAAAAAATTATCAAATTGAACGAAAACTTACCGAAATTCTACTTGGTAATTAGGGCTTTGATTGTGTCGATGGACACTAAGACAAATTGGTGTGTCCAATCAATATAATTAGAGGAGGCTAACATAATGGAGGCAAGATTGAGAGTTGGAGAAGGCAGTGGAAACAAAGTATAGACATTGGAATAAGATTATTGATAATTTTTTTTTTTTTGCAACAACTTGTCATTGTGTTAAAATAATCTAAATATTTGTAACAATTATAGTCATTGCAACAAATTTAATCAATATTTTGCAACAAAAAAAAAGTTGTTGGAAAAACATTTTGTATATTGCAACATATAAAAGTTGTTACAAATAAACCATCACATATATTGCAACAACAAATATCATTACAAAAAATTTGCAAAACATATAAATGTCATTGTGTTAAGATAATCTAAATATTTATAACAAGTATAGTCGTTGTAATACATTTAATCAACATTTTGCAACAAAAAAAAAGTTATCGCAAAAAAATTTGTATATTGCAACATATAACTATCGTTGCAAATAAATCATCATATATATTGCAATGACAAATATCGTTTCAAAACATATAAATTTCATTGCATTTAAATAGTCTAAATATTTACAACAAGTATAGTCATTGTAATAAATTCAATCAACATTTTGCAACAAAAAAAGTCATTGCAAAAACATTTTATATATTGAAGCATATAAAAGTCATTTCAAATAAACCATTGCATATATTGCAATCAGAAATGTCGTTGTAAAACATTTCCTAATAATCACCATATAAATGAATTATTTTTTGCAACAACTTTTTGCAACGTTATAAAATTATCATTGTGAAAAGAAATTTTTCGCAACAACAAAGTGTTATCATTGCAAAAGTGTTGTTGCTATAAAAGAGTTTTCTTGTAGTGTTTCTTAAGTTACTTCTAATAGAATCATACTACCTTACTTAAATATACATGATCTAGATCATCCTCCAAGCTTCATGATCTTTATGCATTCCATAGCTCCTTATTCTATTCCTCTTTAGGTTTTTCTAGAATTTGTTCCTAGAAACAACTTCATACCTATAACAACTTACCATATGAAACATAATGGAAATCGTCTTTGTTTATTATCACCAAAAACCAAAAAGTCAACAATGCCCAACCTTATGGTCACAAAATTGTTTTTTCCCATTAGGTGTCTATGGTTATTGGTAATTTCCAGACCTATATGCTCCTTTGGATTATCTAAAATTATAGAGCTGGATGTTGGCAACTTGAGTTATTGCACCATTTGAGGAGCCCAACTACTTTCAGTAGAAGATCTAATATGGAAGATTAAAGGTGTAGCCAAGGAGGTGGTTGAGTTTAGGTTATCTCCTAAAGATGGGAGCTAGTTAAGGATATTTAAGAAGGGACAAGTGGAATAAATGGTAGAGCAATCTGCAGTGCAAATTGTGCTTGACCTAAATAAAATAAAGCCGATGAACATTAGTGAGAATGATGGATGAGACAATATTGAATTAGAAAAAGATGAAGAGTTGGTAAGGTTAGAATTGAGAAATAGTAAAGGATAATAACTTGACATTAAAAAAAAGGGAGGAAATAACGACAACATTCATTTGATCAAATCAAATGTATTTGTTTAGACAAATTTCAGAGGCTAATTGCTTGAAAAGATTAAGATTAATAAGTCCTACAACCTCACAAGACACCAAAGAGTTTGAGAGAACCCCCTAACCTTTAACCTCAAAAGCAAAAACCTTTTTTCAAGGAAAATTCCCCTTTATGGAAGAAGGTGCCTTCCTTTTTTGATAATCTCAATCCTAAATATCCCTAGCAAATTGGGGAACGGTCTTGGTCAACCCTATAGAGGTAGTAGGATCATTGGCTTCTTAGGTTGGATTGACAGCTGCAACAACCTCTATATTGGAAACATGAGGAGCTATGGACTCAAAGAAGAAACTTTAAGGTATAGATGCCTTGGGAGAGCTGAGTAATCTTTAAGCAAAACCACCTCTAATAGCTTTTACCCTAGGAGGAGAAAAGTTCTAAGACCTCAACATAGAGGAGTGAGCATACTCATAATTCCTATCCTCTTGATAGTTGTCAACCTTTTGCCTCATCTGGCATTTTTTACTAAGGATGTCAATACTATAATGGTCCTCCAAGTTTTGTACTATAAATGACAAAATAAGGCCAATCATAAGAACACAGGACTAAGAATTATGGAAACACAAAAAGAAGAGGAAAATGTTCAGTTACGTTGGTATGAGATATGGATAAGCTCGTGAAATAAGTCAGGGTTTCTGCCCATAATCTTTGTTGCCTTGTATAGCTCATCCAATCCATCAATAATGTCTTAAATCCTAGACCAAACTGGTTTAGAGTCACTTTATTCTCCTTTAAAAGGTCAAGAGCAATGTTAAGAACATTAGGCCCTTTCAAGCTAATATATGGCACAAATCCTTCTCTTAGGAGTAATTAACACATATGAATAAGAGACAAAAAAAAAGGGATAGGGCATGAGCCACTTGTAGATCATGGAAAGGCTAAAGGAAGCAAGATAAAACCCTCAACACAAATTACACCATAGAATGACAAGAATAATGTAAAAATCTTTACATAAATGGGTGTATCAGTAACCTAACTCCCCTTTGAAGATACTTTACATTCAAAGCAATATTGCTAGGGGGAGGGTATTGTCCCTTTAGTTTGACCGTTGAGGAAAGAGTTAGAGTACCGGCAATCTCCGTAGGACTAAGGATTTCCTTTGAAGTGTTGAACTCGTGAATAAAATAATATATTGTTGATTAAGTATAATAATAAGATAATATAGTTTTAGTTTAAGCTTAATTTAATATTATTTAAGTATAAAAAAATCAAATAGATAATTTTTAATTAAGAAAAATATAATATTATTTAAATATAATAAAACAAAGTGTGTGTGTGATAACATATTATTGATTGAGTATAATTTTAATTTAAGAAAAAATATTATTTAATATGACAAAAAAAAGTGTGTATATAGAAGATAATATATTATTGATTGAGTATGCTAATAAGATAATATAGTTTTAAAATAAGGATAATGTAGTATTACTGATGTATAATAAGAAAAAAGATATATCAAGTTAATAAAAAGTGTATATATACTAAGTAAAAAAAAATTCAAATTCCTAAGCTAATATAATTGAATGTGAGTAAGTTGAAAGGTTATTTAATAAAGTATAAAATTTAATTATAAATGTATTAATGTATATGGCATATCTAAATTTGAATTTCCCGAGGCATTATTTTGCTTTCGTATATATGTTTAAAACTTTGAAAGTCTTTGAATTCTTCGATGCTAATGTAGCTAGGCTGGATGCAGTAAATACCTACCCTGGATCTCAAAGAAAGTAATAGACAGTGTTGCACGGAAACGGGGATGGAGACGGGGAAACGGGGACGGGACGAAACGCGGAAACGCTATTTTTTAAAAATATAGGAAACAGAGACGGTAGGAAACGTTAAAAATATATATATATATATATATATATATATATATATATAAATTAAATTTATTAAAATTAAGAGAAAAAAATAAAAAAATTCTAAAATTAATTCATATATTAATTTAATTTAATTATTAATAATTATTTTTTAATAAAAAATTGATTAAATAATATTTTTTAATAAAAATATTAATTAAATAATTTTAATATAAATTTTAATGTATAAAAGTTTATTTTGAAATACAAATATATATATATATATATATATATATATATATATATATTTCGAGTAACCTGAATACTAATAGGCATATTCGTCTTTAATCATGCACATCCATATTCGTCTTTACAGTTCAGTACCATACGATACGACTACACCCACTGAAACCTTACTGTATTTTCCTCTTATTACATATATGATAATGTGATGGGACCCAGTGCTGTCCATCAATCACGTTGGCGGGGACATGATCCATTACAAGCAACGCTGCATGATTATAACCATACGAACGTACAAAAGAATTTGTTAGTGAGGGGCAGTGGGCTGAGGCCGTGGGACGTCGTGCGAGGGGATGGGGCGACCAGAGGTCAGACGATAAAAATCTTCCAAAACGACGTCGTTTTGGAAGTTTTTTTTTTATATCAACGTCCTACCTCGCGTTTCGTTCCCAGAAACATCCCGGGGACGCGAAACGGGCGCACTTCAGCGTCCCCGTGCTTCACTGGTAATAGATTGAAAACCTAGTCCACACATTACGTCCTTGTACGAGGTCCAGAGACATTCGAGTTTGTATGGCTAGACATTCCAGAGACAATCGAGTGGAGGCTTATCGTGCTCGATCGGTTACACAGACATCCAGAACAATAATGGTACACATGAGCACTGTAGGAATATAAGAAATGATCGATCCTGTGATATTTCATGGTAATATATACTAATAACGTACCTTCGAGTATCATTGTAAGAAACTTAAAGTCAGCTCTCGACTTATTTTTAGATAAAATTAATCAAATGAGTAAAATATCAATAAAACCAAAATCATTTAAATAATAGTACAATTAATAATAATGATAAAAATATATTAATTTTCTTAGATTATTTCTTCTTAGTCACAGAATCGTACATGTATCAATGCTTAATGTCATGATTTGCGTTATGTGAACTCGGTAGATTATTTCTTCTTAGTCTGAATCATTTATGCTCTATTTGGTTGATGAAAAAAAATTTGTGTTTGGTTTACATAAGATAGAGAAATAATAAAAAATGAGTAAGGAATAAAATTGATAAAATTTAACTATTTAATTTTCTTTAAAGAAAGTATTTTGATTTTTAAAAAAAAAAATAGAACCAAATAGAGACTTAATGACCTGCATAATGATTAAAATGGTGATGCAGATGTATAGTCATCATATTAATTAAGGTTTTGCCGTCTGCTAGAGTGTTGTGCACTAATATAGACTCGTTGCATATCTAATCTTTTAGCCACAGCTAACCACGGAACATGAAACACTAAATTTCCCTTAATCGTGTTATCAATTATTACAACCTTCTTGCCTACTGACCCCCGCCTAGCTACTAGGGGTAGAGCTGGGGCTTCCGCATGGTGTCTCGGGACACCACGGAGCCCTAATGGTAAGGAAGTAAATGTGTTTTTTTTTAGGCATTGAATATATATTATATATACAGGACACCATATCAAAAGATTATAATGGATAAGCAAATAGGCTAGTCAGATCCCTCATACTTGGACTCTAAGGTCTCGGGATCGAATCCCTTGATTGACCACTGTTGAATTATTTCGTAGAATCAAAACAACATCGTTTTGAATTCCACCCCCAAACCCTTACCCAACCCCTTCATCTCCCTCCCTCAAGCAAACGACCAGCACATATTTGCTCCGCCACTGCCCTCGACCTTCTAGCTTCCACCACACTACTTGAGCTCGCCATTACTGCCGACGACCACCATTATTTGTGCCGTAGTCCATTGACGGTGTTCGTTCCTATTCCATTCTTCCTGTTCATCCCTCTTCTCATCCAGTTGTCCAGTCGGCAGTTGGATTCTTGACTTCTTCTACTTCGTCCAATCGCCACCCCACCCTGCTCCAACCTTGTGGATGCACATGCGACTGATGGTTGTTGCTTTGATATCTTCAAGTCTGCAACTGCCAGTCTACAAGACTTTAACTGAGAAGGTTGAAGAAAAGAAGAAGAATGACGTAGCCAAGCCAAGTTTCCGAAAGTCAAGTGATAAAGGTAAGATTTCATTTAATTTTTAGTTAGTTAAATTGTTAGTCATAAATTTGTGAAATCAGAATGTAGTTAATTTATCTATATTTATCTTATTAATTGATTGTATTTTTAAGTTTATAGAAACCCTAATTTATATTGTTAATGTAGAAAACCTGATTAATTAGGTATAATCCTGATTTAGTTTGTAGAAATTAGAATGTAGAAATCATATTTTTTGGATTTATAGATTGAATTGTTTAATTTATTAGTTAGTTCTTGAATTAGTTTGTTATAAAATTATATTATCGATTAAGTTTTAGTAAATTCCTTAGTTAATTCATTAAATTATTTAATGTCTTAATTTAGGATGCAATGATACTTTTCAAGCTAGCCTAAAAATAGTTACCATGAATCTAATTTTGTAATTAAGTTGTGTTACTAACTTCCAAAAACCAAGCACTCCCATCTTCAAGCCAACTACAAGAATCAAGATTCATTGATGAAGGTAAAGTTGATTTGAAAACTTTAGAAGCAGATCCGAGGTTAGAAAAAAAAAAAGATTTCAGATTTTCATCCGAATATTCAATATCAGGTACGAAGAGCTTATCTTTTAAAAGGCCCTTATCAACTTCGTACTCATAGCTTTCCTACAAAGGTTATTGGTGAAAAAAATTGTCGATTTGTTTCATCTTGGTGTGATGAATATGATTGGTTGGAATATAGTATAGCTAAAGATGTTGCATTTTGTGTGCCTTTTTACTTATTTAAAAGTGAATCTGAAGCTGGTGGTGATCATTTTGTGGGAAAAAGGATTTATACATTGGAATGAAAAACAAAGGTTCGAGGTTCATGTTGGTAATTCAAATAGTACTAATTTTAAAGCTACTAAAAAATTTGAAGATCTTATCAAATAGAAGCAAAGCATTGAAGCCTCTTTCATATAACAATCCAAACTAGTCAAATCAAATTATCTTATTCGTTTGGATTCATCTATTCAGGCTGTTAGATTTATTATTGAAGGGGGAATGACATTTAGAGGATATGATGTCAGAAAAATTTCTAAATCAAGGTAAATTTATTCATTTTCTAAAGGCTTTGAGGCATAACAATGAAGCTATATCTAGAGTTGTGTTAAGAAATGCTCCAAAGAATAATTAGATGATTTCACTTGAGATTCAAAAGGATATTATTTAAGCATTTGCATCTGAAATAAATAATGATATTGTTAATGAAATTGGAGATGATTTCTTTGGCATATTAGTGGATGAATCAGGAGACATAGCAAAGAAAGAACAAATGGTTGTTGCTTTTCGTTATATTGATGATAAGGGTTTTGTTATGAAAAGGTTTGTTGGGATTTTCCAAGTCAAAGATACAACTGCTTTATCACTTAAGGCTACACTTGAATCAATGTTGAGTTAGTATGGATTATGTTTATCAAAAGTACGAGGAAAAGGGTACGGTGGAGCTAGTAATATGCGAGGAGAATTTGGTGGTTTGAAAACATTGATTCAGAATGAAAATCCTTGTGCCTATTATGTTCATTGTTTTGCTCATCAACATCAATTGGCTCTTATTTCTGTGGTAAAATGTCATAATAAGGTTAGTTGTTTTCTTAGTAAGGTTACACGAGTTGCGAATGTTATTGGATCCTCCAACAAGCATGAAGTTTCTACTTGAGATAAACAAGTTACTTACATAGCAAATGCATTGGAAGAAGGCTTGATAGAATCTAGTCGGGGATTGAACCAAGAATTTGTTCTTGTAAGGGCCAGTGATACTCATTGGGGTTCTCATTTTAGGACATTTTTGAGTCTCAAAAAAAAAAAATTCTCCTGTGATCAAGGTAATTGAAGACTTGGAAGCCGATAGGACATTTAATAAAAATGGGGATGCAACATTCTTATTATATGGATTACAAACTTTTGATGTTGTTTTCATGTTACATTTGATGATACGTGTTATGGGAGTTACACGTGATTTAGCTCAGGCATTACAAAAGAATGATCAAGACGTTTTGAATGCCTTAGCCCTTGTTGAAATTGCTAATGAGTATTTGCAAGAGATGAAAGATGATAGATGGGAAGTTATTTTGAATGAAGTTGTTTTATTTTATAACAAGAGAGACATTGATGTGTCTAACATGAATGAGCAATATTTTAAGGGGAAGAGATCAGCACGCCAATCTCCAATCGTTATGAATCTACATTATTATAAATATGATTGTCTCTATAGTGTTATAGACTTGCAGCTAAAGGAGCTTAATTGTAGGTTTGATGTGGCGAGTAGTAAATTGTTGTGTTGAGTTGTGTTGCATGTTTGCATCCTTCATCATCATTTGAAGCTTTTAACAAGCAATCTTTAATTATATTGACCGCTTTTTATTCTAATGATTTTTCTAATGTTGATGTTGTGGTGTTAGACAATCAACTTGAGAATTATATTAGAAATGTTTGATCAGATAGTAGGTTTCATGGCTTGAAATGGCTTGTTAATATTTTAAGAAAATTAGTGTAAACCAAAAAGTATAAGACATATCCTTTCGTCTATAGACTTGTAAAATTGACTTTAATTTTACTGGTAGCAATTGCAAGTGTCGAACGGGTATTTTCTACAATGAATTTCATCAAGACTGCATCAAGAAATAAAATATATGATCAATAACTTTAAGATTATTTTATAAGATTTATAAAGAGAGATGTATTTAATTCTATTAGTAATAATGTTATTATAGATCGCTTTCAAAGTATAAAGACTTGACGAATACTATTATAAAACTATATAAAATTTTATATTTAAGGATAATATATTGATATTATTTAATAATATTTTTTAATATGAGGTCCCAATACAATTTTAACCGGGGCTCTGCAACCGACAAAAAGATCCAGATGGCTTCTCCCGTCACCCCTGCAGCTGCACTGTTTTGCGTATTATTAGCACTTGTGCTCGTTCCTTAATTTGCCCTCCCACTCCGCCGATCTTGACCTACTTCAAGATTTTTGTGTTGTGGATACGAAAGCGACACCTCCGATTAATGGCCGGCTTCCCATGCAAGCCTGCCTCTAAGGTCTTCGCAAAAGAGTTCATTTCTGATGCCTTAATCCGTGACAGAAATACAGACAACGTCTTTAAATCCAACGTAACTAACACAATGAACGGTCAACCAATTCCCTGGCTTAAACACCCTTGGTTTGTCCATAAACTGCGTCGATTTTGCATACGGCCAGTGGGCTCAACCCACCTCACTCACACCCTAGAGCTACGGAAGTTGGCATCATCGTCAAGGGAACGTTCTGTAAGAAAAATATTAAAACCGAAGCATATCCAGAGATAGAAAACTTATTGAAACAGAAAACCGCAGCAATAATACTTATCAATTTTGTTGTGCCGTGAAACAGATTCACTGCCCTGAAGTGAATATCAACTGGACTCCAGTGCAGATCCCTTCACGGTCGGTCCACCCCCAAGGGTTTACACAACGTCCTTAATCTCGTGCACTCAAGATGTAAGGATTGGAACTTGCAGAACTTTGCCCAAAAAGATGAAGAGAAATTGCTTGGTAAATTGATCGAATAACCTTATTTCTTCTTTTTCATATTTTTTAAAAAAATGAAGAAGAAATCGGTTAAATAAGGAAAGAAAAAATATGAAACGTCTCAACCCTTCATTCGAAGGGATGCAACGTTCCAGAAAAACTACCAAGGAAAAAACCGCCCAAAATAAAATTAAAAAAAAAACTGTTCGAAATTTTGGCCTTGTCTGGAACTATAACTCACAATCACCCACGCCCAGCCCAGCTCGGACCGGACGGGCGGGGGGCAGTGTACGCGCGCGCGTGTGATATACTGATATAGTCTAGCCCACCGGCCTACTGAAAACAACCCAAGCTTATAATTCAAACATGCCAAAGAGTGAGGGAATATAAAAACTAGTTAAGATAAACATTTCTTACCAATGTAGGATACCAAAACTCAGCAAATAGAAGCTTGAGTTCAGCCATTGCCCAACAATCCCCTACCAATGGCGAACGAAAAGAAAAACATGAAAAATTGGGCAAAGAAGGAATAACACTTAAGTATCAACATCACAAGAATTGAATTGATACGCAGTGAAGTGAGGCAACAACCATATCTAGGGAGTGAACGAATCTTGAACTACCTAGATTCTAATTGAGACCCCCATAGCACATGTCTTACATTAAATTCTGCAAATTCCGTGATAATAACACCTGCACTTTTAATAGCCATGCGTACACCTTGGGTACTCATGAGTGCTCTAGAAAGACAGCCTTAGTCTTTCATAGAAGGCAGCCCACCTTCACACTCACCTAAGTGAATCCATCAAGTGCGTCTCACAAGCACCGCCAAACCTAGTTTTTGGATTCATTAAGAGCACAAGCATACTCATCCTTATACAATTCCATGCAGTGAGTTCATCAAATCCAACTCACAAGGATCACCCAAAACATAGGGCTATGAACTCCTTAAGAGTTTGAGCTCAACCTGCTTGATATGTACTACCACATGTCATAGGGATGGGATTGTAGTACAATAGAGTAGTCATATGAGTGGTAACACCATACTTTCCTCAAATTAAAGGCTTAAGCCCCATACCCCTCGACGATTCGAGGATAACTCTCCTCGTTAGACCCTTTGTAAGAGGGTCTGCTAGATTTCTCTCTGATCTGACAAACTCTAAAGAGATCATACCGTTACTCAACAGTTGCCTCACCAAATTGTGCCTAACACGGATGTGTCTCCTTTTGCCATTATATACACTATTCTTAGCAACACATATAGCTGCTTGTGAATCCCAATGTAAAGAAACCGGTACACAGGGTTTCCTCCACAAAGGCACATCGGCCAACAAGTTCCTCAACCATTCTACCTCTTAACCAGCTAACTCAAGGGTAATAAACTCTGACTCCATGGTGGAGCGAGCTATGCAAGTATGCTTAGCAGACTTCCAGGATATAGCTCCTTCTCCCAAGGTAAACACATAACCACTGGTAGAACTGACCTCATCATTATCAGCAATCTAATTTGTATATGTAAATCCCTCTAGCACAGTAGGAAATTTACAAAAATGCAAACCCCAATCCTTAGTACCTTTAAGGTATCTAAGCAAGCGGCGTAGAGCAGTCCAATGTTCATTACCTAAGTTGTGAGTATACCTACTCAATCTACTCACAACATAAGCAATATCAGGTCAAGTACAGTTCATGAGGAACATTACACTTCTTATGATTTTAGCATATTCAACTTGAGAAACAATGGCACCAAGGTTCTTTTTCAAATGTATGCTAGGATCATAGGGAGTTTTCACAGGAATTTCTTCTTGACAATCAAAATTTTCTAGTATCTTATCAACATAATGAGACTAACTCAAGGAAAAACCATTTTCAGTTTTTCTCATTTTAATACCAAGGATTATATCAGCTTCTCCTTGATCTTTCATCTCAAAATGAGAAGATAAAAATAATTTTGTGTCATTGACCACAACTAAGATTGTGCCAAGAATTAACATGCCATCCACGTACAAGAAAATTATCACAGATTCATGTCCAATCACTTTAGAATAAACACATGAGTTTGATGCATTCACAACATAACCATCACTTACTAAGGTCTAGTCAACATTTTCATACCATTGCTTAGGAGCTTGTTTAAGGCCATACAATGATTTTCTCAATATACATACTTTGTTCTCCTGACCTAGAACCTCACAGCCCTCGGGCTGCTCCACATAGATCTCCTATTTCAAGTCACCATTTAGAAAAGTTGCGTTCACATCCATTCGATGCACTACAAGTCCATTAATAGTAGCCAAGGCAACCAAAGAATGGATCGTGGCTATCATAGTCACAGGAGAATAAGTATCGGAAAAATCAACGTCTTTCTTTTGCTTATAACCCACAGCTACCAATCTTGCCTTAAACTTGTCTATGGTTCCATCAGTTCTCAATTTCTTTTTAAAGACCTATTTGCATCTTATTGGCTTGCAACCTTTAGGTAAATCGACCAAATCCCATGTGTGATTAGACTTTATGGATTCTAACTCATTTTTAATTGCTTCTTTCCAGAAATTAGCATCCATAGAAGTCACCGCTTCCTTATAGGATTTAGGATCCTCCTCAATCAGATAAACAGATACGAAATCCATATTTATCATGTCAATATTGTCATTTTCAACTAGGAAAGCAGTAATAAAATCAGGTCCAAAGCTAGTTTCAATCCTTCTTCTCTTACTTCTCCTAGGTTCATTCACATTATCATTTTCAATGCTAGAGAAAGATGGTACTGACAAGGGAATTGAAGAAGTATTAGAAGAACTATCAAAATCACATGCATTCTTTCTCATAGGAAACACATTCTCAAAAAATTCTACATTTCTAGATTCGTAAATAGAATTATCATTCAAACACAAGAATCTATATGTAGCACTATTTTGAGCATAACCAATAAAAGCACAATCAAAAGTCTTTGTTCCCACACTAGTTCTCCTAAAATCCGACAAACCAACCTTAGCTAGACACCCCCACACTTTTAGAATTTTCAAGTTAGGTTCAAAACCTTTCCATAATTCATAGGGAGTTTTATCTAGTTTCTTATGAGGGACTCTGTTCAACACATAACAAGTAGATAGGACAGCTTCCCCCCACATATGGTCAGACATCCCCGAACTCAAAAGTATGGCATTCATCATTTTTTTCAATGTTCTATTCTTTCTTTCAGCTACACCATTTTGTTGAGGAGAATAAGGGGCACTAGTTTCATGTATGATACCGTGACTATCACAGAAGTCCTTTAGGAAACTAGTTCCGTATTCACCACCCCTATCAGACCTAGGTCTCTTTATTCTACGGTCTAATTGATTTTCTACTTCTGCCTTATATTTTAAGAACATACCTTCAGTCTCATTTTTAGACCTAAGGAGGAAAATTTTAGTATATCTTGAATAATCATCAATAAATGTCACATAATATCGTTTTCCTCCTATACTCTCAATGTTCTTAAAATTAGCCAAGTCTGTATGAATCAATTCAAGCAATTCAGTTGATCTCACATTGACCAGTTTAAAACGCTTTTTAGCATACTTGGCTTTCATACAAACAGGACACTTCTCATAACCATTAGTGTCCAAAAAATTAATTAAATTCATTTTTTTCAATTTATCAATGGAAGCCATATTCACATGCCCTAGCCTACCATACCATAAAGATACAAACTCAGCAATATAAACAAAAGCAGAACTGATTTTATTAATAGGAGCAGAAAAAACATTCAAAATAAACAGTCCATCAGATAAATACCCCTTGCCCACAAAATCCCCATTTTTGGTCAACACAACCTTATCATCCTCGAAAACTAGTTTCAGTCCAGCCCAATTAATTAAGCTACCCGAAACTAAGTTCCTACGGAGGGAGGGGACGTATAAGACATCACTTAGCAGCAGAGATTTTCCAGAGGTAAGTTTTAGAAGAACCTTTCCTTTGCCCAGAATTCTAGCAGTAGCTGAGTTGCCCATGAAGACATACTCTCCATCAGCGACATCCTCGAAGTGGTGAAAGAGATCTCTATTGAAGCATAAATACTTAGAAGCCCTGGTATCTAGAATCCAATCTGTCTTCTTGTCAACCATGTTCGCTTCCACAACCACAGGAGCAATAACTTCTTCTATTTCAGCAACATTAGCCTGTGGTGTTGTAGGGGCACTCCCTTTCTGATTTTGAGATTGCAGGCCCTTTCTCTTGAAACATTGATATACCTTATGACCCGTCTTACAACAAACATAGCAAGTCACCATCTTCTTCTGAATCCTAGTGTCACCCTTCTTGAAATTAGGTTGACTTTTCTGTTGACATTTCTTTCGAGACTTCTTTCCTTTCCCCTTGAATTTATCATATCCTATAGCAGACTCAACAACGTTTGCACTCGCAGATCCAGAAGCGTAAGACACACGTTTATCCTTTAAACGATTTGCTTCCTCTATCCTCATGTGACAGATCAACTCTGGCAAGGTGAGATCCCTTTTCTTGTGCTTCAGATGATTCCTAAAATCACTCTAGGATGGTGGGAATTTCTCTATTAACATGTTGGCCTAGAATGTCTCACAGATCTTCATTCCTTCTCTTAGGACCTCAGCAACCAAGAGCTCGAAATCATGGACCTGATCCATCACCGACTTGGCATCGTCCATTTGAAATCTCATCAAATTCCCAACATCATACTTCTTTCTCCCAACTTCATCAGACCCATACTTACTCTTCAGAGTTTCCCAAATATCCTTTGTAGACTCAACACCAAAAAACATATCAAATAACTTGTTGTTCATATGTTGCAAAAGATTACCTCTAACGGTCTTGTTGTCCCGTCCAAAATTTTCTTTACCAACTTCATCACTTTTACTTGTGGCTACTGAAGCGGGAATGGAGGTCGGAGTAGCAAGTGTATTGTCAACTTTTTCTTAGTGGGCAGATCATTTATTAACACATAGTCTACCTCAAGAGCCTGAAATAGAATAAGCATTCTCTGGGACCATCTATGGTAATTAGTATTGTCCAGTGACTCAACTTTTGACATATCTGGAATAATTCTCGGGATACTAGCAGTAGCCATAATAAAATAGCAATTCTTTATACTAATTGAAATCCAATAGTAACATAAACGATCCCGAATACAAATAGTATCGAACCTTATTCACAACCAAACAACAATATATAATTTGATATAATCCAGTAATATGTATCACAACCAATACCGAATAGACAAACCAATAGAAAATATTACTGAACATAATATGCTTCCAATACTCACTTCAGATTGTAAGAAAAATAATAAAACCAAAGCATATCCAAAGATAGAAAACTGATTGAAACAGAAAACCGCGGCAATAATGCTTATCAATTTTGTTATGCCGTGAAACCGATTCACTGCCCTGAAATGAATATCGACCGGACTTCAGTTCAGATCCCTTCACGGTCGGTCCACCCCCAAGGGTTTACACAACGTCCTTAATCTCGTGCACTCGAGATGTAAGGATTGGAACTTTTAGAACTTTGCCCAGAAAGATGAAGAGAAATTGCTTGGTAAATTGATCGAATAACCTTATTTCTTCTTTTTCATATTTTTTTTTTCAAAAAATGAAGAAGAGATCGGTTAAATAAGGAAAGAAAAAATCTGAAACGTCTCAACCCTTCATTCGAAGGGATGCAACGTTCCAGAAAAAACTACCAAAGAAAAAAACCGCCCAAAATCAAATTAAAAAAAAAGCTGTTCGAAATTTTCTTTAAAAGAAAGTTGGGCCTTATCTGGAACTGACCCTCACCCAGCCCAGACCGGACGAGCGGGCGGTGGCATGCGCGCGCATGTGTGACATACTGATATAGTCCAACCCATCGACCCACTCAAAACAATCTAGGCCTATAATTCAAATATGCTAAAGAATGAGGGAATATAAAAACTAGTTAAGATAAACATTTCTTACCAATGTGGGATACCAAAACTCAGCAAATAGAAGCTTGAATTCAACCATTACCCAACACGTTCCTTATCAGGTTTGTGACAACCGATAACAGGCTTTTTACCAACAGGATGTATCCCGGCCAAATGTTCGTATTCCCTCTTGGTTTGGTGCACTTCCAAAAGAACATAGGTCATGCTGCTATACCAACTACTCTTTCCGCTTCTGATCCGGAGATTCCTAACTCCGTGTTGAGCCAAACTTTCCAAATTGATGATCAGATTGTTGACAAGATTAGGGAGAGAGAGTGATTACAAACGTTAAAAGATTTGATAAATGTACAATTGAATTGGCGGGCTAAACTCTGGAATACTGATTTCCCTAACGCGGGACAAGCAAAAACATACCTGCCTGGCTACTTCTAGTTCGCCACATCTACTGTAAAGCAAATCATGTTGCGGATTGCCTTACAAAGTGTGGATCTCGGATGTCGTGTCCTCTTTTGTTTGTAGACTCTCTTGTCCTTGTTTTCTTTCCAAGTTACTAGCTGATGATGTAAATAGGCTTCGTTGCCCCCGTGTTGTAAACTCCTTTTCTAATACATAAATGATGAGTTTACCTTATCATTTAAATAAATAAAAAAATATGCTGGTTGCCTCAATTGTTTTTTAGTCGGGGAATAGTGTATGCGTTAACCCAGCCATCTCAGATCAGGTGTTTTGGAGTTTCATGTCGGAGGGCCAGTTCACGGTTAAGTCAGCCACCACCATCATTGTCAATAATTGCTACTCCGCCGTCTCGAATCCGCAGTCGAATTTTTAACTGAGCATCGTTCCCCGGCCATAGGATCAAGCTGTTCGATCGTGTGGTTAGCCTTAAGGAGAAAAGTTCCCACACGGCTGTTCTTAAAAGAAACGAGGTGGGCCGTCGATCCGGAACTTAGCATGCATTTTCTTTGTAGTCTGCAGGAGGAGAGTGCTCTCCATATTTTTCTACAACGTAGGCACACAAGTCACATTTGGAACTGGTGGTTGCAGCTGAACCGATCTTTGTGGTGCTGTCCAGAAAATTTTAAGCAACACTATGACCTGTGGTACCCGCCTACAAGGGCTGAAGTGAAGGCGAAGAGCCGGAAAAGGGCATTCAATGTGATAGTGTGGCCAATCTGGAAGGAACGGGACAGAAGAATCTTTGAAGGTAAGGTGAGCCAAACAGCTGATGCATTAGACCTGGCACCGTTGAGAGTGGGATGGTGGAGAAATCTTGGCTGCCAACATTCCCATACACGACCGACGAGACAGTGCGGACACTATATGCATTGTCGGATATCCGTATCCGAACGGATATTTTTTTCGGATATCCGATCTGACCGAATATTCGATATCCTATATCCAAATCTGTATCCGAATACTCCGGATATCTGAAATATTAGATCGGATTTTGGATATATCCGATTATTGAAAAAAAATATATCCGATTATTAAATTTACATACATAATCTATAACTATTTTTTTTTCTACAGAAATACTTGTTAAATTATTCAACCTGCATAAAAAAAGATATAATACATGATTAATCATATTCACAAAAATTAACAATTAAGATTTGTGAATAATAACGCTATAGAACCGTGTAATGACCTAAGTTAAGAGGCTTGGCAAATTTAGGAGGTGGTTTTTTTTTTCCTGGTTAGGGTGATTGCATGTGTGTGGACCGTGACCTATTTGACTGTTTGTAGAGTGTGGATGTTTATTTTAGACTTTAGTTTAATAAATTATTTTTGGACTTATGTACTGTAGTAAAAAAAAATGATCAAAACTTGAAAATTGAAAGAAAAAATCAGATTATAAATTAAATTATACCTAAATATAACTGCTTATTCTTAAAATCGGATATTTTTGGCGGATCGGATATCCGCTCCAATTTTCAAAAATCGGATCGAATATCTAAAATTTCGGATCAATTTTTTCGGATACCGAATTGGTTTTTTAAATCTCGATTTTTCTGTACAGTCCTAGCAGACACCGAGTTGTCTGCTCACCTTTACAGCCTCCATAAACCGAACCACAACATATGCTCAAGTGAAGAAATGGGGAGAACCTGCTCGGCCGGGATGCCTATTAAAAAAAAAAGATACTAGAAAAACGTGATTGAATTATAGCAAACCATCTTACATATAATATATGGGTTTCATAGTGTCATTTATTTAGACTCATGTAGGAATTAATGGTCAATGAAGACTAATCTTTAAAAAAATACATTTATCACAATATTTACCTTAAAATCATTGGCTGCCTAAAGGCATGGAACTAAGAGTAGGTAGCCATCTTTAGTGACTGGAGCCACTGCGATACCAATGAGCCACCCTTTCCTGACTCCTGAATTTTACTGGACACGACGGGTCTCTTTTCATCATTATTTTTATTCTTCTTTCTTCTATAGGCTCCTGCTTTTGAAATATCGGCTGGAATTTTTTCTGTTTTACCATCTCTATCATTTCCAATGGAGCTCGCCGGTTCAGAGGCCTCCTCTGGAACTTTGGTGCTTCCAGGATTATCATCAACAAAACAGGACGATAAAAGCTGAATTGCTGGAAGTATAGCAAAGAGCAGGAATATAAGGTCCGTCTTTAAGTTACTTAGTGCGTATCCTCCTAACAGACTCCCACACACTCCTCCAAGAACCATCGAAAACCAAGACAGTGTCTGGAGGTCTCCAGCAAATGCAGCCCTAATGGGCGGAAGTCAGGATATCAAATCCAATGGCACATCATCATTAATAACACAATTGAAAATTTTGAAGGAATAAAATCAAACGATAATTTGATGGAAAAATAAGCAAAACACATTTATCCGTCCACAGTGTTCAAATATTATATATACATATATATATATATATATATATATACCTCAGGACAAAAACATCTTAAGAGAAATTATAGACAAACAAAGGTTATATATGCCACAACACAAGAGAGAGTATATACACATGTAACTTTCAACACGCCCTGTCCAAACCATTGCATCAAATTTAACAACGTGAAATTGCCATGTATTATTGACATTAATACTCCCGGAAACTCGTGTAAATGTAAGATTCACGCACGGGAGGTACATAAGCAGAGAAAACATGAGTCTAAATAAATGACACTATTAAACCCATTAGTCTTCATTGACACTATTAAAACCAAGACTCATGTAGTGAAGGGAAACAGGCCATCAAAGGAGATTGTTCAGAGTTGGCATAAATACGGTAAGTGCCCACATGGGACTGTTCCCATTCAGAGAAGCACCGCGGCAGTCGCTAGAAGTTGGCTTGCAACGGCTGAAGGATGCCACGCCGATGTAAGTCTTCCCTATTTGTTTTATGCACGTTGATGTTCTTTTTGTCCATCCATGCAAGCATGTCCTTCATTTCCCCAAAAAAATCACCATCTCAAATCTTATTTGGAATACCTACAATTATGAAAATCAATTTCTGTTTTTCTCCTCTTTTAGGATTTTCGTGTTTGGGATATGAATTTCATACAAAATCATTTCTACTTCTTTTTTTCGAGTAAATTTCAAATAATAGAAATAGAATTCTAATTAATATCAATATCCAAATGGGTTTGGCAAATTCACCCATGAATGAAACCCTGTAACTTGAAAAGGTTTCCTTTTAACTCACACTATACGTTTAATTGTTATCTATACCTACGAACAACAACTTGCTCAAGTTGCAGTCGTCCTGATTGTGGGAACAAAATTTTATGGGATCGTCGGTGCAGTAAACATCTGGAAGCCAACGGTTTCGAGGGAAGGGGATTTCAGTGCAGCCGGCGTCTCACTGTATTCAGGCCACAATGATAGCCTAAATATAATTCGGGCTGGATGGATTGTAAGCGAACTGAACTTTAAGTACAATATTGATTGATATCATGATCGAATCAAGGATTAGTTCTTTTGAAGAGGAATTGGCGAGGGTGGATAGGATTGTGAATGGAGGCGCACCACTTGATGTTGATCTAGCTAGAAGGGCCGCCCTGCAGATGCAACTATGGAAATGGCACAGGAGGAAAGAAGAGTATTGGCAGCAGGTTTCCAGGATAAGAGGCTTTCAAGATAGAGATAGAAACACGAGATTTTTTCATACAATAGCTGCTGTCAGAAAGAAGAGAGCCACCATTAGCAGATTGGTAGTAGAGGGCCAGGAGTTTTTGGAGCCAGAAGGAATAAAAGAAGGAATCTTGTCTTTCTTCAAAAACCTTTATGAGAAACTGAATCTTCCACAGGTGAGCATTTTAGCCGACAGGTTCCAGATATTATCAAGAGAGCAGAGTCGGAGGATGGATAGAGTACTTAGTAGGGAAGATGTTCAGAAGGTGGTCTGGTTGTGCGACCCAGATAAAGCACCTGGGTATGATGGTTATCATATGGGTTTTATCAGAAAAATGTGGGATGTTATTGGGGGAGAGTTCATCGCTTCGGTTCTAGAGTTCTTCAGGACAAGTAGGCTACCCCAGGCACTCAACACTACTCTGATTACGTTGATCCCCAAGGTAGAGGAAGCAGAAGAGGTTCACTAGTTCAGACCTATCAGCTTAGTGGGGTGCATTTACAAGGTGATTTCAAAAATTATGGCTCAAAAATTGAAGTAGGTGGTTAGTGAATTGGTTAGTGACTCTCAAGTGGCCTTTATCAAAAGAAGGAGCATTCTGGATGGGGCCTTGATAGCCAATGAGATAGTACAGTGGACAAAGAAGAGGAGAGGAGCAAGAGGTGTAATGATTAAGCTGGATTTTCAAAAGGCATACGACAACATCAGATGGGATTTTGTGGATAGCATCCTTAGCATTATGGGGTTCAGGAAGGTCTTTAGAGGATGGATTCAAGAGAGCATCACGACAACAAGGATTTCGATTCTCATTAATGGAGTACCTTCTGAAACTTTCGAGATGGGTAGGGGGCTAAGACAGGGGGATCCTATATCTCCTTTCCTGTTTGTCTTAGCTGTGGAGGCGTTTACTTAGCTTATAAGAAGAGGTGTGGAGAAAGGCCTACTTTAAGGTCTTACTGTGGGAAGGGATAAATGTATGGTCACTCATTTATAGTTTGCGCACGACACAATTGTCTTTTGTAGGGAGTCACTAGAAAATATCAGAAGCTGGAGAAGACTGATGTACTGCTTCTTTTTATTGTCAGGCCTTCGGGTTAACTTTGAGAAATCAGAACTTATTGGTCTAGGCGTGGATGCATGCTTTCAATTGGAGGCACCAAGAATTATGTGTTGTAAGGTTGGAACGTTACTTATGAGTTATCTTGGTCTTCTATTGGGAGAAAATGCAAGCAGAAAGGAAGTGTGGAAGCCAGTAGTGGACAAGATAAAGAAGAGACTAGCTGGATGGAAGTCGAATGTTCTTTCAAGAGCATGGAGACTAATTTTGATTAAAAGTGTGCTAAACAATTTACCGCTATATTACATGAGTTTGTTTAGAATCCCTAAGGGTGTGGTGAAGGAGATCATTAGTATCCAGAGAAACTTCTTCTAGAGTAGTGGTGGAGAAAGGAAATGTTTGTCATTGGTCAAATGGGATGTGATTCAGAGACCCAAAGCTTTAGGGGGGTTTGGCGTAGGGGATTTGCTGATGAGAAATAGTGATTTACTTTTCAAATGGTGGTGGAGGTATTATACAGTAGAGGGAGAGTCATGGAAGAGTATTATCTCATCGATCTACTCGAGCGATCACTTTGGCTGTCTAGATATCCCACAGGAACACAAAGGGTGGACACCTTGGAGGGACATTGCTCAGATAGGCTGCTTGATTCAGAATATCACGTTAGGGATAAAGGTTGAGCTTGGAGACGGGAAGAGGGTCAGATTCTGGTGCGATGACTGGACAGGGCAGGGAGTATTGAGAAACCGGTTCCCTAGAATCTTTTCGGTATCTAGTCAAAGAGATGATAAAGTAGCGGACATGGGTAAATTGGAAGGTGCACGGTAGATTTGGAATCTTAAGTGGAGAAGAGTCCTTTTTGTATAGGAAGAGGACCAAGCAGAGCAACTGAGAACAACCATTCAGCGGTTTTATTTGAGCGAGAGTAGGTAGGATACTATCAGGTGGGGGGGTGACGCTACCGGTATCTTTTCTGTGCGATTATTCTATTAGGTTGGGTACCAGAGGATAGCTGAGGTGGGCCAGAATCCAAGAAGCTCAAGTTTAATGTGGTGCAGTGCAGCTCCGCCAAGGATGGCGCTTTTGTCTTGGTTCATGGTTCAACACACACTCAATACCAGAGACAGATTGGTTAGGATGCGAATTATTGAAGAAACATAGGTAATTTGTCTGTTTTGTCAAATAGAGAAGGAGACAGGCGACCATATTTTTTTGCACTGTAAAGTGACTAGGAAACTGTGGTATGACCTTTTCAAATGGATTGGGTGTGAATGGGTGATGCCAGAAACAATGGATAAGAATGCTTTGGCCTGGTTAGGTGCCCGTAGCAGAGGTTGGGGGAAAGATATTTGGCAGGCTGCCTTTTTTGTAATCATAGGTTCTATTTGGGAGTCCAGGAATAAGGTGGTTTTTGACAATCAAAAATTTTGCATCAAGTAGATGCTAATGACTATCAAGATGAGAGTTGGCTTTTGGATAAAATACAGTAGTAAGGAGTTTCCCCACAGAATTAAGGAGTTAGTTCATAATGTGCAAGCTTTTTTTTTTATAGAAGGAGTGATTTCCTTCCTTGGCATTTTATTTAGGTGCAGAGATCTTTTGTGCCAAAGTTGTAGTTTGTACTGTTTGGATATTTGTTATGAAATTATCAAAAAAAATTGATTGATATCATGAACACACAAAAATTATAATTTCAAAACTTATTTGCTCCGTTTCTATTTTTTAAAGGTTATATGTTCGCTTTCAATTCTTTTTTTAATTTATAAAAGGTTTGTAGATATAAAATTAAAATTACATAGATAACAGTATTATAAAAATATTGTAATCATATATTATGTACAATATCTCACCCTACACTTGGGTGCCACATGATTAAAATTTGTCAACATGTGCAGCAAATGTTGCGCCTAAGTGGATGATAAATGATTGAATTTATCCTAAACAAAGGGCCCACAAAATTGGATATAATTATTTAATCTAATAAGTAGATATGGTTTAATTCAATTTATATTATTTTGATCTGTGTTATAGATGTCATCCATGATTTGAATTATTGTAATATTTGAAAATTTTATAACCTTTATTTTTAAATTTTTATACTTTTATTCCGAATCTAACGTTTAAATCTCAACTTAATTATTTTTTTTAATATTTAATATGCAAACCTAAATAAAATATTAAATAAATTTATCCTATATATATTAATTTTTAAACCCATCCTAAATCGATAAATTACCTCGATATATTTTTCTTAGTCAAATACCCTAATTCTAATTGTAACCTTATATTTATTTTTCCTTTCCTTTCCTTTCCCTTTTTCCCTTATCGTTATATTTTTCTCTCTCCCTTTTTTCTTTCTTTCATTTCTTCTCACCCCGCCCAGCACACCAACCCTCCTTCTCCTTTGTTTCCTTTCCTTTTTCTTATCCTTTTCCTTCGATCACGCATGTCTGCCATTTCTTTTCCCTTTGAGCCAAATACCCCTACATCCCCTTGCAAATGCCTTGTTTCCTTTTCCCTTCTTACACCGTGCGTCATCCTTCACCCACGCTAAGCTAACATGCCCTCTACAACCAACTCTCATTACCCTCACCTCCGCCCTGCATATACCCCTATACTTCTCTTCATTTTTTTTGTACGAATTGGATGTGGTGTGTTTTTAGTGTTTACATGATGATTCTTAATGCCTCTAGCTTTATCTAGAGATTATTATATGGCGCAAGCACTTGATCTTTTCCGAATAGTGATAGATAAGACTGTTAGTTTACGGTCTCACGGTTGTTTCCTTACATTAGGATTTTTCCATATAAGTGGATGGGTACTTTACGTTTGTACATTTTAGAATTTTTTTTTTTATTATCTCTTTGTTGCAGTATTGCTTAAATTCCCATTTGAAAACCCATATGGAATACATCCTTCATGTGAAGGGCTTGTATGAACATATTTCAACTAAGGATATTTTAATCGGTAAAAATGAGAATAAGTGATAATTTTTTAATCGAGAAGCTTTAGGAACAAGTAGACAATTTGTTAATGTAAGTGTGCTCCAACATGTACCTATGAGAAAAATGCCTTTGAACTTTGGGAGAAGTTAGAAAATATGTATGAGTAGAAGACCACCATGAGTAGAGCCTTCTTGATGAGAAACTAATGATGTTAGAGTATAAAGATGGTGATATTGTAGTGGTATATTTGAATGACTTTCAGGGCTTGGTGAATCAATTAGCTATAATGAAAATGAATTTAGATGATGAACTACTAGCTTTGTTACTTCTATTCTCAATACCTAATAGCTATCATTTTCTTGTTGTATCTCTTAGTAATTCCACTATAGATAATACATTGAAAATGGATAATTTCAAAGCTAGTCTAGTTTATTGAATGAAGAGATTAGAAGGAAATACTTAAGGTGCTATAACAAGCTAGAGGCCAATGTGGCACATACAACAATCGGGGAAGAAGTAATCATAAGGAGACTCATTACAAAGATAAGTCTATGGGGAGGTCAAAATCAAAAAGCTAGATCATTTGTCACTATTGTAAGAAGTAGGGTCATATTCAAAAACTTTATAGAAAGATGAAAGAGATAAAGTCTAAGGAAGAAAGGAATATGGTTAGACGCCTTAGTGAGTCAGTTGAGAAAAGAACCATTATAGTAGAAACAAGTATATATTTTGTTTTTTATGGGGGATCGTGGATGCTTGAACCTTGCTTCTGATGATTACACATGGGTCATTAAATTGAGTGACACATATCATATTACTTCACATATGAAGTACTTCCCATATTACACTATCATAGATTATGACTCTATGTGAATGGGAAATTATGGCTCATCCAAGATTATCAGTATAGGTATTGTTTACTTTGAGATTCCCACTAATTGCAAGCTTGAGTTGAGAAATGTCAAACATGTTATTGATATCATATTGAACTTGATTTATACTCAGATTCTCGATGGTGTTGGATATTCTAGTCACTTTTTTTATGGGAAATGGAAACTCACAACAGGATGTTTGGTCCTAGCTAAGCTATGAAGCAAAGACCCCTCTATTTGATGTAAGAAAATATGTGTATTAGATATCTAAATGTTATTAATGATTCCTGTAGTGATTTATGGAATAAGAGGCTTGGTCACATGAGTAAAAAATGTATGCAAATGATTGCTAAGATGCACTTCATCCCTGGCATTAAATGTATATCTCTAAAGTCTTGTATTGATTGTTTTGTAGGAAAAAAACATAGGGTAGTATTCCATACATGCCTCCCTTTTAGGAGAAAGCATGCTTTAGATCTTGTTCACACTAATGCATTTTCTATGAATATGGAATATTTTGTTACTTTTATTAACAATTTCTGTAGAAAAGTGTGGGCTTTTGTGTTAAAAAGTAAAATAAAGGTGTTAAAAACATTCAAAGTGTTCTAGGATAGAGTTGTAAGAGAGACAAGTCAAAAGCTCAAATATGTCATGGCTAATAATGGTGGAGAGCACAAAGGACCATTCAAATAATACTATATTTCACTAGGGGTCAATCTTGAGAAGATAGTTCCAAAGACACTTCATTTGATTGGGATTGTAGAGAGAATGAATACAACAATTGAATAAATAATTTATTACATACTCTCTCATTCAAAGTTTTCAAATTCCTTTTGGGTAAAGATGATGTTAATATTTATTTATTTAATTAAAAATTCCCCTTCAATCCTACTTGATGGTGACGTACCTCAAAGGGTTTGGATAGGAAATGATGTTTCTTATGGTAATCTAAGAATTTTTGGTTGGAAGACATATGTAAATAGTCCCAAAGATGATATATCCAAGCTTGATAGCTAAACAAGACCATATATCTTCTTTAGGTACTCAAATGATGAGTTTGGGTACATATTATAGGATCTTATTAGCAAGAAAGGTATATGAAGTAGAGATGTTGCATTCCATGATGATTAAAACATGGTAGATTGTGGGAAGATTGAGTAGTCTAAGTCTTCTCTAACTAACACAGCTAACTTTAATCCAACTTTTCCTTAAGTTTTTCACAAGATAAGGGGTGTGACATATAAGAAGCTGCTGGAGGAAATGGTCATGATGATGAAAATGTTAATGATGGCCAAGTTGAAGATGAGCCACCCATAAAGCTACCATCACAACATCAAGAAAGGATATCCACTAGAGAGACACAACCTTCTAGTACATATTCTACAAGTGACTATGTAATGTAATTGGATGGAGGAGAGCTAGAGAGATATGTCCCATGGGATCTACAAGTAGTGGTATAATGCCATGTAACACGAGATGATTCCTTAAATGAAAATCACTGTAACACCTCTATTTTTCACTATTAAATAATTTCATCTTAAAAACAATATGAAAGCAAAAAACTGCTAAACGCTTATGAAAAACGGGGTGTTACCACCACATGACCTAACATAGGATAGGTGTCAGTCACCCATCCCATGTTAGATACAAGGATGAGAAACATTGACGATCCCCGAATATTCAAATACATGACATTGAAGATGTGTTATTTTGCACAAGAAATGATATATAGATATTAAAGAAAACGGTCACAAGTACAAGACGTTAATAGTGCTCAAATATTCAAATACATGAAGGAAATTAAGCTGAAGTAAATAATTTCAAATTACAAAAAAAGAAGTAGGTTATAGCCCTAAACCCCTAGTCCATTAAGGAATTGACAGAAGACTCCGGATGTCCACACTCTCAAAACCCAAGCGCCCACACGAGGTTGGCCAATTACTGAACATCCCCAAAAACCTTCACACGATCAGCTGCTTCACAGGAATGAGTAGGTGGCCAAGAAAACGGACACATTAGTACTCTTCATACGAAGAAAACCAAATTACCTCCTCAATGGGAGTCACACGCACACAAAGTTCTAGTATAATATGAAAATCATGCTAACATATTTCATGTTTATTCCATATAAATAGATATACACACACTATCAGCATTATATAATTTATCAAAAACTCATACCATACACGAATCGTCATGCTTATCAACATAACACAGCATCATAGATAAAAACATGAAATCCATTAAGCAGATTATTCAAACTTCTATCAACCATTCACATAGTTTCCCATGGAGTCCATTTTTCTAACTTACATAATCCATCATGTCAATTATTCATAAGCCATTATATTTCTTCCTATTCCTTCCCTTTTTATTTTTCTCTTTATCCACATTATTATTGAGTATGCCATGAATTTTTATCCATTTAATCCATCCATTAGGTTGTTAATCTATTTTAGGCCAAAATCTAGATTACATTACCCTTTAAAGTCATAAAACACTTATTCAATTTTTTCCACTAGGGCTTTCACAAACACCTATTGAGTATGCCATGAATTTTTATCCATTTAATCCATCCATTAGGTTATTAATCCATGTCAAAATATGTATTTCCATCATTAAATAATAATTTAGAAACATTAGGCATAGTCTTGAAGCATATTAAGGCTAAAAAATTAAAATCACATAATCTAGCAGAACCAGTTGATTGATTTGGTCTAACCAGTTAGCCAGTTTCACCAATTAGTCGTTCATTTTGGGCTAACAAGTCATTTGGTTTAGCATACTCATTTTTCCCTCAAAATTTATGGATATTAACCTTTCAACCAATTTCATGCGTCGTGGACTCCCTAGTAGAGTGAAGCTCATGGGATCTAATCTTCTAACTCATGCAAGTGAAGCTTTATTTGATTTCCCCCCTAGATCTATCTTGTAAACATTGTAATTCTATCACCGTCAAAATTGTTTGTCCAATGCTAATATTAATTATCAAACATATCTTAGTGAGGAACTCAGCTTTGTTCCTCTCATCAACAGTTGACCAATACTAAGGAAGTTGTGATTTCAATTAAAGGAAAACTTGACAAAAATATCCTATTAGAATTTGGGAGAGTGAGATGTGTTCATTGAGTAAAATAAGTATAAAAAGAAATAAATGAAGAAGCTCCTACATGTTTTTTTCTTCCCTTCCTTTTTTCTTGATAAGTAGATATTTTATTAAAGATAAGTTGAATTTTGTCACATAGGCATCATCAAGGGTAGGGCTATAAGCAAACATAATCGATTCAAAAGCTTTATAGGCTTAGATCATTCATTTAGTTAAACAAGCCAAGCTCAAACCTTATCTTTAGACTTATTTATTAAATGATCCGAGCGTGAGATCACCCCTACTTGACTTGGTTTGGCTCATTTACAACCCTAATACCAGGCAACTTCCTCCAATTCTAAAAAGGGTTTGGAAGAGCCTCTAATCACTTGTCTAGGAAAATTTATAGGAAAATAGAAAACAACCACACACTCTAACAAAAACTAGAACATCCAAACAAGTGCTTAAAAAAACCCTACATCCATCTCCATGTGCCCAAGCACTTAAACCTCCTACAATAGAAAATAGAACCTACCCCTATACAAGGCTTCAAGTTATAGCTTGAATAAGTAATGAAAAGAAAAGGTGTAAACTAACAAGCATAAAGTGATCACCCTTCGAACTCACTAATTTTTCTACTACAGTTGGACAGAGTCTAAGCAAAAGACTATACCCCTTAGTTTGGTATGTGAAAAGCATCACATTAAATCTAAGAAATAAATGGATCGACCCGACTCATACCTTTTTTTGTATTCATATGTGCAACCAAATTGATTCATGGCTCTAATATAAGATCTTAAACTCTATCCATAGCTGCATTCGTTGCTCAACAAAATTTAATAAAAATTCCAGCTGCCACAGGATTAATGCTAGATCATTGCACCAACAGATCACATTCTGAGAATCTGCTTCAAAATTTTGAGATTTTGTGTAGATTGGCTCTCTATTAATAAGAGCACTACTTGGTGAATCACTATGAATTTTTCCTCATTAACCTCTCAGAACACGATTGGAATCGAGAATAGGAATTTAACATGCCCATACCAATCTCAAAGAACTACACTAATTCCTATCCTCTCATTCTCCAAATCCACTGAAGTGTCAGTAAACTACTACCATAATAGGATTTTATATTTCCAATAATACAAAGGTTACCTTAAAACCGATAAGAAAATGTGAACTATAGTGCACACTAATTTATATAATGATTTTAAATGAAAATATTTGCTAAAAATGTTATTTTTTGACCTTTAATAAGGTTTTGAGTAAAATTTTTAATAAAAGTGGAACATTGCTAATGTTTTTTACTCAATACTATTATTAAAAGTCCCCACATATATTTTTTTTATAACTCCCAAGGTGTTTTCCTCATTCTTTATTCTCTCATTTTCTAACATAAACTCTCACAACTTTTCTCCATCATCCAATATGTTTGTGAACTTACCTTCTTCCTTAATATCTCACCCACATTATCTAATCCCCTTTATATGGTAATATGTTCCCTAAGGTTCCATTTTTTGTTCTTTTGGTTCAAAAATGTGAACTCTTGTTCCAAATTTTGAATCATTTGTGTGGTGGTTGATATTATTTTATGTTCATCAATTTTTCTCATATTTAAGCCTCAAACTCCATGGGTGTTCAAGGTCTATTTATTTTGGTTGGTTTAGATTCATTTTGTTTCAAATAGGCGTTGTTCGCTTTGTTTATTTTATTTAAATATCATTTTTAGTTGTGCCTTTGAATTCATTTGGGTTTTCTTTTTTAGGGATATGTTCCCTTTGCGTGTCTTCTTCTTCTATTTATTATTATTATTATTATTATTATTATTATTATTATTATTATTATTATTATTATTATTATTATTACTCTTTTTATGCTTCTTGTTTGTCTGAAGGTGTTTCTTTTTTGCTTTAGTTCAAACTAGAATTGGTTCAATCTTGTGTGTCATGGTTCAAATGTGTTGTCCTCTTTAGTTTGGTTTTTCTAGGTTATTCCATGGTTACTAGATGATTTAGTTGATGCTATAAACTTTAGATCTAGAAGTTTGATTTATGGATTCCATTGGGAACTATGAGAGTTAAACTTCCTTAAGATTCTTTAGATTAATTGTCATTGTGAAACTATTGTGAAAAATAGGTCAAGAAAATTGTTTTTTAATAATCGTTTTATCAAAGAATGTTATTAAAAACACTTTTAATAATGGTTATGGCTAATAACTATTACTAAAACTTAGGTTTTGATAAGTTTTATCAACCATAATCGCTATTAAAAAACTAAATTGTGCCATCATCATTTTTTTGGGGTTATAATGGTTTTGGAATCATTATTAAATTTTAATAATGAGTGATTTGAAAATGATCCAAAATCATTATCAAAGCTCTTTAATAACCGTTATGAATGACTTCGCAGCTTAAATCTAGCTTTCTCATCCTCTTTTTTGCTTCATAATGTGTTTTGGGCAACTTATTGCCTTATAAAAGAGCTTCCTTTAGCAATTTAAAAAGCCCATCAAAAGACTTATTCATCTACTTGTTTAATACCTTATGGTGAATCAACTTCATGAGAAATTGAATGACGAGAAATTATTACACCTAGGATATAATTCAGCCTCCATTGTTTAGAATAACTCGTTATAAGATGGAACATTTTCATTTCTAGCTAAGTCATTATCTATAGGGTCATGCACTTCATCATAAATATTAGTTTTTCCTTAATTACCACCACCTACCAAACCACTGCAGTATATCTTCTATATCAGCCCTTCCTTCCTCAACCACATGCATTAGTTCTGGCTCATTTTCAACTTCACAATAATGTACCCACACATCTTAGTTGTGTATGAACCCACTCCACATTATGTGGTGCTCAATCTCATCTATATATAACTACACCATCTTATTACACATTGTGCATAGACAAGGAATGAGACCATCTTCTTTCCAAATACTTGAAGCCCATTCCAAAATTCATTTGATTGTCGATTCTTTAATACTGTCCAACTTTTTATTGATGATCATTTTATCTATATGAAATATAATTTAATAATAGTTAATTTTATAATGTCAATTTTATTAAGAGAATTTGTTTATATACATCAGAAAAAAAATTACAAAGTACAAACGCTCAAATGTACTATAACATAAAATAGGATTCCTTGTCAAATACTCTTAATCACCCATTCAATCCACTCTTCTCATATAATCCTTTTCTCTCTCACTTATTAAAAAGAGGGTGTGTTCACCTCTTACGAGTCACTAAAATAAATTATTTAATCATAATTACCAACATACATATACAATTATCACCATAATTGTTGTACCTTTTTAATAATAAATTACTTAATCACAACATATACATTTAATCACAATCACCAACATATATACACAATTAGCTTCATATATACATTTGATCACAACACATACATCAACAAAATGATAATAACTTTTAACATTTATATTAGCGATGTGACCAATTAATGACGACATAAAGGTTATTAGCGATGACTTATCGTTGCTAATAATGTAGCACTGATTGTTTTTTTTTCCTCCGGACTTGTAACATCCCATTTTTAGCACTTGAAAATCTATTTATAAAGAGTTCATTGTGAAAGTTAAACCATTTAAAATATAGGGTGTTGCCACCACACTTAGTATGAAATCGATTATTCTACCTTTCTTTCACTAAGTGTTAAAGCTAAAATATTTATCCACTTATATTAATAACAACAATTGATAAGAATCATATATATATTTATTTACAATATTAAATTATTTTGATAACAAATATTGGATAAAAGAGTTAAAACTAAAAATAAAAAGATATATAGAAGGGGACATAAGAATATAAGGGAAATCTGAATCAAAAGATGTTGGAGTGATATCGGATAGTCATTACTCTCAACCCCTACCAAAATCCGTCAAGTTATACTCGCAATGTACTCCCGCTAGGTAAAGGGTGTCTATTGAATAAGCAATGGACCATAAAAATAATCCATCAGTACAACGGTAGTGAGTAAACCGCTACACAATAGTAATCATGAAAATATCTCTTGAAGCACATAGAATACAACATAAAGTATCATGGTTAGGGTTATAAATGAGCCGAGCCTAGCATGGGTGGGCTTGGGCTCAGTTTGTTTAATATATGAGTCTAAAAATGAGGCTTGGGCTATACTCGTTTATAAATAAACTGAGTTGGTTTGTGAATTGAGCTCGTGAGTTTTTACACTATAAGCAAGATCGATCCCAAATTTTTCATGCTCATGCTCAACTTTTTTATTAAATAAGACTAAAAATAAGGCTCAATCTCATAAATGAGACAATCCAAGTTCAGAAAGCTCACAAGCCGACTCTATTTTTTTATAATCCTAATCATGGTATAACACATCAAATAGTACATACCATAACTAAATACCATATTTATACTATAATTCATGTCACACCATATGCCACATACTCATCACATTAAACTTAACCATATTACAACTATTTCATTAATCTAATTATACCAAGGTGTCTCATGAAGGGGAACACACAAAACCATCATTATAAGCACCTTTATAACACTTATAACATGATAAGGAAATTATTGAGACAATTACCAACTAATATACCAAATCCAAATAGTGCATGGAGATAACTATCAAACCAACATACAAAAATCAAGTAGTGCACGGATGCAACTAACAAACCAACAGACCAAAACAATCCACTTAAATCCTCATACAAGAGTTGCTTCCATTTTTAATTACTCAATAGGATATAATAATAACCTAGAGACATATAAAGTATGTCGGTTATACCGGTGCACTAAAGTAACACAATATCCTCCCAACTTAAAACCCAGAGACATAATAGTACTCCGTTCATACTGGTGTAATAAGAAAATACAATATCCTCCCAACTATGACACCTAATATTTAAGTATTGATACCTTCTATAGGCCCCATAAGTCACCTATAGAGTAGACTAGGGCCTTGATAAGTATATATTTTATACCCTTTTAATCTTATTTTTCATCTTTAGTTTGAACAATGTATGAGGATAATTTATAATTTTGTGTTTAAGTGATAATAATCCCATATATTTAATTATTTGAGCTAAAATGATATAAAGTGAATGGGTTTAAAGTATAATATTATTTATTAATTACTTTAATATTATTTTTTAGGTAAAAAAAGGGTTTGGGTCCTTTAGACCAAAGACCCAAAGGACCAACAACCGAAGACTAGAAAAATCGAGCAAACAAGGCCCAACAATTGGGAAAAAGAAAAAAAAGAGGTGGTGCAAGGCATGAGCTGACGAAAAAGAAAAAAAGAGAGAAGTGAGAGCACGGAAGAGAGAGGCGGGACAAAAAAAAATTATAAAAGGCATACATAAGGGAGTAAAGCTAGGAAAGAATGGAGAGAAGAGACATATACAAAAGATGGGTAGATGATTAATGTGACAGAAGGGACGCGTAGAGAAGGGAGAGAAGAGACAGACGTGCAGGACGGGAAGAGGATTGATGTGGTAGAAGAGACGGGCACAGAAGGGAGAGACGAATGATATGGGAAGAAAAAAAGAAAAAAAGGAAGAAGCGGAGAAGAGAAGGGAGAGGAAATATAGGTGACACGCATCACAGAAAACTAGAAAAGAGAAAGACAGAGAATAAGAGACCGAAAGAATTTATTTGAAATGAAATTAAGTAATTTTTCATCCAAATAATCTGATGAATTTTCATTCGTATTTAATTTTGGTTATTTCTTTCTCTATTTTTAATATATATTTTAGTGTAATTTATTTATTTATTATGATTGGCTAAATATTTATTGTTAGAGAATATATTAAAATCCTAGATTATGGTTTGAGGTATAATATTAAATTTTTTATTTCATGAGATTATTCTTTGATTCTACTTTAATTGCTATTATTTATATATGTGATTCTATCAAGTATGACGTATATGGTGCATGCCTTATTCTGGCTTCCTCATAACAACAATATATAAGTTTGTATGCTTGCTAGGTGGCTGTATGAATATGTAAATTATAGTATAGGTTAGATAATAATTTAGCTAATATTTTTGTGATTCTAACTAGAGTAGTAAATAAGTGTGGGTCAAAGGAGAGGAATAAACCTAGACACGCTTGAAGAACTAGATTGGGTATATAAACTATCATCCTTCTACTTGTGATTAATGCTTTAAATCTAGTTAAATAAAGGAGGTGTTTGTTCCGACTATATTGCTAATATTTAATAGGATTTAATATTTATACTTTATAGTATTAATTATTTTAGGGAAGTAATATAAGGTATATAAACATGTTTTTGGCTTGTAACTTGGTCAGTATCTTTTTTGTGATTAAAATATGACTTAGAAATTATTATTATTATTATATTTCTACCTAATCTAGTGGTAGATTTTGATATCCCTATCACATTCATCATATTTGCATTCAACTATTAATTTTATTATTTTATTTAATTTATTCTTTTTTATTATTTTCTATTTTGAAAAACCTCATTATTGTGTTTTATTATTATTTATTTTTGTGTGATTTTGAGTTTTATTATTATTTCATTATTGGTGAGCTAGCTAAATAAAAGTGAGCCCTCTCAATTTCCAATATAGAACGATACTTTTATTTACCAACACTATAATTGACAACAAGAAGGTTTAAATTGTGTATCAGCTACGGCTACACCAGGCCTTAGCCAAAATGCCGAGACATCTGACAAAACCCCAAACCAAAATAAGGGCTCCTATCTCGTCTCTAGGACAGATTATCCTAAAGAGCAACATTTTTGAATCTCGAGGTCCTCCACTTTAAATATTAATATCTTAATAAGGATATCATAAAATATCACATAACACATAATGATTCCAATTCCATATTTAACTATTTTTCCTTTATTTCTAACTATTTAAGTTGACCACAAGGTCAACAATCCAAGCCAAAGCCAAAGCCAACACTAATGTCAACGTAAGAATCTATAAAAACTATCCTAATCCAAATATTCACACTTTTAGGCATAATAAGTTCTAAATGACCAATATGCCCTTAAATTTTATTTACTCAATAATTTTCCACTTTGATACTAATTGTTATTAAAATTAAGTGAAATTCATGGTATGACTAAAAAACATTAAAATAGACACATTAATATAAAATTAAAATTCTAGAAAATTTCTTAAGTGATAAAATTACCATTGTACCCCTAAAATGAATTAAGCCCATTTAGTACATAAAACAATATCATGCATAATTATTTTACAACAAACAACACAAGTTTAACATGTTATCATCCATATATTAAAATATATAAATTTAACATGCTCTTGCATAAAAATACATGGTCATAGACTTAGAAATATTACTACCAATACATGATGCATGTGTACTTTTTTATGATATTACTATAAAGCATAAATTACACTTAAGAATAACATAGGAAACCCCAGACATGCTATTGCATAATGTTTTACATATTTAGTAAGAGTATATGGGTTACCTCTTTCCAAACACAAATAGTAAAATAAAAATAAGGAATCACCAAAAGAATTTCAACGTTGTTGAAATATAGAAGCATAAGAAGAGGAGACACAAAATGATAACTTCACAATTTAACCAAAAATCTAACATTATTTACTTATTTTAAAATAATTAAATGATAGATGGAAGAAGGACATGTATAAGTGGACAAATGAAAACAAGGAAAATGAGAGGATTATTATTCTCGGTTATAGGTTCAACAAAGTTTAAGAACACTCAGAGAAAATAACCAAAATGAAGAAAGGTGAGGGAAAAACCAAGAGGAGGAAATGATAGAAAGGATAAATGAAATCAAATCAAGAAAAATGGGATATAAATAAGGGATGGAGGAACAAAAAATCTGCAGCCAAAAAAGAGGGAGAGGTAGCTTGTTACACACTTAAATGAAAACGTGAAAGGTGGTTGAATGTGAAAGGTGGTATAGTGTATTTAGGTTTAATGAAGTTATAAAAACCAATCAATTAACCAAGGGATGAGGGAGGTAATGGTGTGCAGGTATAAGGTTGGGTGAAAAAAAATTAAAATGACACAATTAACATATGTAAAAAAGTGTAAGAAAGTGAATTTGGTTCAAATTTTGTTTGAATGAATAAGAAAATGGTCAACATGATACACAATTTGATCATGGAAGTGTCGAGAAGAAATTTAATAGGCAAACATTACTTTTAGGATTTATGGATTATTTTTAGTGGTGGAAATATTAATAAATATAATAAAATTAAGAAAAATAGAAAATAATCTCACAAAATTACAAAATTTATGGAAACCCTTACAATAATATTTAAAATCACATGTAAAATTTTATGAATTTACAACAATGCTTGATATGTAAAATATTGACCTGACAGTGAACTAATAAGCTTATATGGTAATTACAAAAGTAAATACCAAAACTATTCCTAAAATCACAAACATTTCCAAATCCTCCTATTTATTTATTTACAACTTCAATATATATTTTTTTTCAAAATTGTTAACACACATTTGATATAATTTTTAGCTAGCATACTTTTATTATATATTTTGCGTATAAAATTCAAAAAGGATAGAAAACATAAATAAAATAAAATCAAAGTTTTTAGATTTACATTTCAACTTATTTCGAACCCAAATAAAATTTTATAAAAATATTTCAAAGGTATAACTTAAAAGTTTATATAATTGAATAATATTTTATAAACAAAGTATGTTTAGACATAAAATTACTATTACTTTAGAATCACCGAAAATAATATTAAAGCCATAAATATCATATAATTATTTATGGAAATAATTACACATAATTAAAATTAGTTAGGAAATAATATTACAAAACATCCTGCTAATATTTTCACTAAATATACAGTGTCTATATCTACTAAAATTGAAAATAAAATTTCCATGGATTATATAGGGAAAACAATGTAGTTCCCAATAATATTTAGGAACGAAAATTTTCCAATAATTTTAAGAAATATAAAATTAGTTCACTCTGATCTGTTGGCTGCTGAGCTCCACGTTGTTGCTCACAAATCTCCAATTCCATTTCAACAATAAAGCTTGATTTTTACGGAGGTTACTAACCCCTAAAAACTGCCATCCTTTTTTTTTAACCACCTGTACTGATGCTCATTGAACCGGATGCATTCACATACAGTTATCCTCGCGACTTTCCTAGAGGAAATCCCGTATCATTCTCTCAATTTGTTCGGCCAGTGTTTAAGGCATAGGGAAAATTGAGAGATAATGGGGTCATTTGGTATACTTATAGTTACTTCCACAGTAAATACAACTTTTAAGGAAGTTAGATATTGGGAAGTAATTCCCTGGAAGAAACATTTATTAGTATTTGTTACGTGTATGTACCCTTTGAGAAGTATGATGACTTCCTTAGTTGTTTTGTTTGGTATATTTTCTTATTACTTAGAAGTAGACATACAATTACATTAATCTCCTTTGTTAATAAATATCAACATTTATTTTTTCTACCTTTTTTTTTACATGAATAGAAACTTTATTTAATATAAATAATTATAACAGACAACAATAGAATATTATAAAATATCATCAAGTAATTGAATTAGCTCTTGTATCAAAACTTACTATAAAAAATTAATAAATGCAATGACATAAACTTGAATGATGAAATAATACTAATACAATACTAAAAAAAATACTTATTGAATAATAATAATAATAATAATAATAATAATAATAATAATAATAATAATAATAATAATAAATATGACAAGAATATTTTAAACATTCTGAATCAACAAAGTGATAATATATGCCCTTTGATAATCCTTGTCCATACTAAAGAAATTATGGGTAGTTGAGGATAATTAGGTAATTTATAACTTAGGAAGTATTACTTACCGAACCTCACCTTAGGAAGTAGATTCCTCAATGTATGGGTGGTTCAGAACTCCAGGAGAAATAGTTTTTTCCTTTGACTTTTTACATCCCTTAAACCAAACAATAAGGTATTTTATATTTCCCAAGAAGTTATACTTCCTCTCTCTACTTTCTTGATACTAGGGTAAGGAGTCGCCCCACCAACAGCAACCTCATTTTCCAAACTGCAATTTTGGTCCTTCTCTTTTGAATTACTAGTTTCCCATAAAGCTATTCTTTACTTTTTACCCTCAAGAAGAATGGTATCACTAGAGTCGTCAAAAATTGATCCGATCCATCTGACTCGATCTGACTAGCACAAAATCTGACCTAATATGTCTTGATAAATTTATTAATCTGATCCGACTCAAACTTGATACAAAACTGACCCGATCCAATGCTAACCTAAATATAAGAAATCCAACCAAACATGACTTCAACTCGTAACCCAACATCAATATGATCCGTTATCAACTCGATTCGCCACTAACTCGACCCAACTTGACAAAATCGAATTCGATATTTATCAGTTATGATAATAATAAAAAAATAGACATCTTTTTATTTATTTAAAGCTTTTAAAATATATGAGAATTTAATTTTATTTATTTTTCTTACTTTTATTTTGAATTTATTTATTCACCAATGATATTCTAATTTTTACAAATTTTTTCACATAACAATAAAACATTATAAAGCTATAATAATAAACAAATAACAATTAATAATACATTATTAATCACATGCTTACATAAAGTTAAACTTAATGCTTGCTTACGAGGTTAATGATTTAGATTAATTTTAGTGGTCAATGTCCGATTTGACCCAAATCTAAAGTGATTCTATCTAGGACTAGGTCGGTTTGAACCCAACTCAGCTCGTCAAAACCTAAAAGCTTTTATTCATCAAGTTAACCTAAATCTGACCTGTTAAATTAACTTGAACACGAAATCACCAGAATAGGAGATTTCTCGGCCCAATCTCGACCCGATAAGGATATAAACGGGATGAATACACTAATACCTAAATCCATATCAGTACTAGTACTCAAATTCGTACCCATATTGAAACGAGTATCCACTTACACATCGATATCTATATCCATTGAATATCTGTTACCCGATAAATAATCCATTTACTCGTTAACGAATACTTTCTAGAGGATAAATCCATTTAGAGTTAAGCCAAATGACAATTTTAACCACAATTTCTACTATATTTATATTAAAATTAAGGGTAAAAAGGTAATTATATATCAGGTAAACGAGTATCGATATAGATACAGGTATGGGTATGGGTACATGTATGGATGATCCATACATGTATCTGATGGGTATTTTTTCCATCATCCATAACCATTTAAGTATCCGACAAATAAAATCTATCGTGTTTTGGATAAAATCCAATTCGTTTACATAAATAGATATGATCTAACCCAACAAGTTAACCCAGAAGAATCTGAACCCAGACCGAAAGTGACCTGAACCTAAACCCGACCTAATCCAATAAATTAACTCAATACAACTCGGAGCCGAAATGATTCGACCCCAAACTTGACCCCACTCAAATAATAAAATGATTCAAAATAATCTGGACTTGAAATGACCCGACCTATCCCACAATCAACCCGTAAAGGAGAATGGCCCGCAAACATCTCCAACTGAGAACAACCCAACCCATTATAACCAGACCTGCCCGACCCGATTGACACTTATAGCCAATAGAGGCAAAAGGCAGGCTACCCACTTTACATGGAAGTCTTTGAGCAGTGTGCTCTAACCACTAGCAATTACAATAACAAAACTAGCTAATTTTTTATTTATAATGTTATTGATAGTACATTTTTAAATTGAATGATTAATTAATGAACAACTAATATTTTAGTGAGATTTTTTAAATAATAATTCAATATCATTAATCATGAAAAGCTATAAATCAAAAATAAAGTTTGGTTGAGAAAAAAGGGATGTTATATTATTTTGAATGGTAAATTCATTATAAATAAATAAAAATTATTATTATTATTATTATTATAGAAGGACATCATTGATTAAAATATTTGGCTCCATTTGTGTTCCTATGACTTGGGGTTGTTGCCTATACGCCTTCGTATAAGTTACAACTCAATCGGGCCAAACTTATGAAAATATAAACAGAGAAAAGAGTAATATTACAACCAGTTTAGGTTCCGAATATTTATCAAAGACTAGAAGTCAAGGCCCTTGTACAACGAAGATGCCATAATTGATGATTGATGGGCCGACCGATAAGTGAAGAATGAATAAAGCTCTTAACTCAATTTAGGGGATTTTCCAAAATATTTTTTTTTTAATTTAAATTTACATACAAATTACACTCTCCTTTTGTGAATTTACCTAATGAGGCTCAAATCAAGATAGCCATGATGGCTTGGAGAGAGAGAGAGGAATGAAACAAATAGAAAGGAGTAAGAGACTAAATTGGAATCATATATTGAGTACGTGCAAATAAAAATATTACAAGTCTTACATCAGATATTTATACAATGACTTAGGACTAACTAAGTTGGTGATTAGTAACAACTTAATAACAACCTAACAAACTCATCACATTTAGCTAATGCACGTGACTATACATCATATAATCTTCACACCCCCACTTCAAGTTGGGCTTGGCATAAGACTAAGCTTTGAAGAAAGAAATAGGTATTGTTGGGCATCAATTGGTTTCATTATTAAATCATCCAATTGTAGGCTAGATTTGACATGGATTATACAAAGAGACCTAGCTTGAACTATATCTTGAATAAAATGGCAGGTCAATGTTAACCTATTTTATTTGCTTATGGAATATTAAATTGGTGGCAATGTGTTGAGATGCTTTGTTGTCACAATAGTGAGGGATGGGTAAAATACTTGAGAGACCAATGTCTCGATGAATGCCACCCATCCATACGATTTCACTAGAGGCATCATATATGGTTCGATACTTTACCTCAACAAGGATTTGGGCACCGTTTTTTGTTTCTTAATCTTCTAAGAGACTAGGGAGTAGCCCAAAAAAGCACAATATCTAGTGAGATAATGACAAATAAGTGTATAAGAGGCCTAATCTGCATCACTACAAGTGGAGATATCAAGAGAGGATTCAGTGGAATAATAGATACCCATGTTGATAGTGCCTTGTAAATACCTCATGACATGCATGGTGACCTACATAGGGCATGCAAGAATTGGCTCAAATGTTGCACGAAATAGGATGGATCTGATCTGGTCATGTTGAGATAGAGTAATCTACCAACAAATACCCTATAAAATTTTAGATCAGGTAGAAAATCATCATCATCTATGGATAGTTTCAAACCTTATGGAAGAGGATATGCAGCGGAATTACGTTAGGACATGTTAGTATCATGAATTATGTATAAAATATACTTTCATTGATTCAGAAAAGTGTGAGAGGATGATCATGTAACCTCCAAACCTAAGAAGTAATGCATAGGGACTAAATCTTTGATAGTAAAGATTTGATCAAGAGACCCCTTTGACAAAATCAATGAACTCAATGTTTTGACCAGTGAGCAACAAAGCGCCAATATAGAAAAGAGAACACATGATAGAGCTAGGCATGGCTCGAACAAAGAGTAAATAATCATGATTGGATTTGATGAAACTAGGATGAAGTAAACACTTGGTTAACTCAATTTTTCATTGTCAATAGGCTTATTTTAAGCTATATAATGAATGATGCAGTTTACAGACTTGACCAGGCATGGCCTTAGTGTATCTTTGAAGAGGAGGCATGTATACAACTTCATCTAAAAATCCATGAAAAAAAAGCATTATTAATAGTTAGTTGATGAAGAAAACAACCTCTAGAAGTGGTTATGATACAAACCCCACCTCTTTAATCGATACTCCTTATCTTGATTTTAAATATCCAAATTTAATTCCTAGCCGTCCTAATGATTTTTTATTTTCTTTTTTTTAGGGTTGAATGCGACAAGGAGTTGGATCTAGAATGATGGACGAAAAGACCAGATATCAAGGAATAAGCGAGAAGATTGGATAATATTATTTTATTTTCATAACTTTGATAGCATAGTTTAGGGGCTATTGGACCTTAGGTAGCAGGACCAATAACTGCCATATTTTGTAATTGGATATTATTAGGAGTAATCTTGAGTGGCTGATGATGATAATGTGTTTTTTTAAACCTTGTTGATATTAGACTTAGGACAGGTGGCTTTTGACTCATCCTCTTATCCCATGGGCTAGTAGAGGTAGAGTCTAAGATGCCTCCTCTAAGCCTAAGTGGATTCGGATGATTGCACCTAAATTTTTTGAGATATTTTTGGTTGAATCGGATCAGAGTCTAGGCCCACAATCCAGCCCAACCCAGCCCATGTGCGTCTGTGTTTTTCTCGTTTGAAACCTACCCCCATCTCGCATGCTATCCATTTCACCCCTCACCCTCTCTCTCTAGTGGCGTTGTTTTCTATAGTGCTCCTTTATCTTCTCCATCTGTTCCTCGTCCTCGCCGCCTTCTTCCTCTTCTGTTTTTAATGGAGTTCTCTCCACTCATATCTAAATTTGAGGCCATTAATACCTTAATATTACCGTTAGTTTTCCCCTTCCCCCTTTTCTCTCTCTTTTCTATTAGAGCTCACTTCCATCGAGCTATGCTATATATATATGCATGTAATAGGGGCTTGGGATGTATGATTTTGATTCTCAGATCTATAATATTTCAAGCTAAGGCCATTTGTTTTTCTTCTGCTTTAAACTGTCGATTAAGAAAATAGATCTCGGAGATTACTCTGGTGAGTTGGTGGGAAACGATTATGTTTTCGGCACCCCATTTTTGCTGGCCAATTACGACTATAGCTAGGTGGGTTTGGTTCATGTGGTATCAAAGCTCTATAGTTAATCAGCCGGCGTTAAAAGGGTGTATTGTTCTCATTTCCTACCATTTCTTTCTAGTTTTTGTTGATCTATGCTAACCCACGCATTTTGTCATTGTTTAAATTGATAGGGATCCATCGGTGTGTGCTTGATCTAGGTCAAAGGTTAGCAGAAGACGCAGCGACTCTTATGGCGTCAGCGCCTCCTCCATGCACAAAGTTTTAGCTCTACAATTGTGGATTAATTCACCGGTATACGAGTCTGACATTGGTAACTTCTCCTTTAGTTTTTGATTTGCTAAATTATTTTCTTTCTCTTGTTGGGTTCGAATAAATTGAAATTCAAACATAATACTTGAATATGTTGTGGTGTTTCAACTAATAGGTGTTAAGAACGAACTATGTGTGGTTCATTCCTATCCTATCGTCTCATACTAGCTTCCTTTGTTATTGTTGTTCATACTCTTTCTGCCTGTCTATGTGTGTGGTTCGCTCATTTATGTGCTATTATTTTCTCAACTGTATCGAATCTTGCTAGGTTATTGGGTCGCACTGTTTGTGTCCTGCTCATTATTTCTGTGTCCTGCTTAAATTGTTTCTAGTCGCCTGATCCTGTGACTTCTATTCTCTTTTCCTTGTGAGTACTCTGCTCTCTTAATTTTACCCTGATCATGTTTTCTTTTATTTGCCTAGATTCTATTCTTGTAATGAACTTTGATTCTATTTCTTGTTGCTTAACCTATTTCTACTTATGTGTTTTTTATGTTGTTATTAATTTTGAACGCGTGAAGTATTGATTACTTTCTCATTACTCCATAGTTTATAAATAAAAAAAAGAAACAAAAAAAAAGAAGAGAGAATGGAAAATGCCTTGTCTATTGAGTTGCTTAGAACACTTGAGGCTAGAATAGCTATCGATCACTCAAGTCAAACTATGAATCAGTGACATAATCATAATCCAAATATTCGGGAAATAGACCACTTAGATCAGGAATCCATAGGCGATGGTAGGCAGTTAAATAACCGAGCCAATATGGCTAACTACGGTAACCAAGATAGAAACTTAAATGGAATCAAATTAAGAATTCCCCAATATCAAGGCCTTAGTGACCCTAACACATATCTTGAGTGGGAGCATAAAATTGAACTTGTCTTTCACTGTCATAATTACTCCGAGGAAAAAAAGGTTAAGTGGGTTATTGTTAAAGTCTTGAGTTACGCTATATCATGGTGGGATAAACTCGCTAGGGATAGGGAACACAATTATTAACCCCTATCACTTGTTGGGATCAACTTAAAGAAATCATGAGGCGTAGGTTCATTCCACCTCATTACACCCATGAACTACACCAAAAACTTGAGTTTCTTAAACAAGGCTCTAGGTCTGTTAACGAATACCATAAGGAGATGGAGATGCTCCTTGCTAAACTAAATTTTTATGAGGATAAAAAAGCTGCCACGGCTTGATTTCTCAAAGGTCTAAATCCTAATATTTCCAACCAAGTAGATCTTTACACGTACGAATCCATGGATTGATTGTTATCCTTAGCTAAGAAAGTTGAATGACATGTAAAAACATATTGAGGTAACAATCGTCCTATGAGCCATGCCAAGACTCCCTACTCCCGTGAAACTCCCTCTCGAGTCAAACCCATTAAAACCCAAAGGGCTGAGGTTTGGACTTCCAAACCTCCTACAGTATCACCTCCCGAGAAAGAAAAAGGGATTGTGGGCCCTAGTAGTTTTGGACACTCTAGGAATGTTAAATGTTTTAAATGCCAAGGTCATGGGCACATCTCCTCCCAATGCCCTAACAAAAGGGTCATGATAATCCAAGATGATGAAATTAATTCTGACTTTGAGAAAGAAGAAGAAGAAGAAGAAGAGGAAGCTCTAGAACCCATTGAGTGTGAGTCTGATATTGAATACCCAAATTGTGATGCTCTTTTCATCCGTAGAGTCCTCACCTCCTATAGTAGAATCAAGCCTGATCAAGAGCAAAGAGAAAATATTTTCCACACTCGTTGTTTTGTTAATGGGGTCAATAGTAGCCTTCTCATTGATAGTGATAGTTGTGTTAATGTAGTTAGTATGGAATTAGTCCGAAAGTTAAATCTTTCAGTCATTCAGAAACCCCAACCTTATAAACTTCAATGGTTGAACAAACTAGGAGAAATTAAAATCAATTGATAAGCCCTCCTAACTATCAAAATTAGTTGATATGAGGATGAGTTCCTCTGTGATGTCATGTCCTCCTTAGGCATCCTTGGCAATTTGATAAGTGAGTCATTCATGATGGGTATAAAAATAGGTATACGGTACACTAAGATGACAAGAAATACACTCTAGCTCCCCTCTCGCCTACCCAAATCAAAGAAGATCAAATTAAACTTAAAGCTGAATATGATCAAAGAAAGAATGACTCACCCCATGAATTTAGCCTCCTTGACTCTAAAACCAGAGATGACAATAAGTGACATGTTATCTTCTTTTCTAGGATAAAGGACCTCACGCGTGCCTTTTTTCCAAAACCTACCTATCTACATGATGATCTACAAAGAATGCCTCAAAATCTACACAGAGCAAATTGATTCACTCCCACTTGATATCCAAAACTTAATTTGTGATTATTCCGATCTCTTCCCCGAAGAGATACCATGAGGGCTTCCCCCTCTTAGTGGAATCGAACACCAAATTGATTTCATTCCTGGTGCTAGCATCCCAAACTGTCCTACTTACCAAGCTAATCCCGAAGAGGTCAGGGACCTAAAAAAACAAGTCACAGAATTATTTGAAAAAGGATACATAAGAGAGAGTATAAGACCTTGAGCAATTTCCGTCCTCTTAGCCCCTAAGAAAGATGGTACTTGGCGTATGTGCATCGACTCCTGAGCTGTCAACAATATTACTATAAAATATTGATATCCCATTCCTTGTTTGGATGAAATGCTTGATCAATTAACTGGGAGTATAATTTTCTCAAAAATTGACCTAAAAAGTGGGCACCATCAAATTCGAATGAACGTTGGTGACGAGTGGAAGACTAGTTTTAAAACAAACTTTGGTTTGTATGAGTGGCTCATTATGCTCTTTGGACTATCCAATGCCCCTAGCATGTTCATGTGCTTAATGAATTATGTCTTATGTGATTTTATTGGTAAATTTGTTATGGGCACCACGATGACCATGTCATGTATATTAAATAAGTCCTCGATTTACTTAGGAAGGAACTGTTATTTGCCAATGCTTCCAAAAGTTGATTTTGCCTAGAAAGTGTGGTATTTTTAAGCTTTGTGGTTAGTCGAGAAGGAATTTGAGTTGACTAAGAAAAGGTAAAAGCTATCAAAGACTGGTCTACCCTTAGGAATGCTTCACAGGTAAGGAGTTTCCATGGGTTGTGGGGATGTTATGGGTGGTTCATTCCCCACTTTAGAACCATAGTAGCACCCCTAAATGAGCTTTTTAAGAAGTCTATAGAGTTTCATTGGGGGCCGACCCAAGAAGCAGCCTTTGAAATTTGAAAGGAAAATTTAATCAAGGCTCCTGTACTAGCACTACCCAACTTTGATAAGGTCTTTGAAATCGATTGTGATGCTTCTGGGGTAGGAATAAGAGCTATCCTATCACAGGATAGTCGGCCCATAAAATACTTTAGTGAGAAACTGAGAGATGCTTCCCTGAACTATTCCACCTATGAAAAGGAACTATTTACCCTTATTAGGTCTCTCGAAACTTGGCAACATTACCTTTGGGCTAAATAATTTATCATCCACACCGACCACCAAAACTTAAGCTATCTAAAGACTCAAGGGAAATTGAATCAAAGGCAGGATAAGTGGAGTGAGTTTATTGAAACCTTCCCTTATATCATCAAATACAAGAGAGGTGGGACAACAAGGTTGCCGATGCCCTTAGCCGCTATCATACTAGAGAGGGGATAATGATATGTCATAATGGATCAAAAAGGTCCAAATACAACATTCATTACCGACTTCATATATGTGGTACATATATATATGTGTGTGCGCATGTGCACGCACGTGTGTGTACACATACATACATATATGGTCTGTGTTACATATATGTATGTACACACACACACTCACGCATGCACACACACACACACTTAATATTCATTTTATTTTGTTTAAGTGTTGATATCCAATATAATATGATTTTTATTGTAGGTTTATTTATGAGCAGACAAAATTTTTAGGTTAATTGTCTTCTTATGAGTTTCTAATCTTAGATCAACTATCAATGTTAGAAGCTACTAAACGCAATTACATATCCAAAGCATTGACAACTAATATTGATGCTATGAATAAAATATTATTTTCCTATGTTAATATGAATTAAGTTTACTAATGTCCTTAATCTTTTGTTTAATATGGTATATCCTATATTTAGAATATGTATACTTTATAAATGAATTTGTAGTTAGCATTGGATGATGATTGTGGTGGAGCTAGGGACGTGAATATTTTACTAGTTTGATTCAGAAAATAGTGCACCACATAATGTCATAGTTAGACATATGCATAAGTAAGTGTATCGTTATATTAGTTTACTTTATTTATGTATACATTTGGTAAACTAATCATTTGTTTGTATTATATTTTTATTAGTGGGTTGAAGATATATGATTTGAATATTGGTCACCAAAATTCAACATCATTTAAGTCTAAATGGATGACAATGGTAAGATCTCCCCCCCCCCCACATATATATATATATATAGAGAAAGCAAGTATGTTTGTGATAGATGTTTTACATTTTCTATAAATTTTGACACTAGAACAATGTAATTGATAGCATATATTACATCTACCAATTCATGGAGGACATTATGGATAGAAGATGAGATAGAAAAAGTCAGACGTGTTTATTACCCACCATCCTTATTTATATTTCACCCTTGGGAATCTTTCTAATATATAATAAATAGGTGATCACACTACTTTATATTATATTATAGCTATATTCGAATGATGAGCATGGCGCTGCTCTAAGTACCACACTATTAGAGGAGGTTAGAAGGGAATGGTTAGATTATATCATTTCCAAGCTTGTATAGCTACAATCATGATTAATATAGGTAGATAGATAGATGTTAGCTTTTGTTGTATATATATGTTCATGGGTACAAATGTCATGGAATAGAACATTCATTGTACATAAATATATATGATAATTTTGGTGTATATATACATGTTGTAAATTATGTTTGTGTACATATTGTATTAAGAGTGGTGATAGATGCTCTGATGCTTTTTGTATGAATATCATGCATAAGATATGTACTACAAAGCATTGATGAAGAGTGTGTATAGTGGTAGTCATATTAGATTAGAGATTGTGTTTGCTAAGCAAAACAAAAAGGTGTAATTGTAATTGTTTGTATGGTGAGGAATAGTAAAATGATTTTTTTAATATAAAAAACTAAGGTATATGATGATGGTTTTTGCTATATAGTAAATAGTTATATGTAACCATCATAGAATACCCCATTATTATGGCGATTTAAATAAAATGTCATCATTGTATGTTACACACATCAAAGGCGTTATAAATATCCGCTGTAAAATATCTAGTTATTAAGGTGGTTTTATTTTATAGTGTTGTTGTATACTGACCTACAAAGGAGAATCTTTACCCACTCATTGCATTTTTTTTTTTTTTGCTTCTACAACGAGTTTTTAGGTTTTTACATCAATGGTAGTGATGATGAATAGAAATCATCATTGAACATATTTTTTAACTACCATAGAAAGTTTCTTTTGTATCATTGATTATTCTATTTGATAATTTATTTCAAAGGTTATTTTGAAGGCTTCTAATCATATTTATACTTCTTGATTTCCATAAGCTTACTTAAGCTAATTTTAGATAACAACACATTTTGATAACTTTCTACAATGAATATATTTCACTTTAAAATATTATTTTATGTTGTATTATGATTTTTGAGGTAATATAAAGTGGTCTCAGTAATAAGTTTTCTAATTTTTGTTTAGATGTACCTTTTTCTCCTTCTACTATTTATATTAGCGAGGTTTTAGACTAAAATTTCAAATCCTTATAAAATGATTTTATCACTTCATTTTTGGGTTCCAACTCACTTCAAGTATATATTTGATAGTTTTGGTTAGTTTTTAATCATTTTTACTATTTGTTTTGGATTTCATCCTTAAAATTTAGATTTTTGACTCTATAGCTTAAAAATGCATTATAAGCTTTTAAAAAATTATGAAAAATTAAATCTAGAAATATGATGAAGTACTAGCATATAATACTTTGATAAATTTCAAATATTTTCCATATTTCATTTGAAATTACCTTGAAAACTTAGCTTTTACCATCTTTATTATATTAAAATAGTTTTTATTTATCATAAATTCATGAAATTTTTTAGTTTAGGTTCAAACAATATTTTTAGCATTTTCATATTTTTTTTTAATAATTTTTATGCATATTTACTATTTTCTCTAATAAATACCTCTTTAATTGGTTTTTTACCTATATAAATTTTTTTTTTAAATAATTATCTTGCTCAACCCTTGACCTTAGGATCACATTTTCGACCACCTCACACCAAAATCTAGCCTTAGGGTTTTTTTGTTCCTTTGGGACATTTTTGTTAAATTTTGATTTTACTATCGTGTTCCTTGGGATTTTTAGATAAAATTTCATGCATTACATGTTTGTTTTTACAGTGGTTTGTGGGGTTTTATAATATTTGCTAGTTTTCATGTGTTTAAGGATAATTTTATAATTTTATATTAAAAATATGTTTTTTTCAAAGATAAAGCATATTTTGTTAAGAAAATAAATTAAGTATAATAAGTGTATTTTATGGAGCATTTATTGTGTGTATATATAAGGGTTTTAAGAGAAAAATGGACATTTAAAAGTGTAAGGAAATTTTGGATATATCTTAAAATTTGATAGTTTTCAAAATCGGTATCCATATTTAATGTGTTTATTTATTGATAATCAAGATTTGGTTAATATATTATTTAATAATCATATGATTTGGCATCAAAATGACATAAAATAGAAGCATATAAGTCTAGGAGTATTTTTATCATTTTATGTGTCAAAAATGTATTTGAAATTTTAGTTTGGCCTAAGGGTCTTTTAAATGAAGTTTTTAAGTGACATCATGAATTTGATAAAGTAACTAGTTAAAATGAAATTTTATGATACACTGGTGATCTAAGATTTCTAAGGATAAAATGATATTTTCTTAATGTTGGTTTTGTTGTGTATATTTTGCCTTAAAAGTAATTATTATTATTTAAAATTATGCAAGTGTTGCTATGAATTCGTATAAATATCAATGAGTGTGGAATATTTCCTAAGTGTTATAATTGGGCCTTGTATGGTTTGTGAATAGTAGGTGACGTGTGTTGAGCCCTTGATGATTATTGAACCAATATGGTGATAATAAGTGAAATTTAATCATATGAAATAATTAAGTGTGACAATATGTTGGTTTATATAACTTATTATGTTTAAACCTTGTGATAAAACATTAATAATAAAAGTGAATGCAATTTGCATCGTGGAATCGTATCGAACATACTTACCATAAATAGTGGCATTTTTGAAATTTATTAAACATTTAAAAAATGGCGATAATTAAATTTTGAGCAAATGCACATGTTGTAGAGTATAAATACACACATTCTATGATAGAAATATACACTCTCTAGGTGTAAATTGAAAAAAAATATTGTATTTTTATAAACTTTATAAACTTTGGTTTGAATGATGGTGGAAGTATATACATATTGTTCAACAAAATATACAACTTCTAGAATATAAATACACATCATTCAATATATAATACATATGCTCCAATGCTTATCTTGCAATATATGAATAGTTTAATACACATCGTCTAAGATTTAAATATACATATTCTACAATATAAATACATATCTTTTGAAAAATAAATAAACCTATGGAAAATACCCATACTATAAATACACATTCTTAAAAAAAAAACATATTCTTTAGGAAAAAATACACATATTTTAGAAGAAAAATACACACTCTTTTATTTATACAAACTTAAGCAAATAATTCACATGTTATAAATACATATCATTTGCAGAAAAAATGCACATATTTTTAAAATAAATACACATTTTTATTTATAAAATACAAGGGAGAAATACACATATTATAACTACATATGCTATAGGATATAAATACACAATTTATAAGGTAAAAGAATACATATTCAACTTGTACAACAGTATTACACATTTTTATTATACAAGTGAAAAGATTGATATTAATGTTATAGTATAAAAAATGAATATTCTCTATACTTACAATGCACATGTTCCAAACATGGCTAATTTTGCCCCCAAAAAAATCCCGGTCATCTCTATTCATCTTCCTCCACCTCCTAACCACCTCTAGTCTCATTAAAATGCACACACAAACTAGATGATTTAACTAAAAAAAATCAAAAATACACATATACATTTTTTTTCCATATAATTGTAAATGTTAGGGTGGATAAATATTTCTTAACTAATTGTCCATGATGGATTGATACCGGTGGCCGATGAATATCTACTATGTGCAGAGGCATAATTTCCATTCTTTCATCACTCCTTTGTTTATAGTCTTAAAAGGCACACATCATTTCTTAACTTTTTTTTTGAAAATGTGTGTGTACCTTATAATTGTAATGAGGATTTGAACTAGTCTCTATATTCCACCATTGTTATCCCCTCCTCCTCCTCCTTCTTCTTTGTTTCTCTCGCAACACAATAACTTAGTGAATCTCATTAGAAAATAAATGAAGGATAATTAACTTTTCTTAATGGTACCTAAATCATACACATATTCTCTAATGCATTTGAGGAATTAACTTTGTCATATGCTCGGCGTAGTTTAGACATTGATGATTGATGTTATTGCAATGAGAATAGTTAATTCATGAATAGAGTCATTTAGTGGTGGCATCGACTTGAGGAGAGAGGAATAAGGAGGGGCATAGATGGGGATGGGTTGGGATTAGGGACATAGGGCTTGATTTAAATTTATCAAACTATTTCCATTGTACTCGATGGAAAGGGTTACACTATGCACTGATTATTAAAGTGATACTTGAGTTAGGACTAGGAACTTAGTGCCCTAGGATTGGTCTATGAAGTTTGGGGTTGTGCTTTATGCCTACTCGATTCTTATTTAACCTAATTGCCTATTGGATTCAAAGAGGCCCTATATTTACTCTATAGGTACCACCCATGGGTATATTATATGTGTAGATCTTTTGTGTGTTTAGTCCTGAACATATTGTATCATCTTAGTGTGTCCCATGTTCTTGATCAACTGTGGGTAAAGATATTGTCTCCAGTCTCAAAGTGGATAATACACCAGTATTGTGTGATCACTAAGTATGGAATTTAACATAGTTTTTTTCTTAATTGTTGATGCTATATGGTGATCGCATGAATAGTATTATCATATATTTAATATTATATCATAAATAACATTAGCACATAAATAATATTATTGTATTCTATTATTATTGCATACATTATGTCATTGTATGCTTATTATCTATATGAATCCATGTATTACCCTATGTAAATTACCATGCCTATGTTTGTATGTTACCTCTTTAGGAGACATTATATTGCTCAGTATGTCAGTGTACTAAAACTACACTATTTTAGGTGTTATATTGTGGGTTTCCTATACTAGTGATGACATCATTGGGGATTTATATGACAAAATGAGCCACACGTAGAGCACAACCTGATGGGAAAAATTGATCAACATAGTTATAGGACCCATTATATATTCAAAGTAGTAGGAATAATTTGAGGAAAAAAAGGCTATACAAAATGAAGAATTTTGAGGTGAAATATGTGATTAAATATATGCAGAAATACACATCAATTTGCAGGCATCGATTTTATCTCATAACACTTGATTATGGGAACGGGTTAGTAATGGATACAGTTATTCTATATATGAAGTACTCGTTGTTTTATTTGTGTGGATAAGGGATATTTTTATTTTGAGGTTTTCGATATTTATATAGGTATTAGGAGAATACTTTGATTTAATAAATTACTAATTAATTTCCATTTGTGTTCATAACAATGTATAAAAATATCATATTAGTAGCAACAACAACTACTACTAACTCTTGCTACTATTTTTGCTACTGCTATTGTTGTCGTTGTTGCCGATTCTACTCATACTCCTTCTCCTCCTCCTCCTCTTAGTACTACTAATTCTACTAATGCTACTATTACAAGTGCTTCTTCTACTACTACTACTGTTGTTGTTGTTGTTGATACTGCTACTACTATTACTCCTAGCATTGCTACTACTAATAAGTTTTAAGAAATTAAAAAAGATAAATAATTAACTTGAACTAATACTATATATGCCATAAGCTATTTTAATATGATTGGACCAAAATAGATTTATACTATTATACAACCATTAATGTGGAAAACTATAATTGTCGATGTTGTCCAAATAGTACAACGAAAAAATGTGTCATACACTATTGGCATTTTTAATTGTTTCAACAACATAATTTATCATAAATAATTAATTTATTGTGGTAAAATAAAAATTTATCACAATAACCTTCTATGCTGAAATTATAATGACACATTATTAGTAATAAAAAATTGTCATAAAAAAAAAAATAATGTATGTCCATGATGATATAAGATAACTAAAGAGAAAGCAAGATTAGGGTTCAAAATTAGGTGATCACAATATTCTATTTACTTAGTCACATTGATACCTAGAACCACTTGTATTATATATTTCCCTTTTTTCCTTGTGGATGAGAGAAAGATAGCCAATCTCATTGATACTCTCACATCTAAGGTAAAACACACATCGGCCACTAGTAAAACAATAATCTTTAAGTAAACATACCCTTATACGACGATGGATTGGATTGGTATAGAGTAGATTAGGGTCTTTTGGTTCCGACAAAACTATTCCATTTTCATTGAAACAATTATAATCCTTGGAATCACTTGGTCTTGACTCATGTAATCTTCCAATTTAAGTATTAATATCTTGTTGATTCATAAATAAACACTTAGCACATATCAATGCATCAATTTATTTACTTATTATCATAACACTTTTGCTTATATTACAAATTTCTTATCACATGGGATACTACTATCATTGTTATACGGAGTATCAATTTTCACTAAATTCATATCAACTTTTTTTTTTAACATTTAGAAATCCATGATGGAAAAAACAAATCAATATGCTATAATCACATGAATCAATGATAAGACATGAAGAAAGACAATAAGCACAATAAAAAATATTACTCAAGTGAAAAGACCATAATATCCTCACAAGACCATAATTCAAAAATCACCCACAACTTCATCCATAAAAGTCACCAACTCACCAAAATTGACACACACTCAATTTTATCATGCTTAATAACACATTTTAAAACTAGAACTTAACTCCAACATTTTATACATAAAATACTAATGTTACCCTTTTGGTTACTTAACCTAATTTATGCTACTACAAGAAAAAGGTTAATTAGCAACGATTCTTTTCGTGACAACATGTTATCAATGCTAATAGTAAATATTAGTGATTAAAATTAGTTGCTAAAATTAATTTTTGAGACCTTAAATTTCTTGGAAGTATTAGCGAGGACATTGTCATCACTATATAAATGGTGGAAAATTTGCCATCCAAAATTTTCATTTGCTTAATTTTTTTGCTAAAACTACTATTAACAACATCAAATGTCATTGCTAATACATTTTTCTAGCGACGATATATCAACAAAAAAAATTGGCAGGGCCAGTTGGAGGAAATAAAAATCAATCAACTCTGCATTATTAGTGATGGCATGTCATTGCTAATAACCATAATGTCGTTGTTAATGGATCATGTCTCTTGCACATTAATTTTTACCCCCGAATATTAGCAATGACAATTTGAGTAATAGTGTTGACAAATGTTGTCGCTAAAACTCTTATAAAACCCAGGCATGCCTCATTCTCCTTGATCATCAGTTTCTCTCTTCCTCCTCACCATTTTTGTTCCTTTTTTTCTACCATCATTAGCTCCTCTCATTTCCCTAATCTAAGGTAAGTAATGTGTAGTTTTTTGTTAATATACTATGTTTATGAAGTGTATTATCCTTATTAGTTGATATAGATTTTTTTGGATTTTGTGATTTTTTGAATTTTCACCATTGCCACCACAACCTCTACCGCTTCTATATCCCTAACCAAATTATTTAATTTTCATCAACCAAATGACGCCACCAGTGAACCCTAACCCTACTTACCCTATTCCCTCATCGTCCCATAGACCTTACCCTCTCATTTAAGATCTACAAATACCCCTAACCAGCTTGAACTCGAGACTTTTTCCCTTAACCCTAAATTTCACTCTCGTGTGCCACTACCACTTCAAACGCCTCTTTTGCCACTGTCGACTAACTTCGCCGCCCACTCTACCCACCTAAGTACTAACTACACCGCCTTTCTCCCTGAATTTTTCTTACACGAGCCACCCCGGCCGTGCAAAGTTTCCTTCTCAATCAACCACTTCTCAGCTCCTACCACCCTTCGTGCCACCATTAACCACCAATTCTGCCACCACCATTACCCCTTATACCTCCCAAAAACTCCTGCAAACCCTCCTTTATCTCCTCCTACTCTTCTTTCTTCTTCCGCCCTCTCTTCCTCTCTTTCTCTTCTTCTTCTTCCACCTTCGGCCACCACTACCGCCACCGTGCACCACCACATTCATTCTACTCCTCTCCCTATAGGCAGTGACAAACACCCCTACACCCACTCTCATTCTTCCTCTTTTATTCCCATTTTTCAACTTTTCCCCTTTTCTTCTCTTTTTCCGACCACCACTACCACCGTCGTGCACCACCGCCGGTGCCGCTTGTCATCACCAACCTAAGGTGGAACCCCAAACCCCCTCAACCCTTTTTCACTATTTATTCAAGCCTTAATTATTTTATTTTGTTTTATTTTAATTATTTTAAATATATTATTATTATTATTATTATTATTGCTAATGATATTATTATTATTATTTATATTGAGGGTCGAAGCCCTAATCTACTTTTATTTCAAATGTTATTATCATTTGTATTATTATTATTATTATTATTATTATTATTATTATTATTATTATTATTATTATTATTATCATCATCATCATCATCATCATCATCATCATCATCATCATCATGATTATCATCATCATCATCATCATTATTATTATTATTATTATTATTATTATTATTATTATTATTATTTTAGAGTAGGGTCGAAACCCTACTTTACCTTACTCTTGATTTATGATATTATTATTATTATTATTATTATTATTATTATTACTACTACTACTACTACTACTTTGTAATTACTATTCTTATTTCATTATAATTATTATTATTATTACTATTTTTATTATTTATGTTACTAATATTATTATTAGTATTGTTTTGGTGAAGGGTCGAAGTCGTTATCCCACCATTTATTTTGAATCATATTATTATTATTATTATTATTATTTAGTGTTATTGTTATCGTTATTATTATTATTATTACTACTACTACTACTACTACTACTATTATTAGTATTATTATTATTATTATTTTTAGTATCACTATTATTATTATTATTAGGGTAAAGTCCTCAAACCTTATATTATCAACTTTTATAATATTACTATTATTTCTTATACCTTTAGTAAAATTAGTAATTAGTTAATGTCATTTTTATTAATATGTTATTATTTTATCAAAAACTAGTCTTAGAATAAATTAGTAAATAATAGTATTTTAGTAGGAGGTTATCTAATCTTTAGTTTTTCGCTCACATATAGGTGAGACCAGTCAAATCCCTAAGGAGGCGTAGGAGCGTGCTCCAAGACCGGTGTTGTTTTAGGTAAGGGTGTACCTAAGGCAGCTTGGATGTAATGCATTTTACATATATTATATGCCATATGCTATGATATATGATGTATATTATGTGTACTATTATAACTAATTTATGTGCAGTATGACTTGGAGTAGAGGTATGTTCATGTGATATTTTATGGCATGTGTATGATATGTATAAGTTGTGTTTTTAATGTGAATTGATGTGGCCCATAAGACATACATGATAGGTTATGTAACATGTTGATATGGAGTGAAGTGAGGTGGAGTTAACCTAAGGGTTGCATTGAGGAATCTAAGGTTTGCATGGAGGAATCTAGGGTTGCATGGATGAATCTAGGGTTTGCATAGAGGAATCTAGGGTTTGTACGGGTGAATTTAGTGTTTCACATGAGAGTTTAGGGTTTTGCAAGAAAAAGTTCGAAGGGTTGCATAGGAGGTATAAGGTCTGCATGGGGGTAAATTTTACGCATGGAAAGTTGATATGAAGTGTGGGGAAGGTAATGGAAGTGTTGTTTGAGTGTTGGAATGCTTTGAATGAAAAATAGTACGTGGGTCCGTATAAGGTTACATAGGAGACCGAGCTAGGGTTTGGTGTGGCTACTTAGGGTTTTTGTGGTTACACGTGTACTTGGTGATTAAAGTCTGATGATGAGGGTGGAATCTATGGGTTGTGATGTGTGGAGTGTTAAGATGATTTGGTTTGTGTAAGATTGAGTAGGATGGGCCATTTAGGCCTAAATTAGGGTTTTTGGGGAAAGCCCTAGAGTAAGGTAATGAGTGGATTGGAGGAGTATAGTAGTGGGTCTTGACCCACATACATCAGAGTTGGACTTCTAATGTGAGTTAGAGTATAGAGGAAAGGTTGTTGGGGCAAGTTAGGAGGTGTAGGGTTCTCATGATATGGTACATATCAGTTGGAGGATAAGCATAGAGGGAGTTAGTCAAGCATGTCTAGGGTTAAATTTCTAAATTAGACACATAATACATTAATTATATAAAGTGAAAGATTATTGAATTGGGCCTAGACCGATCCACCGACATAATAGTGGCTAGGTACCGAGGGGCCCTAAAGACCGATCCACTAGCATATAATAGTGGTCAGAGCATATTGCTCTATGTGTAACCAATCCACTGGTTATAATAGTGGGGGATCCCGAGCTCAATAAATAAAACCCTAAAGTTTGTTAAGACATGTAAAAGACACTAATACTTACAGTGGAACACCATATAAGCAGGGGCCAGACTGATCCACCGGCATATAATAGTGGTTAAGGTATGTTACCCTATAAGTGACCGATCCACCAGCTATAATAGTGGCCAAGTGTCGGAGTGCCTTGGAGACCAATCCACTGGCTAAAATAGTGGGGTTCCCGTACTCGCGTGGACTTGATAAAGAGCATGGTATTAAATGAGTATCTATAAGAGTTTCAGTAAGTAATTAATCCGGACTATAAATAGCCTTTGATTTTTATTTCTCCGAGGTGATCGTATATTGTCTATATTATTATCGAGTTTGAATTATGTGCTTATATGTGTTGTCCTTAGTGCACGGTTACCTTACCTAGTATGTAGTGTACTAACCACCCCTTTTATGGGTGCTGCTCATTCCCACAAGCAGGAGGCCCATCTTATGTGTTGGTAGGTGATGTTTATTTTAATGCCTTCGATATCCATAAGGCATCAGGCGGGGCTAAGTGTTGAGTGCTGAGTTGGACCTGAGTTGTGGACTAGGAGTGACGTGGTCAGATTCTCCCTTTATGTCATTATGTCTCTTCATGTTGTTCCCTTTCTATACTAGATTTTCTAGAATTAAATATTATCGTCTGCAGACATTATTTCCTTTCAAGGAACTTCGATTTTGTACTTCGAATTATGTAAAACTTTTATATGTACTCTGATTTGCGTGTTTATGAACTTTTGGTTTAACCATTAATTTGAGTTTGATGATAAAATTTTCTTAGCCTTAGCACTTGGTACTGGAATGGTCTGAGTGAATCGGTCTAGTACTAGGTGTGGTGGTAACATCTCCAAAATTCATAGGTTTTAATTTAAGTGCTTCCGTTTTAAAAAAAATGAGTGAATTTTGGGGTGTTACAGTCTGTGTTGCGATTAAATGTATATATGATGATAAATATAAATGTATATTGGTAATTGCGATTAAATAAGTCATTATATATGTAGTTTAAAAATTGTGGAGGTAATTGGGTACAGAATCAAATGTACAACAAGAAAATGTTAATATATGAGAATGGAGCACCTACAAAATACATGATAATGAATGATTAGAAACATCTGCACTCGATGAAAAACTAATAATGTATTTGACAAATGAAAAAGTAGTTGAAAAATTTATAAATTATATGCTAATTGAAATAGCTTTTTAAATATTAACTTAAAAGGTACTTACCAAACATAACTTAAAAAATTAAAACTTACCAAACACTCTAAATGGGAGTGAATGATGAAATCCATCTAAAAAAAAAAGGAGCTGCCTTGCAAGAAAATTAATAGTAGGGAGAATAAAGTATTAAAGGGGTTATTAATAAAATGGCAGCCGTTATTATTAATTAGTAATATTGTGAATGCCTAACCTAAACAAAATTTGCATAAACTCCCACATTTAAAACTGATGTTACAATCCTAAATTGCGTGTAATTATAATAATGTAGAGTAATAAAATAACAATACTTTTGAGCTAATAAATTATTTTTAACATTAGCTAAAGTATTTTTAAGGTATTACAAAGTTAAAAATCATTAAATATTATTATCCTTAAATAATTGATTATTAAATATGTAGAATAGTATATATATAGTTGTAATAATGACATAAGTATTTTAAAGTAACTAATTTATGTGAGAGAGAGAGAGAGAGATAACAACTTGTCAAATATGAAAAATTATTCGATTATAGTGCTTGAAATGAAGATAATATTATTGTCATTGAATAAATTATTATTAAAATGGTATAATAATTAGGAAAAAAATTATTAGCCTTAGATAAAATATTATTAATTAGTATGTACAGTAATAACATAATAATACTTTGATCTAATAAATTAATTTTAACCTTAGATTAAGTATTATTTAGTAACTATTTTTTCCTTTTATTCAGCTAAAATACATGCTTGCTTGATGAGTACCCTCTATACTACTATAGTATGCCTACGAATGGGGATATTAGAAAAATGTTAGTTGTGTACGTGATGTGCTACATCGCATAGTGGAGAGGGGTTTGTATTTGGGACCATTTAAGCTCAAGTCATATTATCTTTTGTTGACCTTGCCACAAATTCAGCCATGAGTATCTATGATAGAAAGATATATGGATTTATTTATTATTGATGTTCCAACACCTTAGGGTTGTTGATAGTGGAAGAATTATGAAACACTATACCCATATAGTGAGGGAGTTGATAGTCATTGACGATGAGTGGAGGCCTTGGCATAGGATACTAGTGAGTGCATACCTTGATTATCTTAGTAACTCCTATGAGGTGGATGCACATTATTTTAAAGAACAGAAATAGTAGAGGATTCTTGTATAAGAATGGACTAAATAAGTGATCAAGGACATTCAACTAGGAACCTTACTTTGAGTTATAGTATCCTTTTGATGGTTAATTAAGGTCAATAGTATTTGTACTTTGTAACGTTGTTGTTTGATGTACATAAATAATTTTTCTTAATAGAAGCAATATTGTATAATTAATTAGTCTTAAATATATTTCATATAAATAAAATGAATATTGATAAAAGTTGAACATTGTTAATGAATTGATGATCAAACAACTTTTGGAATTGGATTCAAACATTTATTAGAATGGTGAGACCATGTGTTTGGAAGGAATATTATCGCATTCATTATTTGCAATACCCAAAATTTTACTATTAAAAATCTTCAATTTACAATAGAAGCATATAATCAAAATATTAGGTGTTCCCTTCCTAATTGACATAAGTTTGGTTTTCCAAACCATCCTTACATCAATCATAAGGCTAAAACCATTCAGAGTAAAACAAGGTAATTATAAATGAAAGAAGCTTTTATAAATACAAATAAGAGTTTGGAGATTAACTTTGGGTTACTATAATAGAATACAAACTAGGTTACCATGGATCAAAGAGTCTAAAAATATATCCGAATAAACACATGGCGTAGATAACATAACTCTTCACCCTAACACCCAGTATAGATAACAGCTTACTCGTCCCCACACAATGTATCAAAAGAAGCAATATCATCCAATTGGTCCTCAAAGACCTGCATAGAAGCATCAAGATCTTCTGCTCGTGGGAATGAGTAACACCCATGAAAAGGATGGTCAGTACACTACGTATTAATTAAGGTAACAACACTATTGAATCAGGGATATAGATAAATACATTCTCTCATAACAGATGATAAGTACACATAAAATTTACAAAAAGTCTCATAAGATGAATACTAATATAGGCCTCTTTATTATATATAACCATTTTCATTCTTTTATTTACATTGCTTTCAGGGACCCCGCAATTCTTAATCCAGTGGAATGGCATGAAGCACCTTCTCAAGGATAACACATCTGAGCCACTATTATCATCCAATGGAGCAAATATGAAAACTTCACCTCCTTAAGAAAAAATGCTCCCAAACAAATATCATCGTCTGATGGAATGGATATGAAAATATCACCTTGGTCCTGACTCGCGTACTCTTCCCCTTTGAATCAATAATGTCTTATCCATTAGGTTACTTAGTTTATATTCGTATTCACGATGAGCATGGGTCTCACTATTCTTAATCCAATGGAATGAAATGAAGCACCCTATTCGGTTACTCATGAAACTAAGCCACTATTATTATCGGATGGAACGAATATGAAAACATTACCTCCTTAGGGTAAAATGCTTCTGAGCCTCTATTATCATTCGGTGTAACAGATCTAAAAAACATCATCTTGTCGTGACCGACGTGTGGTCTTTCACTTTAAATCATTAATGTCTTATTTATGATTTATTTATAGGTATAAAACACATTAAGGCATATCAACACATCACGCAAGTCATAAGGCCGTTCTCCAGAGTTAATATCCTTATTTTCCCTAAAACCCTAATTTCACATTTTTAGCATAATTTCTCCCATATTTATCATTTACCCACTAACTTCAATATATATTCATCATATATTATAATTATTAACATATCCTAAATTTAAGGTTTAACTCCCATGTCTTATACATGTGATAATAACCCTATCTCAAAAGTTAATATTTATAAGACTTCCAAAACCCTAATTTCACAGGCAAGGCATAAAGTTTCCCATAAAAGCTCATAAAGTTACCAAATTTAATATACATACTTAAAATTCCAATATTAACAACATATACAAAATTTGTGGTCTAACTCTAACATTTTACACATATGATAATAAGATTACCGTTTAAGGTTACTATTTTCAATTTAGACCATTTTCTCATTTTGGGAAACTTATGACATTCATAATCACTCTGATAACTCTACATGACAATATTTGCATACTTTAATACTCCAAACATGTTAAAATACCAAAATTTTTATATTAGTCCCTATTGACCAAAATGCCCTTATAGATAGTTGAAAGCCCTTATTTTACGAAAATCTTATATCCTCAATATCATTAATTCCATAACTCCATTTATTATCATACATATTAAATATAATTATTCCCCAGTTATCATACTCTATCAGGCCCATACTACTCTTCCACCAATTATACTAATCCACAAAACATAACCTAGTGTAGCAATATCAAATCAACACATCTTGCATTATTCATACTCTCTTTCTATCACATTATCTATATGATAGCATCATATGATTAACATCACGCATTTATCCACATAATAAAAATACCATGATAATACACTTAACCATGCAAGCATTTAACATACATAAAACACTAAAACATCGACAAGTATCTTATCTCGTCTCTTTTGAAACCTTCAAAGTATTACCTAAGAACAATTGACAAAACATAATTAGAATTAATGATATAATTAATGAGGGGTTAAAGTAATGAAAGGGTGAAAGATTGGTAAAAACGAATTCGAGTTTTAAAGGAGTCTTGGTGAACTTGTGTGGAACAAAGGGAGATTGGTTGAAAGGGGAAAAACAAGGAAGGTGGAAATGGTAGGTTTGAGTGAAGGGGGTGGTGAGGACCGGTGGGTTTGGGCGAAGGAAGGTGGTAGTCTACAGTGGAAATGGCCGAAAGGTAGTGGTGGGTTTCAATGGTTGCTGGCTTAGGTGGTGTGTGTTAGGTTCGGTGAAAATGGCCTAATGAAGGGGAAACAACGGTGGGTTTTGCCGGTGCTTGGGGGAAGGTTTTGGTGGTTTTGGCTACTACTTAGGGAGAGGTAATGAAAAATTCTACCAGTAGAGCTGTTGATGCCTCGGTTGGGCTCGTCGATGGGGGCTATCTTGGGTGGTTTTGGTGATGGCTAGGAGGGCAAATCTGTGTTTAGTGTGTAATATTTAGCAGAAAAAAAAAGAGAGGGAGAAAGGGGTAGATAGAGGCATTAAATGTACCTTATATACACACATGTATATAGGAAATTGGAGAGGAGTTGTGAGGTGATCAGGTAAGAATTTCAACCCCTGACCCTGGAAATGAGGAGGGGTGAGTTGATGAGGGTAGAGGGATAGGCTTGGTAGGGAAGGTGTGCATGCAATAAGAAGGGAAAATGAGAAGGAAGGTGATGTGAGGCAAGGGGATATGATCGGTAAGGGAGAATAAAAATAAAGTAAAATAAAGAAAAAGTGGGTTTAGATTTAAGTTTAGGTTAAAATAAATTAGGTTAAGGTATTATGATAATTAAATTAATGATTATCCGAGATTAGGTTTAGGTTAGAAAAGATATTAATAACCCAAAATAAAAATTAGGGTTAGGCTAAGATTTAGGATTAGGGAGTTAGGGTAAGATGGAAAAATTAATTTTCTGTTATTGGCATTATATTATGATATTAATTAATCAAGATTAGGGTTAGCTAAAATTTGGGCTATTATATTATCCATGCATAAAGCGTAATAACATGCAATGGCGATCTATAAATGAGATTGAGTACACAAGAATCCACGCCTATTCCCCAGCCATCAATCCAGGTTCAACCTCACTATAGTTAGGCCCAACACCAGATTTAGCCCTTCATATGGCTATCTCCAGCATCATATTTAACCTTCCCAAAATCTCCCTCAATCGAAAGACGAAGATGATGCTTTATTATAAACAATTTTTATTTGTATTTAATTCAAACAATATCTTACATTATAAATATTTATATGTTGTTATTATATATATTTGTAGTATTAACTTTTTGACTGTTAATAAATTATAAATATTTTAATGCTATTATTTTATATGATATTGTATATTTTATGGAATTAAAGAAATTTGTAAAATTTTATTTTTGTGGAGCACAAAATTTTAAAAGTTGTCCCTAAAACACATATTAGAGACTACATGTCACAATTATTATTATTATTATTATTATTATTATTATATTATTATTATTATTATTATTATTATTATTATTATTTATATAATTTTCTAGCCAAGATTAAGTGTTCCAGGCAAATTTATAAAATGTTGTTGCTAATAAGGGTATTAGCAATGACATGTCGCTGCAAAAAGTTATATTTATTTATATTTTCTAGACAATATTTAAATTTTTTCATAATTTTTTTTAAAAAATTTTGTCCCAAAAAAAATAAAATAAAATTTGAAATTGGTCAATGAAATTTTGGACTACATTAGTCACTAATAGTGTAATTGGAGACTATATTGTCATTGCTAAAATTTGAATTGGTGACTACCATTTTATCGTCCTAATTTTATCTTCTAGTTAAGCAATATTAGAAATAACGTTTTATCGACAACTTTTTAATGGTGATGACTAGGGGGTGATTAGCAATGTCCTTTGTCCTTGCTAAAGACTATTTTTCTAGTAATGAGCCATTTTATCATAAAAGCATACTTATGCTACTCATAATTGCCCAAACACTTCACATATCATTCTTATCACATTTTAAACCCAATAATATTTACACAACATTAAGTTTTCATATTTAACCAAAACTGATCAAAATACCTCTATGTTACCTAAACACGTCATTTTTTTTTATCAACATAACTTAATCCATACTCCACCAAACTCTATCATAATATATATCAAATTTTATATAAAGCCTTAATAAATATAGTGTCACCAAAAACTCACAACTTAACACAAATTCCCTAAACCAAGATTAATACCAAAACTACAAAAGTACAACTTCTATCAATTCACACATAATCTCCCTCACATCATTATCATTCTTAATATATATTTGATGAACTCATATTTTTACATATTTTATATTATTTTACTTTAAACTTTTGGTTAGTTATTGGAATAATATGTGAGGTTATATATGTTATTTTTAATTATTTTCTTAACTTATAATAATTTTATATATTTAATTAATATAGAGCTTAAAGTTGATTTTTGTATATTTATTCTAAACTTTCAACTGAAAATATATCGTAAAATAAAGAATTATTTGAAATAATTTTAGGAAGTTAATTAATATCTACTCAATTTTATTTTACAGGTAATAATTAACAGATTGTGCATGGAATAATAAATCAAAAAAATGGAAATGAAAAAGAGAAAAAAAAAAGAAAAAAGGAAAAAAAAAAGAAAAAGAAACACGAAATGAAAAAAGAAGAATAGGCGGTAGGAAGGACAAGCCGCAATAGTAAAAGAAGAAGAGAAAAACAAACAAAAAAGGGCATTAGAACCGACCCAAGATAAAAGAAATTAATAGGCGTAGAGACTAGAGACTAGAGAGGCACAAAGTGACCATAGGAGGAAGGTAAGAAGGCTGGGGAATAACAAACAAAAAAGAGAGCATAGGCGACGGACAATACAAGGCGCTGAAGGAAAATATCAAACGTCTGTCGCCATCCGTGGAATACACTATTATTTTTTGTTATAATTTTAAATATGAAATATTATAATTTTATAGTTAAATATTTTCAAGTTCAATATTTTATGTATAATTCATATTTTTATTTAATTTAATTATTTTCATTTTAATTAATAACATGTTCTATTTTTTTTACTAAGGATATGATAAAATATTATTCTTTATACTGATAGATTAATTGATTGTTTGATTAATATATTAATTTATATATTTTATGATATTGTTCTAGATTGTACTTAATTAATAAACTGATCGCCTTTAATTAGGGTTTAACAAGTGGAGAAAAGATGCAAAAATTGATTATTTACTTTAGGTTAAATAACATAAATAGGAATTGAATAGATTGTGAGAACAATTACATGCTTTTTACAATAATAGAGAACGATAAATAATTATTTGAACCTAAAGTACTGTCTTTTATTTCAATCCTTTAACTAGATATAGCATGCTGATAATTGAAAAAGAAAAGACTACGTATCTTGAGAAAGTGAGTTAGGTAAATATTTTCGTTGGCACATAGCTAGTAATTTAAAAGTTTAGGTAACTGATTAATTGGTCACTATAATTGGATAGTAGTAAATCTGAATTCATTAGTAACTTTTATTAATTGATTTTACCTTTATTAGATTTTGTTTGTTTATGTTTTAGCTTAATTTAGTTTGATTTGAAATTTTGAGTTTATAATTAGTTATTTTTTTATTTGATTTTGATATCTTAGGCCTGATTAGAGTGATTAGATTCTTTGTGTTATTATTTAGTCTCTATGGGAATAATAATCTAGTACTCTTAGTGTTCTATATTACTTGTGATTAGTATATTTAGCCGACACCAAGTTTTTGGTGCAATTGTCGAGGACTAATTTAATAGCCCTAGACCCAAAATTTTAAATCTTGATCTAGGCATATATATATATATATATATTATTTTTTAGATTTACTCGAATTTGTTTTTGTTTTTAGCATTCTTGTATTAGTGTAGGTAACTAGTGCATGACCCAAAGCAATTCTGGTGAATTGGTAGCCTGAGACCCAGATATTGAAAGAAAGTTTCATAAATTAAAGGCACATTTAAAAAGTTTAGTTATTGTGAAGAAACAAAATCAATAAATGGCTCACGGAGAGCAAAATCAGCTACAACAAGTTGGTAGATCATTAAAAGATTATAGTACCCCTAGCATGGCGGATTTTACGTCGAGTATTAGAAAACCAACAATTGAGGTCCATAATTTTGAAATCAAGCTTGCTATCATTCAGATGATACAGATTTTGGTTCAATTTGGAGGTACACCTAATAATGACCAACATACTCATATTACTACTTTTATTGAAATACTGATATTTTAAAAATAAATAGTATCTCTAGTGATGCTATTAGGCTTAGATTGTTTTCATTGTTATTATGCGACAAGGCTAAGAGTTGGATAAATTCTTTAGCACCTATTTCTATTTTAACTTGGGATAAATTGTTTTCACCTACGAAAACTACTAAGGTAAAAATTGACATAACCACTTTTGTGCAAAATGATTTAAAATCATTATATGATACATAGGAATGATTTAAGAAATTATAAAGGAAATGCTGACATCATGGCTTGCAAATCTAGTTACAAATGCAAAATTTTTATAATGGTATATCTACTACTAACTGCTCTATGTTAGATGAAGTTGCAAGTAGTACTATTATGAATAAGACTTCTGAGTTAGTCTATGATTTTATTCAGGAATTAGCTTCCGATTCCCATCAATGGCACTTCAAACATACCTTATTTCAAAGGAATGTAGGAATTCATTCTATTAATGTAATCATGGCATTATAGGCTAAGAAGGATTTAATTACTAAGAATTTGGATAATTTGAGTAGTGTCTCATGTACATAGGTTCAAGCGAATATACCTATTTGGGACTTATGTGGTGGACCATATGTTAGTACAAAGTCTCAAGTAGGTAATCCTTTCCAACTATCTTTTGATTAAGTTAATTATATTGCCAACAATGTGGGCAGGTAAAATAATCCATACTCGAACGTATATAATCTAGGGTGGAGGAACCATCCAAAATTCAGTTAGAGAAATGGCAATTTGATAAGGCCCCTTGGATTCCCACCACAGAGACCTATAATACTTGCTCCAATTCTGTCCCAACAACTATAGAAGCCTTCCTTAAAAGAGATGATAAGCAAGTTCATTATCATTGCTGAGACACATTTCCAAAATTAAGAAGCCTCAATTAAGAATTTAGAAGCACAAATAGGTAATTTGCTGATGTAATTTTTGGAAGGGCGCACAACACATTGTCTAGTGATATAGTGACAAACCCAAAAGAGCAAGTAAATGCTATATCATTAAGGAGTGGAAAGACGTTACTCGAACTACAACCTCAAGCGCTAAAGAAAGAAGAGGAGAAAACTTTAGAATTAGTGTCTAAGTCACAAAATGAGGTAATTAAGATCCCATTTCAAGAGGTAAAATTGTATGTTCTTCTTACTCCATTTCTGAGAAGGATAGTCCAAAGTAATTTAGATGCATAATTTGCTAAATATCTATATATTTTTTAAAAGATGCATATTAATTTGTCATTGATTGATATCGTGAGGCAGATACATAACTATGCTAAATTTCTTAAGGACATTCTTACTCATAAAAAGATATTGGATGATAGATTTATTAAGTATCCTAGAGGTATAATAGATGATGTTATGGTGAAAGTGGATACATTTTTATTTCTTGTTGATTTTTTTGTACTTGATATAGAAGAGGATCAAATGATTCCTCTCATTTTTTGTAGACCATTTCTAGCTATAGGAAAGAATATGATTGATGTATGTGAGGGGAAGTTAATTCTTCAATTCCAAGGTGAGGAAGTTCCATTCAATGTCTTTAAAAGCATGAAATACCCTTCGAAGGATGACACTTACTATAGTTTTTTTTTCGTAAGTAAGTAATTTTATTACAAAAAATGAGCATTATTTACAACGGTATTGTAACACCCCCAAAAATTACAGTTGAAAAACTACGTTTAATTAAAACAAACACAAGCACGGGGGGTGATACTACCGTGATCAGTACAAGCCCGGCCCCGGCCAATCTCGTACTAACTGCAAGGCTAAGGATAATTTCATAAGAACATTAAACACACTTAAAACGAAGATCCATGGAAAACTGAAATATTCATAACATGAAAATCAGAATGTATGTTAAAAATTAATACAACCTAATAGAGTACGTAATGAAAGTTCCCATGAGGGATAAAAGATACAGTATGATAAAATGAAACTGAAATAAAATGATACATAAGTAATCTGAGGTAAAAGAGAGTTTGATCAACATCACTCTCAGCCCCAAGCAAGTCCAATGGTCAACACACATCCCTGCTTGACGCATCTAGTACATCATAGGCATCAAACATGATACCTCATACCTGCACAAATTTAGAAGGGCCCTCTTCTCATGGAAATAAGAAGCTCCCATGAAACGGGTGGTTAGTATGCTACGTATTGAGCAAGGTAACCATATGGGTAAGGCCATGCAAGAAAATAGACAAGTAAGGCATACAAAGCATAATTCAGGTTCATATTATCAGTCCAGACTTAGACTAATATTTTATCTTACACATTTCTTAAATTAATTCCACATGAGTACGGGAACCCCACTATTATAGCTGATGGACCGGAAACACTACATAAGGCAAAACACATCTAACCACTATTATAGCCGGTGGACCAAAAAATCAACCTCATTGACCCCGACTCACATGGTGTTCCATTGTAAATAATTAGTATCTTTCCATGTCTTGTCACCATGAAAAGTTTGGTTTATCGAGCCTATAATTCCCCACTATTATAGCCAGTGGATCGAAAACACTCTATAGGGTAGAACATACCTAGCTAATATTATAGTCGTTAGACTAGATATCACTCCACAGGGCAAGACGCATTTGGCCACTATTATAGCCGGTGGACCGGATATCACTCCATAGGACAAGATGCACCTGACTACTATTATAGTCGATGGATCGGATATTACTCCACAAGGTAAGACACACCTGACCACTATTATAGCTGGTGAACTGGAAAAATATATCCTTACTAGGCCCTAGCTCGATAATCTTTCACTTTAAGTGTGTAGTGTTTTATTGTATCTTATTCCATACACAATCCAGACTAGACATGCACGACCCACTCAACTTTCCGAAAATCCTATCCCTTATATTGGGACTTCTACTCCCTCTAGTATATCCAGACATTCCTTTCCACTCTTTCCTCATTACCATGAATACCCAACTCTGAGGCCCACTTTCCATATCTCCGAGTCAACTCAATGTCACTCTCTAGGGTTTTCCTCCGGGAAACCCTAATTTGGCCTATATGGCCCAACATTCCTCTGTCCTATACAACTTATGCTCCTCCAATTCATCACCTCACTCAATTCATCACCAAGCTCCCCATTTTACTTTCCATATAAAACATGTGGCCACGAAACCCTAGTTGGCCATCTCAAAATCCTAGCACCTCTCTTTCCTCATACGATGTTATCCCTTCATCACTCTTACTTATCATCCCCTCTTCCACATGACACATATCCAACACAACATATGACCCCGAGACTCCATTCCCATCTTTTCCCATTCACCATGAGAATCCAAAACTCTTCTGCACGTGGTTCAATGCATCACCTCCCATAACTCAGTTTCGACTCCTCTTTGCTCTCTAGGGTTTTCCTTCAGAACCCAAATATGGCTTATGTGGCCTCACTTCCCTTCATCCTACACAACCAATACTCTTCCCTATTACCAAAACCATCACTTCCCTCAATCCACACCTGACATCACAACCTCACTATCCAACTCCCACACATGATTATAAAATCCCTAGCTCCCTCCCCAAAACCCTAGTATTTCTCCTTTCTTTTATGTCACCCCCTCAACACCCAAATAAATTTTTCTCACTTGACTCACTTTTTCTCCATGCGAAACCCCCTTCCATATTTTATTCCCCAATCTAACCATTTTCATTAGTTTGCCTTCCTTGCACACTTCTCTCACTTAGGGTTTCCTCCCAAAACTCTAGTAAAGTCTCCTATGCATCCTTACACCAACCCACGTATTATTTGTCGCATATGGACTCCAGTCACTCTAACAAGTCTTCCCTTATATTACTTAATTCTCAAGTAAACCTTTTCCACATATAAGTCATACCCATGTAACGGCTAACCATCCCACGCAACCCCTCAACTACCTATGCATGTTTTGGTCTATTCCCTTAAGTTATTCCCATTATTCCTCCTTTTTTCCACCCATAGGTCATAAGATGCTTAGGCCATCCTTACCATCCTCTTATCCAACTCACTTACCTCACTCTTTTCCATTTCTCTCACAACCACATCACACTATTTAAGGTCTCCTATCATGCATGGCATGAGGGGCAATATTACATAAGCACAATTCAAGTACAAGTAATAATACCACATTACACATATCATAAACACATGCAGCTTACCTGAGCACCATGCTTAGCAAGTTGTGCTACAAGATCAAGATAGATAATATATAAGGCACACACATCAAATCAATACACATTACACATTTTTCACACACATTAGGCCTCAACCATATCCTTACCTAAAACGACAATGGGCTTGGAGAACACTCTTATGCCTCCTCAGGGCTTTAACTTGGTTCACCTATAAGAGGGAAATACTAGGGTTAACTTCCCTCTTACCAGCATCATCATTAATTCCTACTCTACCCTTATCATAACATAGTATTAGGGTTAATAATAATAGTAGTAGTTTTATAAGTAAAAATAAGGGTATTATTCTTAAAGGAGCTAATGAAACTATTAATAGTCAAAATAGGTCTTGGTAGTTATATTGGTCTATGTTAAAGTATTATTAGCAATATTCATATTACTAAATATTATAAATTTAATATTAACCATAATAATAATGATAATGATAATAGTGATGATAATAATAATAACAACTCTAGTCATAATTATAATAATAATAATATTAGTAATACTAAAATAGTGACAATAATGATAATAAGGATGATGATGATGATGATGATGATGATGATGATGATGATGATGATGATAATAATAATAATAATAATAATAATAATAATAATAATAATAATAATAAGAGTTAGAATAATAATAATAATAATAATAATAATAATAATAATAATATTAGTAATAATATTGTCAAAGTTAATAATAATAGTAATAATAATAATAATAATAATGATAATGATAATGATAATAATAATAATGATAATAGTAATGATAATGATAATAGTAGTAGTAGTAGTAGTAGTAGTAGTAGTAGTAGTAGTAGTAGTAGTAGTAGTAGTAGTAGTAGTAGTAGTAGTAGTAGTAGTAGTAGTAGTAGTAGTAATAAGAATAATAATAATAATAGTACTTTGAATCTTAGTAATAATAATAATAGGGTTTCAAATAATTATATTAATAATAGCATTAGTAATAATAGTGCCCAAGTTGAGAATAATAATAGTAATAATAATAATGATGATGATTATGATGATATGATAAAAATGATAATAACACTAATAAATTAGATAACAATTATATTAATTATATTTAAAGGTTAGGGAGTTTAGGGCACAACCTAGGGGTGGTGGTGGCTAGGCGGCGGCGGCAGCAGTAGCGGTGGAGGAAGTGGAGTTGGATAGGTGGCTTTCTAGGCTAGAAGAGGGGGAGTGAGAGGGTAGTTGTGGTGGTGGTAGATCCTCTGGGTGGAGAGGGTTGGAATGGTGGTGGTGGCACAACAAAATGGGCGGCATAGGTGGTGGTTGTTTTGGTGGCCGAAGGTGGTGGTAGAGAAGGAAGAATGAAGGAGAGGGAGGTAGGGAGAAAGGAAGGTAGGGGTAGGTAGATGAGGCTTTGCTGAGTGTTTTGGGAGGTAGGAGAGGTGGTGGTTGCAGCGGGAATGGTGGCGCACGGGGGCGAGAAGGGAAGTAATGGAGGAGAATGGGCAGATTGGGTAGCCTACTTGGCACAACTGGGTCGGCTCATGTAGGGGGAATTAGGGATGGTGCGTGGTGTGGTTCAGTGGAGGGTGATGCAGGGAGGAGTTTGGAAGGTGTTTTGAGCGGCCGTGTTGGGCAACAGTGGCGGCGTCTAAAGTGGCGGTGGTGTAAGGGAGTAGATTTTTCTAGGTAGGGAAAAGAAGGTTGTTTGAGGTTAAGTAGGGGTAGGGATGGCAATGAGTCTCAGACCCGACCCATACCCGCCTTATTTTTAGTGGGTCTGGGTCCATGATTTTTGGATCTGATGGGTCTGGATCGGGTTTGGGTCCATATATACCTTAATGGGTCTAGGTCTAGGTCTAGTAGTTTTAGACCCAGACCCAACCTGCTAGATCCGTTTAGTATATATATGTGTATGTGTTTATTAATTGTCATTATTATCGTAATCTTATTTAAGCTCCTCATTCAATTTTTTTTAATTTTATTTGTGTATATTTACTTTATAAGTAATATGTATAATATTGTATTCTAAAAGCATTAATACACCATTTAAAAAGTTAACATAACTATTTTAATATATTTATTTTTTCACTTGGAGAATTGTTTTAACAAAAAATATATATTAAGTTATATAAAACATAAATGTATTTGTATTTACATAGATTATTAATTATTTTTTTTCAAAAATAGTCGGACCCATTGAGGACCAGTTTACACACTAGACCTAGTGGATCTAGGTCTGGGTCTAAACTTTTAAGATCCGACGGGTCTGAGTCTAGGTAATATAAACGAGTCCAAGTTTGGGTATGGCTGGACCCGACCCATTTTCATCCCTAGGAAGGGGTATTTATAAGCCAATGGTTAGTGGATAAGACAAAGAGGGAAGAGGATAAGGGGGCAAGTATATTAGGCTTGCGGGCTGGCGGTGGTAGGCTAGTACAAGCCTACAATTTGCAAGTGCGGGTTTGGTAGGGGGAAGAAAAAGGAAAAGGATGGGGCATGCGTGGTAGGAGGTTTGGGGTTGGTTGGGGTTAGAAAATGAAAGGAAAGGGATGGGGAGAGAGGGGGTGGTGCAGGTTGGTGGTACAGTGGTTGGCTAGTCGGCAATGGCAGAGTTGCAGGTCTCGTGTGGGAGGAACGGGAGGAAGAAGAAGGGGCAGCGGCTGACTGTTCTGGGGGAAAAGAAAAGAAAGAAAAAGGAGAGGAGAACTGGGAGGGTGAGATGGAGGAAAAAATAGAACAACAGGGGTTGGGCCGTGTTGGGGAGAGAAGAGAGGGAGGAGGGTTGGGCCATAAGGAGTGCAGGCCCAATTCGAGAAGAAAGGAAGAAAAAACAAAAGAACATGAAGAAGGAGGAAAGGAGAAAAGAAAAAGGGAAAAGGGAGGGAAAAGGGGAAAAGGAAGAAGGAAAAAAAAGGTTGGTTGGGGTATTTTTGAATATTTAAAATAATAATTAAATTCCCTTTTTAGATTAATTTAGGATATTTTGGATAATTTTTCCTAAATTCCATTATAATTAGTAAAAAACCCTAATTTTCCTAATTTAATTCTTTATTATTTTCCTCTTGATTTTAACTTAAATATTTCCCCTTATTTTAATAAAATAATTTTATTTAATAAATCCCTATTTTGATATAATTTTCTAAATTAGGGTTTTGGGGTATTTCAAGTATATCTATATGCAAGATGCCATATAAAATATGACACCTAAGAAAATCCAAAGGACATCCAAACTCCTAGCCATTGATCTATTACTTCAATGATCTATAAACTTAAAAAAAACTCTGTGTTTTGCATTATTGACAATACTGCATCTAATGAAAGTCTCTTGAATAATCTGCTTACTTATGCCCTCAAGAATAGGTTGTTTCTGTTGGAATACAAATTCATTTCTATTGATCTAAATCTTGTAAATTAGAGCAGCAAAAGCAATTATCAACACTTCAGCACGTCCATGTTTGCCTCTTGTAACCTGGATCATCCATTAAATACAACTATGCCAGATAGTGAAGAAATGTGGTAACATCACCTAGCTAAGCATCCTTCTCTAGAGTTGTTTTTGCATCAGTACATTGAACTAAAAGATGGTTGAGATCTCCATCATCTTGCTAGCATACTTCACAAACTACAGATAGATGCTTGGTATAATCCCAAGGGAGTGAAGATGGAGAAGGAGTTAAAGGGGTCATTCAATACCTAAGAGTTCATCCACCTTACGAGAGAAACAAAGTAGTACCTTTATGATGACCAGAAAGAGATCAAGTTCCAAAGTTAAAACCATATGTTGAGGAGCCTCCGACTTTGGAGCTTAAACCACTTCCCAAACACTTAAAGTATGCATTCCTTGGTCATAATGATACTCATCATGTTATTATTTCTTCATCTTTGACTAACCAATAGGAAGAAAAGCTTATGAGAATGCGTAAAGAGCAAAAGGGATTAGTCCTTCCATGTGCATGCATAAAATCCTTATGGAAGGAAACTACAAGAAAGAGATTCAACCTCAAAGGCAAGTGAATCCAACAATGCAAGATGTGGTGAAGAAGAGGTAATTAAACTATTGGATGTAGGTATAATATATCCCATTTCTAATAGCTCTTGGGTTAGTTATGTATAAGTGGTTCCTAAGAAAAGAGGAACTATGGTGGTTAAGAATGATAATAACGAATTAGTGCCTACGAGAACTATTATAACAAATCACAAATTGAACTGCATGCAGACACATATGTCAACAACCTATTATGCCGATGAAAGTAAGGCAACGAATAGAAAATTCAGGTGGCTCGTTGCCAATGACAAGCTCCTCTCTACTGACAATCAAGTTCAAAGAGGACTGTCCAATGATGCTAAGTGCAATGTTTGTCTGAATCCATCAAAGTACCTACTTCACATCCTCAAAGATTGTCCGAAGGCAAGGTAGGTTTGGCTTGATCTAATCCACCATACGGATATGGATACGTATGGTCCCCCCAGGTTCTCTCTCTGTTTGGTTTCGGAAAAATCTGTGAAAGAATAAGAGCAGTCACCCTACTGATCCACCATGGGCAATGATTATATATCTTGTTTCCATCTTTGGGCCTGGAGGAATAGGCGGATTTTTTGACAACCGGGAGATGTGTTCCTGCTCTTCCAAATGATATCAATGGTGGCATAAAACAGGGAAATCCTTAGCTTTGTCCTACTACCGCCTCTAACAGCTCCCCTCCAGGCATTGTGCATCTCCCACGTACTTTTTGGGCAAAGCATTACAAAAATTGGTTGTGATTTCTGGGGTGTATTCTAATTCGGCATGCTATATGGGTCAAGTCTGGAGAAACAAAGGACGTCAAATAATTATCTTTTGTGACTCAAATATATACATTTTCCATGTTTGTATTCTAATTCGCTCAGGCGATGCATTCATTCAAAGGATATATAATTGAAACTCCTTCGTTGTTATAGAGATAATGATAAAAATCACTCAAAGGAAGCCCAAAGACTTGCTTAATTACACCGACTAACATTCAATAAACATCGTGTGAACTCTTATCGTTATAAATTGGAATTAGTCTTAAGATATCTTACTTTTTATTGTTGAGAAAATTATTGTACGACTTTAACTTCTGTTTTTTTTTTTTTGCGTTTTTGATAGATACCTATAGGAATCAAACAACTTTATGTAGTAGGTAGTAAAAATGCTAATTAGTCATATAAATAAAACATTTTCCACTTATAAAAGAAAATAGGAAAAGGAAGGGAAAAAAATGCGTAGTACAACTGTTTCTTAAGTCTTATATTATTATTATTATTTTTAGTGGGAAAGGGTTGAATTCTTCTTGGAATGACTAACGTAGCAGTTTAGAATATCAACATGTGGATTAATTTTGGCTTGACTATTTCATTTCCGAGCTTCACATTTATATATCGCACTCCAAAATTGCCTACATAATATATATATATATAGTTGTTGAGTTTAGTTATCATGTAAGTACATATATAGGTGTGAACATAAGCCTACCCACTTACCATTTCAGCTCGAGTTTAATTTATAATAATATAATGGCATGGCTAACCAATTTGTTTCCTGTACCCGAAGTCTCTATCTTCATCTAATGACCAGAATGACTAAATCAAAAGTACAGAATTCTGGATATGCATGAAGCCTTGTGCGCCTATATAAAGGATCATTGGAGCTCCAACATTTCATGCACTTGACAACCGAACACAAACACAATTTGTCCTACAATCCTCATATAAACAGCCTACCTATTCTGCCCAGCAACAAGTGAACAAGGAAAAACCAAATGGCTTCTACCATCACCACCGCACTGCTTTGCCTATTAGCACTTTCACTTGCTCCTTTTCCCACCCACTCAGCTGATCCTGACCCACTTCAGGATTTTTGTGTTGCTGATATGAAAGCCACGCCACCTGTTAATGGCTTCCCATGCAAACCTGCCTCTGAGGTTGTAGCCAAAGATTTCATTTCTAATGCCCTAATCCGCGGTGGAGATACAAACAACGTCTTCAAGTCCAATGTAACACAGGAACCGTGAACCAATTTCCTGGCTTAAACACCCTTGGTTTGTCCATAAACCGTGTTGATTTTGCCTACGGAGGACTCAACCCACCCCACTCACATCCTAGAGCGACTGAGGCTGGTGTTATTGCTAAAGGGACGTTCCTTATCGGATTCATAACAACCGACAACAAACTTTTCACCAACAAGGTATATCCCGGCCAAATTTTTTTGATCCCTCGTGGGTTGGTGCACTTTCAAAAGAACATTGGAGAGGGCGAGGGTCTCATATTTACCGCCTTCAATAGCCAGAATCCAGGGGCAGCCGTCATACCAACTACTCTTTTTGCTTCTGATCCTGAGATTTATGACGCTGTGTTGAGCCAAACTTTCCAAATTGATGATAAGGTTGTTGGCAAGATTAGGGATGGGGTTGCTGGTGTCAAAAATTATTAATAAGTTGTTTGGTTTGTAATTAATGTATTTCGTGTTTGTCAATACTTGGATTTGAAAGTGTCTCAATCTATTTGGGATGTGAAAAATCTTTCTATTGTTATCCATTTATAGATTATGAATTATTATAATAAGTCGTGCAGTTGGTATGCGACGTATATTTCAAATTTTATTGATTGATTGTAACCATTTATGGTATACAAATAAATATACATTTTGCTAGCAACCCTTCATCGATATTTATTATAACTTAGTCTTTTCTACCCCAACTTCAAAATCATAATTTTATGTGGGCGTCATAACTTCTATCCCCTGGAATATTTTAGCTAGGTGTTAGTGTACATTGCAAGACTTCTTATTTGATATTTTGCGGCAGGACTTCCATTGAAATGGCTTTACTAAAAAATTGCAAACATTTCACTTGGATCTTTTTGAATTTTTTTCGTTACTTTTCAATTTGATTGACGTACGGTTTCGATACTCTTAAAGTTAAATTCTTAGAAATACGATGAGAGAAAAAATATCATGTCCCCCCCTTTCTTATAAAAGCTATATCTTATAGAAAGATATTTGTGAAACTAAATCAAACTATTCCATTGTGCTAGTATTACTTAACAAGTTTTGTTGGGAGAAAAATATCCCTCTCGACCAGGTGGATAATAACCTCCTTAGCCTACTAAACAATAATCCACTTAGCTAACTGGAAAACTATGAGGACATGTAAAAGTAAATTGAGAATATAGAGAAAATGAGAATTTATGGGAGGAAAGATTGGAGACTTTTATTGAGTACAAAGATTTCAGAGAAAATAAAGAGCTTGCACTCACATGTTATAATTGTTTTTAGTTTTATATGACTAAAATGATAATGTTTTCAATATAAAAAATGTTTAAACACAAATTAAAAAATTGGAAAATTTGAATTTTTTTAAAATTGAATTTGTACTATGTTTTTTGATATTTTTGAAGATTTTATTGTTGTTTCATTTTAAATACAAAATTTTAGAAAATTATTAGAAAAATATCAAATATACAAAAAATAGCTTTTGTTTTTAAATTCAACATAAAAAAATTAACATTAAATTTTCTCATCATTTATTAGTCGTATAGAAAAAATAATAATAAGATGGTATTAAAATGGGAAAAAAATACATGATACTTAAATAGGATTGTTTAAAATATATGGTACCTGTAATACTACTAAAAAAATCATCATAGATGATCCTAGATATAAAATTGTTCGAATAAGGGCAATCATTTATAAGTTTTTCAATTAAAAAAAATAAGCAGGATGAAAAAGAGGCAAAAAAAAAAGATGGCGGTTAGGAAATTATAACTATTGTCTATAGTTTGAGCACAATAGAGAACAATATAATCAAAGGTTGTAACTTAAAAATGTCGTCTATACCTTTGTATATTTTTTTTATGCATATAAATAACGGTTTCAACCATTCTCTATACCTTAGCACAGATTTATTTTTCCTTTTTGTGATCTTCACTTTTAATCTAGCGGTGCTTTCCTAAGATTCAAGCACACATAGTAACCTATCGAGTGAGTTGCTTCTCCCCAAAATATTTCCACCATTGTTGGTTCCTCCATCTCCTTCTTCTTCTCCTTCTCCACCAGTAAGCTTTGTTGCTGCTACCAGTCATCATTCTTCTTATTTCTTTCTTTATCATTTCCTTAACATGTGTGCATTTTTTCATTTTTTTTCTTGATAATTATTTATCTAATATTACCAATGATTATCCTCACATTCACACAACGCACTGCATGAATGTGATTCCTTAATTTTTATTTTATTTTATGTGTTTTATATATATCATTAGAAGTTCATTGGTATCAATGTTATAGTTTTTATTATAATGTATGCATAGTGTCACATGATGCTAGCTATATACCAACCTCTGTATGTTATATATATATTTAGTATAGGTATCATTGTTGTAATATGTCAATAATATTCTGGTGGGCATAACTCACTACAGAAAATGAGGGCTTTAGCAACCAACATTTTTCGTCGCTAATGGCCAAATTTTTATCGCTAATACCAATAGCGACCAAAACTATCAGTCATCGTTGGTGGTTGTTATTGCTCCCTCGTTAAAGCCATTAGAAACCAACTAAAATTTTTTGGTCGCTAAGGCAATAGCGATGACATATAATGTTAGTCGCTACTGCAATAATGATGACAAATTATATTGATCGTTAAAAGTAATAACGACATATAAAATACATCATTGCAAATTACATTAGTGACTAATTTGTCTTATCGTAGTAAAAAAAGTATTACATATATTAATTGCGACCAAATTTTCCATCGCTATATCATATAAGACCATATAATCTATACACTATTAGTGACCATATTTTTCACCAAACAGACCATTTGCGACGAAGTTCATTCCCCTATTTTAATCATTCGCAACCAAATTTTGTGGTAAAAAATTGCATAATTATATTACAACAATTAAATTTGTCAATCAAACCTTCTTAAAAGGTAAAGGGGGAAAAATATATAACTCTATAAACTATATAAGCACTTTGGGTATGCCCAAATAATTTAAAATGTTATAAGCTTACCACAAGTTGGCAATTCTATAATCAAAGCATGAAGCTTATAATCAATTGGAAAAAAAAAGACTAGCCACAAATTGGTAGTTCTTTTTACAAAAGAGTTAAAATAAGACTTAAAACACACATACCTAGAACATCAAGACAAAAAGAGTAGGGTACTATGATTTACTACCAAAAAGCTATACAAAAAGAAGACTTGTATAAAACCTAATTCCAAAAAATTAAGCTAACCAACTCTTGAATGTTGCTGAAAGCCAAAAAACAATGCCTAAGAGGCAGCAACAAATAAAATGCAAAGAGCAAGAAAGCACCTAGGGAGCCTCATCAACCTATCAACATCAAAAGATAGTCAGAAGAGAGCAAAAGGCCAATTGAGTAGCAAAAGATGAAGGTACAATACTTCCATTTTGAAATATTATAATAGTATAGGGCTAATAAAATTCCAACAACATGTAGGCATCAGGTCACATGGACCAAATCATGTGTTATAACCCATTATGCATGAGAGCAGCAAAAAGAATAGCAACGTGCAACTCTAAAAAATAAAGACAACCTTAAAATCAATGGTTGTATCCTAAAATTGCCAACATCGAAAAAGAACATCATCACTTGATGAAATATTGTAAGGTAGTGTGCTTAAATCCTGGAAAAGAAAAAAGGGGACAAAGAAAGGGTAAAAGAGAAATCAAATAAGGGAAGGAAAAACATTATTCCACCAAAAAACAACAAGAATAGAAGTGCTTAGTGAATTTGAACCACATAAAAAATAGATAACAAACAATAGGGGAATTTGAGGTACAAACAATGAAGTCACCAATGGCATAACAATGTATTTTCCATTATTATCTATTCAAAACCAAAACAACCTAATACCATGAATAGCTTCACATTTAGTTGGGCTAGAGAAAAGATTAGCATCTTGATACTTCTACTATGTTTTTATTGGTAAATACTTCCTATGAAGCTGATAAAAGTTCCTTGTGTAACTCATTCTTCCCAAAGATATTCAGAGGATGCACAAAAGATAGAAATAATACAAGAAATGGAGAATGTCCATATCTTGCAATGAACAAAACCACCAGGACCTTTTTCGCCATGTCACATTAGCTTTCAAGAAAATCCAAGAGAATCAACAAGCACATATATATAAAGCAACAGATAAGAATCAATGTTGCAAATGAATAGGGTAATGTTAGTTGCATAATTAATTCTTTTGTGATGAACCATATGATATAATATTTGGCTCAATAAATTTTATTTCATAACTCAATCAAGGTCTATAACAACAAAGCATACAATGATTGGCTACTATCTCCATATGTATATAATAAGTGTTTATCTAAAGAGAGATAACACAAAAATTACTGACCAATCTCCTTAATCATAGCTATATTATAGAATCAAAATTTTCAACAATCTATTTCAACTATTTAAACATTAATGCTAAAGGGAGCTCAACACATATCCAAAAGCAACAAAGTGTAGTAGTTCGGGTTGATGAAAATTCATTTGTCCATCAACATTTATAACCTTAGTATAGCAGTTCGGCTGCATGCAAGAAAAAAGCTAACAAATAGAAACTGAACTCATAACTCAAAAGAACTAAAGCTATTAGACAAAATTAAATGGCTACCTTGCAAGAATGATTTATGAATTTAGCAATCCCACTGCACTTTGTTGCATCAACCTGAAAATTATTGAAAATGAAATCATAAGAACTTTAGAGTTGCTTTTCTTTTTTTGCATGTATGAGAGAGAGAAAGAGATAATAATTAGCACATAGATAAAAAAAATACCATTTAAAGAGGAGATAAAAACCTCTTTAAAGTAAAATTAATATGTCCATAACCAATTAACACAATTTTTGAAGACACAATCCTACTGTTACTTACACAAGTTTCACAAAATGTAAAAACCTATGGTACCATTTTTATTTGAATATGTTGATTATACTTATAGATATGTATTAGGAAAATAGGGTATTTTTGCTCTTTGATCCACCAAAATATACCTTATATAAAGAAGCATAATGATCATAATTAATCTTATTTAACCATCACTAGATACCGTCTTCCAGCTTTGTCTAACAAGTAAAAACCGAGTGTAGGCGTAGGGATCTACAAAGAAGATATACCTCACATTATTTAATTAGAAATTATACATATCAATTAAAATTTACGATAGATCCCATTGGCAATCATTAGTATATTCTAAACCTGAATAGTGGCTACTCTTATACTCCCAGTAGAGCTTGAACATCTTGTAAGAGACAAATGATGCATGAGATGCAATACTGTGTCAATATAGTTACCTACCCAAAAAATTACATTTGATCATCTGAAACAATTAAAAGTAAAGATATTTACAAAGCAGTTAAAGCAAATATATCATCAACATGGAACATGATTCAGTTAGCTCCATTGGTTAGTACTAGCTTTACAAGGCATATTGCAACTTAAGCAAAAAAACCATGATATAAAATATAATACCTAAATTATTTATCGTTCCAATTAACTAATGATTATTGATTATTGCATTTTATTGATGTTATTTGGTTTTTACAATAAGAACACACGTATATTCTTGCAAGAATAATCTAGAGCTAGAAGGATTAGTATAGTCAACTAAAGAACCTACAATTAAATTAATTAAATAGAAGAAGATAATTATTATACCCTATTAATTTGAATGATAGACAATAAAAAATTCAAAAATGCCACCCCTACAAATAAAATGAGTAATTAAGAGGTAAGAAAGAAAAAGGGGAATATATAGGTTTGCTCAACCTCCATAGCATCATTACTAATTTACTACTTGGATTAAAAGTAGTCATGGTAAATGATCTAGAGGAGCAAGGAAACTAAGCAATAGGAAAAACCTTTCCAATTATATTCAAAAGAAGAGTAATTGCTCGAGGATTTGGTTGATGGTATTTAAGTAAGATGGAGTCTTTGTTAAACCTTAACTATTAAAGTATATTATCAACTTGTAGTATCAATAATGGAGTCTTCGAACCTAAAATACTTGAGAAGGAAAGATTAGATGGTACAAAAATTTATTAAATCTTAATGCCTCTGTTTATTATGCTTGGTAAGGATAATATTTGTATTCAATGGTAGAAAATTTTGATTACCAGATCTGAGAATTACTACTAATCTAAAAACATATAGTACCACAAAGTGCCTTAATTATTATTCTTCTACTTCTATATATTTATATTTCCACATTATAGGAAAGCCTTGAGTTAGCATTGAAAATCATAGATGAGATGAAGGCCAAAGTTTTGATGGTTATAAAGCTGATGATACGGGGAAGATATGCTTAAGATGGAATAAAATTATCTTTACAAGTCAACCCCATGTATAGAATTTAATGGTTACTAGTAACATTTTGACAATCCATATTGTGAACTTGTCAAGGAAAGCATCACATAATATACCATAAGACTAAATAAATCAAATGTGAAGAAGATAAAGGTAAAAGTCCCAAATTTTATTAGGGAGATGAGAAATATGTCAATTCACAAAGTTCATCCTCCTTGATTGAATTGAAAAACAAAACTGGTGTACTAACGCAAGTTTATTCTAGTGTGATAAAGACTTTTTGCCATGATTTAGCAATTTGATAGATCCATAGAAATATTGATGGGAAATAAATTAGCGGTATTTCACCATTTTACAACTTCAAAAGGCACCATAAAATGAAACTAAGGGAACTTACAACTACTTCTACATAAATTTTTATATCTAAATTACAATGTCTTTAAGAAGCAAAAAAAAAACGTTATAATCATAGTTGTAAAAGAGTGCACTATAGCCTAGATGACAAGTCATTACGTCTCTAACATCAGCCAAATTGCATTACCAAAAAGATTGAATTATGTTTGTCATTAACCAAAATAAAGGGCCAAAGAGATGAACAAACTATTAATATATTTAGAGTTGTTAGTAGGTTGCTAGATAAGAGAGGCATGCAATTGAAACACAATTAACATTACAGACTACATGAGTTGTGAGAATGTCAGCTAACATCTCCAAAAAAATCTAATACCAACAAACACAATCTATGCATTCAATATGTACAGAAAAAAGCTAAAAAGGCATAATTTATGGTTGATGAGAAAAAGAAAGAACCAAAATTCCTTGTAAGCAATTAGTCTATATTTAGTCTTATAAACAATAAAATAATATTTTTGCATCCACATATAACAGGAAACAAAAGGATAACCTTTAAGATAGCTTAGGGTAGTAGAAGCAGTTGTATAAGAATTCACTAGCATGTGCTAACTTGATTCTATATATATGTACAGATATAGTTGTCAAGAAAGCATGAAATTCCCCATTTTTAGAAGAACAAATACCAACTCAAGCTTGAGTTCATTCAACAAGCAATCTACTCCAAACCACAATTACTAGGAGCCAAGAAGAACAAATTTGACATAAAACCCCAATCCCTCCTTTCTATCTCCCTTAACTTCCCCCTATTCAATTTCAATACAAGCCCTAAGGTCTCAAACTTCTTATTTCTTGATTAAATAACAAAAGCAAATCAGCTCTAACTAAAAATGACTTCAATGACAATCTAATCAACTGAGAACTATAAATTGAAATAAGAATCTAAGAGAGGATGATGATACCTGGCGGTATGAAGTAGGGGAGTTGGTCATAGATAATTTAACCTAAAATTAGAATCTTTCATTTATATCTTCCGTCTTTAGGTTTCACTAGTGCAATGAAGGGGGAACCTTGGTGTGGAGTAGGGTGGTGACTAAGGAGCATATGTTGATTAGGGCGATGATGGTGGTTACTAGGCCATGATAAGAGCTTCAGTTAGGATGTTAGATAGATGTGTGATGGTATTGTCTCTCTTCAAAATTATTCCTTTGAGCGGTGCAAATGAAGGTGAGTATTGCTAATGGTGAAAGGTTGGGAGCAACGAAGTGACGATGCCAATGAGTAGAGAATGGAAACGGTGGAGGCGCTGGTGAGAGACTGGTTGGATTGGAGAGTGGAGGATGTGTTGTGGAGATCTGGACTACACGAGATCACGATGATAGGGAGATATGAAATGTGAAAATGAAATAAAATTTTGATCATCGGGGTGTCTATTGGTGGATGAGTTAAGTTAGTTTTAATTTTTTGGCCTTAGTCATTTTTTTAGTGCCAACCTTAACTAATATTGCACAACCTATATTTTTTGCTCTTTTTTCTTTTTCCATTTTTTATTATAAAATTTATATATGTATATGATGCTTATATCCTTTAGTGACTAGATAATTTAATGATTAAAGATTAAAAAATATATTGGTCACAATAGATATGCCAATAACGACGACTTTTGATGGTGGTCATTAGAAATATATCAAAAGCAACCAAAAATTTATTTGGTCATTAAAATGTTCGTTAATGTGTCAGTTTCTTGTAGTAACTTTTGATTTAGTTATCTATTTTTAATATAAAAAAATCATTTCGGGTATTTTTTTTTTTGAGAAATACACTCTAAAATCCTTCATAGGGTTTTTTTTTGACAATTTGGAAGCGAAAAAAAATTCCTTCAAAATGAGGTTTTAATGTTTTGAGTTTTAAATACCTATGTTTGTGATAATATAATGGTACACCATGTGTGTATGTGTAGTTTCGTAAAAGTAACATATTCTCTTATAAGAAAATATGATCACATGAGTTAGATCACTACTACAAAAATAAACATAGATGTCAACATATATACGATGGATAATTTAATATGGACAACTATCTATATGATCTCTAGTAAATGACCAAGTGAGATGAAAAAAGGGAAGAAATATATGATGGTTGTAATCCAAAACTTTCATCTATACCTTAGTGAGATTTTTTTCCCAATGTTTTAAGGGTATAGACCTTGGTTTTAGGTTACAACTATTGCCTTTACCTCAATGAGGTTTTTTCTTTTTCAAATTTTGTGTTGTCGAAGATTTATTGGGAGTTTTTTTTTTCTTTTTGCATTTGTCACTTTTAAACTAGCTAACCTTTTTCACTCATTACATTCGTAAGAACACACAAAGAGACCTACCACACAAGTTTCTTTTTTTTCCAAAGTCTTCCACCATTGTTGCTTCTTACACCTTCTCTTTCTTCTTCTCCACTAGTTACCTCTATCACCACCACCAACCATCCTTTTTATTCTTCTCTTTTACTTGTCATTTCCTTAACATGTGTATATTTTTCATCTTCTTTGTTCATAAATATTTTCTCAATTTTGCTATATTATGTATTTTATATATTATTGCAAGTTCTTCAGTGTCAATGTTGTAGCTATTAATTTAATGTATGTGTAGTACCAAACATTACTAGGTATATACTAGCCTTTGTACGTTTTGTTATACATTTGGTTAAGATATTATTGTAAAAATTTGTTAACAATATTTCAGTGGGTATACCTTTTTATTTAGTCATCTTTTTTATTAAATTTTTTATTTTCATTTTATGTTTTTTTTATATCGATACTTTTGGAGCTAAGATAACATTGTTTCAACCTTAAAAATGAGGCTTTTATGTTTTGATCTCTAATATCCTATTTTGTGATAAACTTATGATAGTAAGACATGTGTGCATATGTAATTTTATAAAAGTAGCATATTCTCTTATATGAAAGTAATATCACAAGATTTAGATGTATTTATAAGAGCCTTATATTATAAATGGATAGAATGTCATGGTAGTGGAATATATTTATAGGATCCTTAAAATTGTGTAGATAAATGATTTAGGCCATGGTTATTGAAATTGTATATTATTTTTTAATGACATATATTTGTGATCAATTTCTTGGTGAACTGAATGTCTATTTATTTCTTTGATGATTTTATGCACGTATTACATCTAATGAGCAATATCAAGATTTAGGGAGAAAGGTAAAGAAAAGAGATAAAGAGTTTATATGAAAGAATTTGTAAGAAGGTAATTTATATGTGATTGAAAGGCTCTAGAATGCAAAGCTTAGGTAATGAATGCTCTAACAACCCTATTGTAGTTGGAGGAAGTGATATAGTAGACAATAGTGATAGAAATTCTTTGGTGTCCATTGAAAGGGTATGATGTGTAATTTTTGGTAAAGAGTTGTTTTTGTTATCTATAGACAACATTGCTGCTTGTATATCAATTAAATACATATAGGTTTTTATGTGCAAGAAATTGTGAATGGTGTAGGTAGTAAGAGCAATAAGGCTATAAACAATTATTCTCAGTAAAAATAATCATCTAAACTAAAAAGAAATGGAGGATTAGATGATGATTGTGGGCTAAAACCATCATCTATAGTAGAGAATAAATGGGTTTTTTTAGCCCATAGCCCAAAATCATCATCAAATCCTTCCAACTATTTTTTTAAAGTAAATTTTCCATTTTTAAAAGTTTTGGTAAAATCAGTTGACTAATAATGAAGAACCTATCGACTTGTTTCATTAGTAGATTTTTTTATCCCACTAGTAGACTGGTTCTTTTGGAGTGGATACTTGGGTTTTTCGACAAACTAGTTGATTGATTCTGGGTATGACCAATAAACTAGTACCTCCTGAAACTTACTTACTCGCCTATTTTCTAAGTACTTTCAAAAACCAAAACTATATTCTTTTATATCAACATATTTTGAATACATTTTTTAATACATTTTCAAGAAAATAGGATGGGGTATTATAATGGATTCATTAATAAGAAAATATAAAAATATTCTTTATTAATTTGAAAGCACATGCCGTCAATGATAGACTTAACTTTCTTATTGGTAATAAACATCTTGTCAAGGACTTAAAATTCCTCTAGAAATAATTATATCATTGACCTTTTTGTGCTAATGATTTATTATTGATGAATTTTCATCGATAACACTTATTACTTATGATTTCTTTCTTATTAACAAAAACTTTATCATCAACATATTCTCTTATTAATATAGTGTATTAATAAATTAGATGAAGAGAACTTAGTGTACATATTTTATAGATGTATCAGTACTTAATGTGATGGTTTGAGCTTGTGAACTTGATATATATTCATGGGAATGAATATGCATCCCTTTATAATAGTTAAACTGGTGCTCAAGTAGCCATATAAATTTAGTGATTGTATTGGTTTCGATATGTAACAAAATTTTATTACTAATGACAACCTGTTATCTCACATCATTCACAAGAATTTCCTCCACCTTTATGGAAGGGTTTAGTGGTCCTATCTAATCATCTATGAAAAATACTTTAGCTTGTCTCTGGATTAATCCAACACACCATAGTAATTTTGAGGAGCTCAAAAAAAGGGGAAAACCCCCATCTTTATTAGTGAAAACTACCCCTACAACCCCTCAACCAAGGCCTTGAAAACCAAATTAGATGCAAAATAATAATAATAATAATAATAATAATAATAATAATAATAATAATAATAATAATAATAATAATAATAATAATAATAATAATAATAATAATAACTGAGAAGACTGGAATCTAGTATGCTAGATATCTTGGATTTGAATCTCCCTCATTCAGTATTAATGCATCTATAATGTGGTTGTGGCTCCCTATATAAACAAAAATAGTTTATTATTCAGTGTTTGGGCTAATTTAACTAGTAATAAAAAAAACTACTTAGTCCAAAATTTTGTAAGTTTTGTTTTTCTAATTTTTTTAGAGAGAGAGGGTTGGAATTCTTCTTTGTTTGAATCACTTATTGTGTAGTTTAATTGATCATCAATTGAATTAGTTCTTGGTTGACTAAGTATGAGTTTAACAATGACTAATGCTCTAAATTGTAGATAGTTGCGGTATCAAGTTATTGTATAGTTTATATACTATGTACTTGTCATATGCAAGCTTAATCTGTTACTGTTTAGCTCATTTGTCTTCTAATGTATAGATAATGCATACCCTAAACAATTTTTTTCTCACACTGGAAATCATAATGTTCACTTAACAACCCAAGTGATTAAAAACAAAATATTAAGTTTTAATTAATAAACTATTAGTGCGTCGTAGGCCTATATAAAGAGTCATTGCATATCCAATACTTCATGTAATTAAAAATGTAACACCAAAAATACATTTTCCCATAATCATATTTGTTGTATGTATTTTGTAACCAAAGGGTTCTTAAAAAATTTGAATAGTAGTTAGTGGGAAAATAATACCGAGAAGAAAGTGGAGAAGAGAGATGAGTGACAAAAAGTAAGAAATTTTTATTATGATTCTTTTTATGTCCAAAATGAATACAATACCCCCGATATATAGGAGTAAAATGAGGGAATTGAGTAAGGGAAAAAAATACGTTATGGTTGAGAATAGCAAGTTGCCCCGTCCTATGTAGAAATCTGGCCTAGCAAGGGAGTTATACAAGATACTAATGTGAGACCAGTTGAAGACTAAGGCAAGCATGCTCGGAAGCTTTTTGGATTGATTCTCGTCCTTCATGTTAGCAATCAAGAACCTAACAATGTTATTAAAATTGGGTTCCAGATCATCGAAACATACAATCCTATGATACAAAAGTACCAAATCAATTCGCATCGGTAGTGAAATCTTTGGGATAGTAGGATCGGAGCAGGATCATTCAAGATCAGTGGGATCGGTGGGACCATGACCCTACAACTGATCCTATTGATCCCAACCAAACAATGCTTTCTAAATTTGGAGGACATCAGAATTAGAGAAGGATTGGTAGGATCATAGCAGAATCAATCAAGATATGAAAGTAAAACCTTTGATTAATGGCTTTCCATGAAAATCTACGTCTAAGGTTGTATTAATAGATTTAATTTCCAATGCCTTAATCTATCGCATAAATACAAATAGCATCTTCAAATCCAACATAATATAGGAATGATCAACTAATTCCCTGGCTTAAACACCCTTGGTGTATCCATAAACTACATCTACTTTTGGTATAATGGAATCAACCCACCTCATTCACACCCTAGAGGTGTGGAAGCTAGTATCATCTTCAAAGGAACATTCATGATTACATTTGTGATACAAGATAAGCTTTTTACTAATAAGATATATCCAATCCAAATGTTTGTGTTCCCATGTGGGTTGGTAAATTTTGAAAAAAAAAACATTGGTCATGATGAGGGCTCATATTTAGTTATTTCAATAGCCAAAATCATGGTGCTACTATTATACCCACTACTCTTTTCTCTTCTGATCCTAAAATTTCATAATCTGTGTTGAGCCAAACTTTCCAATTGATGATAAGCTTGTTGATAAGTTAAAGGATGGAGTTATCGATGCTAGAAATTATTGATAAGCTTTTTTTTGTTCTATCATTAATATTTTTTTTTCATGTGCATAAACTCATTTGATTGGATTTAAAGGCACAAATTAAGTATTTGCAATTTCAAATTTCAAAACAAATGAAGAATCAAATTAAAACTCCCTATTGAGAAAGAACAAACTTAGTATGCAATTTCTTTGGTATTGGCCTAATAATAATATGCATGCAAAAGTCTTTGTTTTTGAACTTGTTTATTTGTGTTCCTTTTATTGTTCCTTATATGATGTCTTAAAGAAGAATGTAGTAAAGAGATCAACACAAGATACTACATGGTTCCTCTACTTATGAAATAATTGTCTCTGAAGTAGCATACATATAAGATCCTATTTATATCTCTTTTTTTCTCATGATTATTCAAATATAAGTAGCACACTTTGTTTAAACTCTCAAATGCCACAAACCTACTTTGAATTACCACATGCACACCTAACTCTCGGTGCCAAATCCCACCTTAACTCTAAGGTTCTACACATAATTTTAAACTCTTAAACTTGCCAAATATGATCTCTGACTTGTGATTAGTATGGGATTATAGATTAGCTAAAATCTAGTAGGAAGAAACTTTAGAAGAAACAAATTTTCTATTTTTTGGTACAAAAATAGTTTCCTATTAAGGCAATTTCTCCATGAAAGTACACTCATGAAAATTTTGTCTTTCTTTAACACAATAATGATGATTTTCCCGAAATTCACCAATTCACAAATAAGTCATTTAGATCTTTGTCAAATAGGAAACTATCTTAAATTATTGCAGTAAAAATCAATTCAGCATATGAAAGAGTGTGCTAAAAATTCTTGAAACACTCAGAGATTTATGTCCAAAGATATGTGAGCCAACACCTAATTTATTTACTAAAACAACTTAGTGAAAATGGATTTAAAACACTAAGAGATATTTTGGAAACTCCAAGACAAGCACTCCTAGAAATAAGTAAAAAAATCTCATAACATTATCTCTCTTTTTTTTAAAGATTACTATACCCAATATAATCTATAGAATTTTGTCAAAATCTATTGATTAACTATCGTGTAAGCTATACAAAATAATAAAATATATTTCCTCAAATTATTATCCACAAATATTATACAAAATAATTTTAAATATGCCAAAAATATTATTATTTTTTGAGACAATGTTTGTTAATCTAACAAACTCAACACAAAATCAAGCTGAGTTTCCTCTGAAAAGCAAATACAAAAACCTTGTAGGAAAACATTTGACTTATGTTTCACTATAAAAAAAAAACATTTTTAGCAATGATGCTTTTTGTTGCTAAAGATAGAAAGTTGTTGGAAAAAATATATGTCACAACAACATTTGTAGTTACTAAGTCATTATGCGTTATGGCACTGCAAAAAAATAAAACAACAAAAGTTGTTGTTACAAAAAAGTAATTAAATGCAACATAAATTTTCATTGCAATTTATTACTTCACCTAACTACATGTGTTTATATATTGCAATAAATTTTGTCATTACGAAATATTGATCCTACTTAGGCAATAATTTATGTCACTACATAAACCTATAATAAGCAACGACTTTTATCGTTGAAAAAAAATTGGTTATAGTTTGGCAACAAATTATGTCATTGCTAAAGCTTGTTATTTGCAACAACAAAAGTTGTTGAAAAAAAGACATAGCATATTACGGCGATAATATTTGTCATTGTAAAAATATATTAATTGCAATAGCTTATGTCATTGCAAAAAAATTGAATATACTTTAGGAACAACCACATAGGGGTCACCTAATAGCACCCGTGACCTATAAATTTCTAACACCCCGAGTCAAAATGATCACGCAGATTCACTTGGTACCTAGGCCCACAAGACCTGCGAGGACTATCATGAAGCATTTTTGGATTAATCGGCTAGCCCCATATATCAATACGAGTCCTTTCCGCAACTTCCCAGGAGGTTCACCCATTTTAAAAATTGCTCCATGGCAAGCACGTTTAACTATGAAGTTCTTAGAACGAAATCACCAAAAGGATGATATACTATGTTAATATAAGTAGTCATATCAAACATTATAACACTTCACTCAATTTGGGGTTATTATACTTTATTGCTGCAAAAAATACATAATTGCAACAATAAACTCATTGCCAAATTTTGAACTTAAAATTTCAACAACCATCTTTGTCTTTGCAAAAACATACAATTGCAACGACATGATAACTTGTTTAAATACCGTTGCAATAAATAACTTGTGAAACCTCTAATCGATGATCATAAATTATGCCATATACATATGTCCCACAGAAATTAATATAACCAAAATATATAAAAATGATTATTAACATATATATGAAGAAAAAATTATCAAATTGAACGAAAACTTACCGAAATTCTACTTGGCAATTAGGGCTTTGATTGTGTTGATGGACGCTAAGATAAATTGGTGTGTCCAATCAATATATTTAGAGGAGGCTAACATAATGGAGGCAACATTGAGAGTTGGAGAAGGCAGTGGAAACAAAGTATAGACATTGGAATAAGATTATTGATAATTTCTTTTCTTTTTTTTGCAACAACTTGTCATTGTGTTAAAATAATCTAAATATTTGTAACAATTATAGTCATTGCAACAAATTTAATCAATATTTTGCAACAAAAAAAAAGTTGTTGGAAAAACATTTTGTATATTGTAGCATATAAAAGTTGTTACAAATAAACCATCACATATATTGCAACAACAAATATCATTACAAAAAATTTGCAAAACATATAAATGTCATTGTGTTAAGATAATCTAAATATTTATAACAAGTATAGTCGTTGTAATAAATTTAATCAACATTTTGCAACAAAAAAAAGTTATCGCAAAAAAAATTTGTATATTGCAACATATAACTATTGTTGCAAATAAATCATCATATATATTGCAATGACAAATATCGTTGCAAAACATATAAATTTCATTGCATTTAAATAGTCTAAATATTTACAACAAGTATAGTCATTGCAATAAATTCAATCAACATTTTGCAACAAAAAAAGTCATTGCAAAAACATTTTATATATTGAAGCAAATAAATGTCATTTCAAATAAACCATTGCATATATTGCAATGAGAAATGTCGTTGTAAAACATTTCCTAATAATCACCATATAAATGAATTATTTTTTGCAACAACTTTTTGCAACGTTATAAAATTATCATTGTGAAAAGAAATTTTTCGCAACAACAAAGTATTATCATTGCAAAAGTTTTGTTGCTATAAAAGAGTTTTCTTGTAGTGTTTCTTAAGTTACTTCCAATAGAATCATACTACCTTACTTAAATATACATGATCTAGATCATCCTCCAAGCTTCATGATCTTTATGCATTCCATAGCTCCTTATTCTATTCCTCTTTAGGTTTTTCTATAATTTGTTCCTAGAAACAACTTCATACCTATAACAACTTACCATATGAAACATAATGGAAATCGTCTTTGTTTATTATCACCAAAAACCAAAAAGTCAACAATGCCCAACCTTATGGTCACAAAAATGTTTTTTCCCATTGGGTGTCTATGGTTATTGGTAATTTCCAGACCTATATGCTCCTTCGGATTATCTAAAATTATAGAGCTGGATGTTGGCAACTTGAGTTATTGCACCATTTGAGGAGCCCAACTACTTTCAGTAGAAGATCTAATATGGAAGATTAAAGGTGTAGCCAAGGAGGTGGTTGAGTTTAGGTTATCTCCTAAAGATGGGAGCTAGTTAAGGATATTTAAGAAGGGACAAGTGGAATAAATGGTAGAGCAATCTGTAGTGCAAATTGTGCTTGACCTAAATAAAATAAAGCCGATGAACATTAGTGAGAATGATGGATGAGACAATATTGAATTAGAAAAAGATGAAGAGTTGGTAAGGTTAGAATTGAGAAATAGTAAAGGATAATAACTTGACATTAAAAAAAAGGAGGAAATAACGACAACATTCATTTGATCAAATCAAATGTATTTGTTTAGACAAATGTCAGAGGCTAATTGCTTGAAAAGATTAAGATTAATAAGTCCTACAACCTCACAAGACACCAAAGAGTTTGAGAGAACCCCCTAACCTTTAACCTCAAAAGCAAAAACCTTTTTTCAAGGAAAATTCCCCTTTATGGAAGAATGTGCCTTCCTTTTTTGATAATCTCAATCCTAAATATCCCTAGCAAATTGGGGAACGGTCTTGGTCAACCCTATAGAGGTAGTAGGATCATTGGCTTCTTAGGTTGGATTGACAGCTGCAACAACCTCTATATTGGAAACATGAGGAGCTATGGACTCAAAGAAGAAACTTTAAGGTATAGATGCCTTGGGAGAGTTGAGTAATCTTTAAGCAAAACCACCTCTAATAGCTTTTACCCTAGGAGGAGAAAAGTTCTAAGACCTCAACATAGAGGAGTGAGCATACTCATAATTCCTATCCTCTTGATAGTTGACAACCTTTTGCCTCTTCTGGCATTTTTTACTAAGGATGTCAATACTATAATGGTCCTCCAAGTTTTGTACTATAAATGACAAAATAAGGCCAATCATAAGAACATAGGACTAAGAATTATGGAAACACAAAAAGAAGAGGAAAATGTTCAGTTACGTTGGTATGAGATATGGATAAGCTCGTGAAATAAGTCAGGGTTTCTGCCCATAATCTTTGTTGCCTAGTATAGCTCATCCAATCCATCAATAATGTCTTAAATCCTAGACCAAACTGGTTTAGAGTCACTTTATTATCCTTTAAAAGGTCAAGATCAATGTTAAGAACATTAGGCCCTTTCAAGCTAATATATGGCACAAACCCTTCTCTTAGGAGTAATTAACACATATGAATAAGAGACAAAAAAAAAGGATAGGGCATGAGCCACTTGTAGATCATGGAAAGGCTAAAGGAAGCAAGATAAAACCCTCAACACAAATTACACCATAGAATGATAAGAATAATGTAAAAATCTTTACATAAATGGGTGTATCAGTAACCTAACTCCCCTTTGAAGATACTTTACATTCAAAGCAATATTGCTAGGGGGAGGGTATTGTCCCTTTAGTTTGACCGTTGAGGAAAGAGTTAGAGTACCGGCAATCTCCGTAGGACTAAGGATTTCCTTTGAAGTGTTGAACTCGTGAATAAAATAATATATTGTTGATTAAGTATAATAATAAGATAATATAGTTTTAGTTTAAGGATAATTTAATATTATTTAAGTATAACAAAATCAAATAGATAATTTTTAATTAAGAAAAATATAATATTATTTAAATATAATAAAACAAAGTGTGTGTGTGATAACATATTATTGATTGAGTATAATTTTAATTTAAGAAAAAATATTATTTAATATGACAAAAAAAAGTGTGTATATAGAAGATAATATATTATTGATTGAGTATGCTAATAAGATAATATAGTTTTAAAATAAGGATAATGTAGTATTACTGATGTATAATAAGAAAAAAGATATGTCAAGTTAATAAAAAGTGTATATATACTAAGTAAAAAAAAATTCAAATTCCTAAGCTAATATAATTGAATGTGAGTAAGTTGAAAGGTTATTTAATAAAGTATAAAATTTAATTATAAATGTATTAATGTATATGGCATGTCTAAATTTGAATTTCCCGAGGCATTATTTTGCTTTCGTATATATGTTTAAAACTTTGAAAGTCTTTGAATTCTTCGATGCTAATGTAGCTAGGCTGGATGCAGTAAATACCTACCCTGGATCTCAAAGAAAGTAATAGATTGAAAACCTAGTCCACACATTACGTCCTTGTATTGTACGAGGTCCAGAGACATTCGAGTTTGTACGGCTAGACATTCCAGAGACAATCGAGTGGAGGCTTATCGTGCTCGATCGGTTACACAGACATCCAGAACAATAATGGTACACATGAGCACCGTAGGAATATAGGAAATGATCGATCCTGTGATATTTCATGGTAATATATACTGATAACGTAACTTCGAGTATCATTGTAAGAAACTTAAAGTCAGCTCTCCTCGACTTATTTTTAGATAAAATTAATCAAATGAGTAAAATATCAATAAAACCAAAATCATTTAAATAATAGTACAATTAATAATAATGATAAAAATATATTAATTTTCTTAGATTATTTCTTCTTAGTCACAGAATCGTACATGTATCAATGCTTAATGTCATGATTTGCGTTATGTGAACTCGGTAGATTATTTCTTTTTAGTCTGAATCATTTATGCTCTATTTGGTTGATGAAAAAAAATTTGTGTTTGGTTTACATAAGATAGAGAAATAAAAAAAAATGAGTAAGGAATAAAATTGATAAAATTTAACTATTTAATTTTCTTTAAAGAAAGTATTTTGATTTTTTTTTTAAAATAGAACCAAATAGAGACTTAATGACCTGCATAATGATTAAAATGGTGATGCAAATGTATAGTCATCATATTAATTAAGGTTTTGCCGTCTGCTAGAGTGTTGTGCACTAATATAGACTCGTTGCATATTTAATCTTTTAGCCACAGCTAACCACGGAACATGAAACATTAAATTGCCCTTAACCGTGTTATCAATTATTACAACCTTCTTGCCTACTGACCCCTGCCTAGCAACTAGGGGTAGAGCCGGGGCTTCCGCATGGTGTCTCGGGACACCACGAAGCCCTAATGATAAGGAAGTAAATGTGTTTGTTTTTTAGGCATTGAATATATATTATATATACAGGACACCATATCAAAAGATTATAATGGATAAGCAGTTAGGCTAGTCAAATCCGTCATACTTGGAATCTAAGGTCTTGGGATTGAATCCCTTGATTGACCACTGTTGAATTATTTTGTAGAATCAAAACAACATCGTTTTGAATTCCACCCCCAAACCCTTACCCAACCCCTTCATCTCCCTCCCTCAAGGAAACGACCAGCGCATATTTGCTCCGCCACTGCCCTCGACCTTCTAGCTTCCACCACACTACTTGAGCTCGCCATTACTACCGACGACCACCATTATTTGTGCCGTAGTCCATTGACGGTGTTCGTTCCTATTCCATTCTTCCTGTTCGTCCCTCTTCTCATCCAGTTGTCCAGTCGGCAGCTGGATTCTTGACTTCTTCTACTTGTCCAATCGCCACCCCACCCTGCTCCAACCTTGTGGATGCACATGCGACTAATGGTTGTTGCTTTGATATCTTCAAGTATGCAACTGCCAGTCTACAAGACTTTAATTGAGAAGGTTGAAGACAAGAAGAAGAATGACGCAGCCAAGCCAAGTTTCTGAAAGTCAAGTGATGAAGGTAAGATTTCATTTAATTTTGAGTTAGTTAAATTGTTAGTCATAAATTTGTGAAATCAGAATGTAGTTAATTTATCTATATTTATCTTATTAATTGATTGTATTTTTTAGTTTATAGAAATCCTAATTTATATTGTTAATGTAGAAAACCTAATTAATTTGGTATAATCCTGAATTAGTTTGTAGAAATTAGAATGTAGAAATCATATTTTTTAGATTTATAGATTGAATTGTTTAATTTATTAGTTAGTTCTTGAATTAGTTTGTTATAAAATTATATTATCGATTAAGTTTTAGTAAATTCCTTAGTTAATTCATTAAATTATTTAATGTCTTAATTTAGGATGCAATGATACTTTTCAAGCTAGCCTAAAAATAGCTACCATGAATCTAATTTTGTAATTAAGTTGTGTTACCAACTTCCAAAAACCAAGCACTCCCATCTTCAAGCCAACTACAAGAATCAAGATTCATTGATGAAGGTAAAGTTGATTTGAAAACTTTAGAAGCAGATCCTGGGTTAGAAAAAAAAAAGATTTCAGATTTTCATCCGAATATTCAATATGAGGTAAGAAGAGCTTATCTTTTAAAAGGTCCTTATCAACTTCGTACTCATAGCTTTCCTACAAAGGTTATTGGTGAAAAAAATTGTCGATTTGTTTCATCTTGGTGTGATGAATATGATTGGTTGGAATATAGTATAGCTAAATATGTTGCATTTTGTGTGCCTTTTTACTTATTTAAAAGTGAATCTGAAGCTGGTGGTGATCATTTTGTGGGAAAAGGATTTATACACTGGAATGAAAAAAAAAGGTTCGAGGTTCATGTTGGTAATTCAAATAGTACTAATTTTAAAGCTACTAAAAAATTTGAAGATCTTATCAAATAGAAGCAAAGCATTGAAGCCTCTTTCATATAACAATCCAAACTAGTCAAATCAAATTATCTTATTCATTTAGATTCATCTATTCAGGCTGTTAGATTTATTATTGAAGGGGGAATGACATTTAGAGGATATGATGTCAGAAAAAGTTCTAAATCAAGGTAAATTTATTCATTTTCTAGAGGCTTTGAGGCATAACAATGAAGCTATATCTAGAGTTGTGTTAAGAAATGCTCCAAAGAATAATTAGATGATTTCACTTGAGATTCAAAAGGATATTATTTAAGCATTTGCATCTGAAATAAATAATGATATTGTTAATGAAATTGGAGATGACTTCTTTGGCATATTAGTGGATGAATCAGGAGACATAGCAAAGAAAGAACAAATGGTTGTTGCTTTTTGTTATATTGATGATAAGGGTTTTATTATGAAAAGGTTTGTTGGGATTTTCCAATTCAAAGATACATCTGCTTTATCACTTAAGGCTACACTTGAATCAATGTTGAGTTAGTATGGATTATGTTTATCAAAAGTACGAGGAAAAGGGTACGGTGGACCTAGTAATATGCGAGGAGAATTTGGTGGTTTGAAAACATTGATTCAGAATGAAAATCCTTGTGCCTATTATGTTCATTGTTTTGCTCATCAACATCAATTGGCTCTTATTGCTGTGGTAAAATGTCATAATAAGGTTAGTTGTTTTCTTAGTAAGGTTACACGGGTTGCGAATGTTATTGGATCCTCCAATAAGCATGAAGTTTCTATTTGAGATAAACAAGTTACTTACATAGCAAATGCATTGGAAGAAGGCTTGATAGAATCTGGTCGGGGATTGAACCAAGAATTTATTCTTGTAAGGGCCGGTGATACTCATTGGGGTTCTCATTTTAGGACATTTTTGAGTCTCAAAAAAAAATTTTCTCCTGTGATCAAGGTACTTGAAGACTTGGAAGCCGATAGGACATTTAATAAAAATGGGGATGCAACATTCTTATTATATGGATTACAAACTTTTGATGTTGTTTTCATGTTACATTTGATGATACGTGTTATAGGAGTTACACATGATTTAGCGCAGGCATTACAAAAGAATGATCAAGACGTTTTGAATGCCTTAGCCCTTGTTGAAATTGCTAATGAGTATTTGCAAGAGATGAAAGATGATAGATGGGAAGTTATTTTGAATGAAGTTGTTTTATTTTATAACAAGAGAGACATTGATGTGTCTAACATGAATGAGAAATATTTTAAGGGGAAGAGATCAGCACGCCAATCTCCAATCGTTATGAATCTACATTATTATAAATATGATTGTCTCTATAGTGTTGTAGACTTGCATCTAAAGGAGCTTAATTGTAGGTTTGATGTGGCGAGTAGTAAATTGTTGTGTTGAGTTGTGTTGCATGTTTACATCTTTCATCATCATTTGAATCTTTTAACAAGCAATCTTTAATTATATTGACCGCTTTTTATCCTAATGATTTTTCTAATGTTGATGTTGTGGTGTTAGACAATCAACTTGAGAATTATATTAGAAATGTTCGATCAGATAGTAGGTTTCATGGCTTGAAATGGCTTGTTAATATTTTAAGAAAATTAGTGCAAACCAAAAAGTATAAGACATATCCTTTCGTCTATAGGCTTGTAAAATTGACTTTAATTTTACTGGTAGCAATTGAAAGTGTCAAACGGGTATTTTCTACAATGAATTTCATCAAGACTGCATCAAGAAATAAAATATATGATCAATAACTTTAAGATTATTTAACAACATTTATAAAGAGAGATGTATTTAATTCTATTAGTAATAATGTTATTATAGATCGCTTTCAAAGTATAAAGACTTGACGAATACTATTATAAAACTATATAAAATTTTATATTTAAGGATAATATATTGATATTTTTTAATAATATTTTTTAATATGAGGGCCCAATAGAATTTTAACCGGGGCTCTGCCACCGACAAAAAGATCCAGATAGCTTCTCCCGTCACCCCTGCAGCTGCACTGTTTTGCATATTATAAGCAATTATGCTCGTTCCTTAATTTGCCCTCCCACTCCGCCGATCTTGACCCATTTCAAGATTTTTGTGTTGTGGATACGAAAGCGACACCTCCGATTAATGGCCGGCTTCCCATGCAAGCCTGCCTCTAAGGTCTTCGCAAAAGATTTCATTTTCGATGCCTTAATCCGCGACGGAAATACAGACAACGTCTTTAAATCCAATGTAATTAACACAATGAACGGTCAACCAATTCCCTGGCTTAAACACCCTTGGTTTGTCCATAAACTGCGTCGATTTTGCATACGGCCAGTGGGCTCAACCCACCTCACTCACACCCTAGAGCTACGGAAGTTGGCATCATCGTCAAGGGAACGTTCTGTAAGAAAAATATTAAAACCGAAGCATATCCAGAGATAGAAAACTTATTGAAATAGAAAACCGCAGCAATAATACTTATCAATTTTGTTGTGCCGTGAAACAGATTCACTGCCCTGAAGTGAATATCGACCGGACTCTAGTGCGAATCCCTTCATGGTCGGTCCACCCCCAAGGGTTTACACAACGTCCTTAATCTCGTGCACTCAAGATGTAAGGATTGGAACTTGCAGAACTTTGCCCAGAAAGATGAAGAGAAATTGCTTGGTAAATTGATCGAATAACCTTATTTCTTCTTTTTCATATTTTTTTGAAAAAATGAAGAAGAAATCGGTTAAATAAGGAAAGAAAAAATCTGAAATGTCTCAACCCTTCATTCGAAGGGATGCAACGTTCCAGAAAAACTACCAAGGAAAAAAATCGCCCAAAATAAAAATTAAAAAAAAACTGTTTGAAATTTTGGCCTTGTCTGGAACTATAACTCACCCTCACCCACGCCCAACCCAGCTCGGACCGGACGGGCGGGCGGCGGTGTGCGCGCGCGTGTGTGATATACTGATATAGTCTAGCCCACCGTCCTACTCAAAATAGCCCAAGCTTATAATTCAAACATGCCAAAGAGTGAGGGAATATAAAAACTAGTTAAGATAAACATTTCTTACCAATGTAGGATACCAAAACTCAGCAAATAGAAGCTTGAGTTCAGCCATTGCCCAACAATCCCCTACCAATGGCGAACGAAAAGAAAAACATGAAAAACAGGGCAAAGAAGGAATAACACTTAAGTATCAACATCACAAGAATTGAATTGATACGTAGTGAAGTGAGGCAACAACCATATCTAGGGAGTGAACGAATCTTGAACTACCTAGATTCTGATTGAGACCCCCACAGCACATGTCTTACATTAAATTCTGCAAATTCCGCGATAATAACACCTGCACTTTTAATGGCCATGCGTACACCTTGGGTACTCATGAGTGCTCTAGAAAGACAGCCTTAGTCTTTTATAGAAGGTAGCCCACCTTCACACTCACCTAAGTGAATCCATCAAGTGCGTCTCACAAGCACTGCCAAACCTAGTTTTTGGATTCATTAAGAGCACAAGCATACTCATCCTTATACAATTCCATGCAGTGAGTTCATCAAATCCAACTCACAAGGATCACCCAAAACATAGGGCTATGAACTCATTAAGAGTTTGAGCTCAACCTGCTTGATATGTACTACCACATGTCATAGGGATGGGATTGTAGTACAATAGAGTAGTCATATGAGTGGTAACACCATACTTTCCTCAACTTAAAGGCTTAAGCCCCATACCCCTCGACGATTCGAGGATAACTCTCCTCGTTAGACCCTTTGTAAGAGGGTCTGCTAGATTTCTCTCTGATCTGACAAACTCTAAAGAGATCATACCATTACTCAACAGTTGCCTCACCAAACTGTGCCTAACACGGATGTGTCTCCTTTTTCCATTATATACACTATTCTTAGCAACACATATAGCTGCTTGTGAATCATAATGTAAAGAAACCGGTACATAGGGTTTCCTCCACAAAGGCACATCGGCCAACAAGTTCCTCAACCATTCTACCTCTTGACCAGCTAACTCAAGGGCAATAAACTCTGACTCCATGGTGGAGCGAGCTATGCAAGTATGCTTAGCAGACTTCCAGGATATAGCTCCTCCTCCCAAGGTAAACACATAACCACTGGTAGAACTAACCTCATCATTATCAGCAATCTAATTTGCATCTGTAAATCCCTCTAGCACAGCAGGAAATTTACAAAAATGCAAACCCCAACCCTTAGTACCTTTAAGGTATCTAAGCAAGCGGCGTAGAGTAGTCCAGTGTTCATTACCTAAGTTGTGAGTATACCTACTCAATCTACTCACAACATAAGCAATATCAGGTCTAGTACAGTTCATGAGGAACATCACACTTCTTATGATTTTAGCATATTCAACTTGAGAAACACTAGCACCAAGGTTCTTTTTCAAATGTATGCTAGGATCATTGGGAGTTTTCATAGGAATTTCTTCTTGACAATCAAATTTTTCTAGTATCTTATCAACATAATGAGACTAACTCAAGGAAAAACCATTTTCGGTTTTTCTCATTTTAATACCAAGGATTATATCAGCTTCTCCTTGATCTTTCATCTCAAAATGAGAAGATAAAAATAATTTTGTGTCATTGACCACAACCAAGCTTGTGCCAAGAATTAACATGCCATCCACGTACAAGAAAATTATCACAGATTCATGTCCAATCACTTTAGAATAAACACATGAGTTTGATGCATTCACAACATAACCATCACTTACTAAGGTCTGGTCAAAATTTTCATACCATTGCTTAGGAGCTTGTTTAAGGCCATACAATGATTTTCTCAATATACATACTTTGTTCTCCTGACCTAGAACCTCACAGCCCTCGGGCTACTCCACATAGATCTCCTATTTCAAGTCATCATTTAGAAAAGTTTCTTTCACATCCATTCGATGCACTACAAGTCCATTAATAGCAGCCAAGGCAACCAAAGAATGGATCGTGGCTATCTTAGTCACAGGAGAATAAGTATCGGAAAAATCAACGTCTTTCTTTTGCTTATAGCCCACAGCTACCAATCTTGCCTTAAACTTGTCTATGGTTCCATCAGTTCTCAATTTCTTTTTAAAGACCTATTTGCATCTTATTGGCTTGCAACCTTTAGGTAAATCGACCAAATCCCATGTGTGATTAGACTTTATGGATTCTAACTCATTTTTAATTGCTTCTTTCCAGAAATTAGCATCCATAGAAGTTACCGCTTCCTTATAGGATTTAGGATCCTCCTCAATCAGATAAGCAGATACGAAATCCATATTTATCATGTCAATATTGTCATTTTCAACTAGGAAAGCAGTAATAAAATCAGGTCCAAAGCTAGTTTCAATCCTTCTTCTCTTACTTCTCCTAGGTTCATTCACATTATCATTTTCAATGCTAGAGAAAGATGGTACTGACAAGGGAATTGAAGAAGCATTAGAAGAACTATCAAAATCACATGCATTCTTTCTCATAGGAAACACATTCTCAAAAAATTCTAAATTTCTAGATTCGCAAATAGAATTATCATTCAAACACAAGAATCTATATGCAGCACTATTTTGAGCATAACCAATAAAAGCACAATCGAAAGTCTTTGTTCCCACACTAGTTCTCCTAAAATCCGACAAACCAACCTTAGCTAGACACCCCCACACTTTTAGAATTTTCAAGTTAGGTTCAAAACCTTTCCATAATTCATAGCGAGTTTTATCTAGTTTCTTATGAGGGACTCTGTTCAACACATAACAAGTAGATAGGACAGCTTCCCCCCACATATGGTCAGACATCCCCGAACTCAAAAGTATGGCATTCATCATTTCTTTCAGTGTTCTATTCTTTCTTTCAGCTACACCATTTTGTTGAGGAGAATAAGGGGCACTAGTTTCATGTATGATACCGTGACTATCACAGAAGTCCTTTAGGAATCTAGTTCCGTATTCACCACCCCTATCAGACCTAGGTCTCTTTATTCTACGGTCTAATTGATTCTCTACTTCTGCCTTATATTTTAAGAACATACCTTCAGTCTCATTTTTAGACCTAAGGAGGAAAATTTTAGTATATCTTGAATAATCATCAATAAATTTCACATAATATCGTTTTCCTCCTCTACTCTCAGTGTTCTTAAAATTAGCCAAGTCTGTATGAATCAATTCAAGCAATTCAGTTGATCTCATAGTGACCAGTTTAAAACGCTTTTTAGCATACTTGGCTTTCATACAAATAGGACACTTCTCATAACCATTAGTGTCCAAAAAATTAATTAAATTCATTCTTTTCAATTTATCAATGGAAGCCATATTCACATGCCCTAGCCTACCATGCCATAAAGATACAAACTCAGCAATATAAACAAAAGCAGAACTGATTTTATTAATAGGAGTAGAAAAAACATTCAAAATAAACAGTCCATCAGATAAATACCCCTTGCCCACAAAATCCCCATTTTTGGTCAACACAACCTTATCATCCTCAAAAACTAGTTTCATTCCAGCCCTATTAATTAATCTACCCGAAACTAAGTTCCTACGGAGGGAGGGGACATATAAGACATCACAGCAGAGATTTTCCAAAGGTAAGTTTTAGAAGAACCTTTCCTTTGCCCAGAACTCCAGCAGTGACTGAGTTGCCCATGAAGACATACTCTCCATCAGCGGCATCCTCGAAGTGGTGAAAGAGATCTCTATTGAAGCAAAAATACTTAGAAGCCCTGGTATCCAGAATCCAATCTGTCTTGTTGTCAACCATGTTCGCTTCCACAACCACATCAGCAATAACTTCTTCTATTTCAGCAACATTAGCCTGTGGTGTTGTAGGGGCACTCCCTTTCTGATTTTGAGGTTGCAGGCCCTTTCTCTTGAAACATTGATACACCTTATGACCCGTCTTACCACAAACATAGCAAGTCACCATCTTCTTCTGAATCCTAGTGTCACCCTTCTTGAAATTGGGTTGACTTTTCTGTTGACCTTTCTTTCGAGACTTCTTTCATTTCCCCTTGAATTTATCATATCCTGTAGCAGACTCAACAACGTTTGCACTCGTAGATCCAGAAGCGTAAGACACACGTTTATCCTTTAAACGATTTGCTTCCTCTATCCTCATGTAACTGATCAACTCTGGCAAGGTGAACTCCCTTTTCTTGTGCTTCAGATGATTCCTAAAATCACTCTAGGATGGTGGGAATTTCTCTATTAACATGTTGGCCTAGAATGTCTCACAGATCTTCATTCCTTCTCCTAGGACCTCAGCAACCAAGAGCTCGAAATCATGGACCTGATCCATCACCGACTTGGCATCGTCCATTTGAAATCTCATCAAATTCCCAACATCATACTTCTTTCTCCCAACTTCATCAGACCCATACTTACTCTTCAGAGTTTCCCAAATATCCTTTGTAGACTCAACACCAAAAAACATATCAAATAACTTGTTGTTCATATGTTGCAAAAGATTACCTCTAACGGTCTTGTTGTCCCATCCAAATTTTTCTTTAGCAACTTCATCACTTTTACTTGTGGCTACTGAAGCGGGAATGGAGGTCGGAGTAGCAAGTGTATTGTCAACATTTTCTTAGTGGGCAGATCATTTATTAACACATAGTCTACCTCAAGAGCCTGAAATAGAATAAGCATTCTCTGGGACCATCTATGGTAATTAGTATTGTCCAGTGACTCAACTTTTGACATATCTAAAATAATTCTCGGGATACTAGCAGTAGCCATAATAAAATAGCAATTCTTTATACTAATTGAAATCCAATAGTAACATAAACGATCCCGAATACAAATAGTATCGAACCTTATTCACAACCAAACAACAATATATAATTTGATATAATCCAGTAATATGTATCACAACCAATACCGAATAGACAAACCAATAGAAAATATTACTGAACATAATATGCTTCCAATACTCACTTCAGATTGTAAGAAAAATAATAAAACCAAAGCATATCCAAAGATAGAAAACTGATTGAAACAGAAAAACCGCGGCAATAATGCTTATCAATTTTGTTGTGCCGTGAAACCGATTCACTACCCTAAAATGAATATCGACCGGACTTCGGTTCAGATCCCTTCATGATCGGTCCACCCCCAAGGGTTTACACAACGTCCTTAATCTCGTGCACTCGAGATGTAAGGATTGGAACTTTTAGAACTTTGCCCAGAAAGATGAAGAGAAATTGCTTGGTAAATTGATCGAATAACCTTATTTCTTCTTTTTCATATTTTTTTTTCAAAAAATGAAGAAGAGATCGGTTAAATAAGGAAAGAAAAAATCTGAAACGTCTCAACCCTTCATTCGAAGGGATGCAACGTTCCAGAAAAAACTACTAAAGAAAAAAACCGCCCAAAATCAAATTTAAAAAAAAAACTGTTCGAAATTTTTCTTTAAATGAAAGTTGGGCCTTGTCTGGAACTGACCCTCACCCAGCCCAGACCGGACGAGCGGTGGCATGTGCGCGCATGTGTGACATATTGATATAGTCCAGCCCACCGGCCCACTCAAAACAGTCCAGACCTATAATTCAAATATGCTAAAGAGTGAGGGAATATAAAAATTAGTTAAGATAAACATTTCTTACCAACGTGGGATACCAAAACTCAGCAAACAGAAGCTTGAATTCAACCATTACCCAACACGTTCCTTATCGGGTTTGTGACAACCGATAACAGGCTTTTTACCAACAGGGTGTATCCCGGCCAAATGTTCGTATTCCCTCTTGGTTTGGTGCACTTCCAAAAGAACATAGGTCATGCTGCTATACCAACTACTCTTTCCGCTTCTGATCCGGAGATTCCTGACTCCGTGTTGAGCCAAACTTTCCAAATTGATGATCAGATTGTTGACAAGATTAGGGAGAGAGAGTGATTACAAACGTTAAAAGATTTGATAAATGTACAATTGAATTGGCGGGCTAAACTCTGGAATACTGATTTCCCTAACGCGGGACAAGCAAAAACATACCTGCCTGGCTACTTCTAGTTCGCCACATCTACTGTAAAGCAAATCATGTTGCGGATTGCCTTACAAAGTGTGGATCTCGGATGTCGTGTCCTCTTTTGTTTGTAGACTCTCTTGTCCTTGTTTTCTTTCCAAGTTACTAGCTGATGATGTAAATAGGCTTCATTGCCCCCTTGTAAACTCCTTTTCTAATACATAAATGATGAGTTTACCTTATCATTTAAATAAATAAATAAATATGCTGGTTGCCTCAATTGTTTTTTAGTCGGGAAATAGTGTATGCGTTAACCCAGCCATCTCAGATCACGTGTTTTGGAGTTTCATGTCGGAGGGCCAGTTCACGGTTAAGTCAGCCACCACCATCATTGCCAATAATTGCTACTCCGCCGTCTCGAATCCGCAGTCGAATTTTTAACTGAGCATCGTTCCCCGGCCATAGGATCAAGCTGTTCGATCGTGTGGTTAGCCTTAAGGAGAAAAGTTCCCACACGGCTGTTCTTAAAAGAAACGAGGTGGGCCGTCGATCCGGAACTTAGCATGCATTTTCTTTGTGGTCTGCAGGAGGAGAATGCTCTCCATATTTTTCTACAACGTAGGCACACAAGTCACATTTGGAGCTGGTGGTTGCAGCTGAACGGATCTTTGTGGTGCTGTCCGGAAAATTTAAGCGACACTATGACCAGTGGTGCCAGCCTACAAGAGCTGAAGTGAAGGCGAAGAGCCGGAAAATGGCATTCAATGTGAGAAGGAACGGGACAGAAGAATCTTTGAAGGTAAGGTGAGCCAAACAGCTGATGCATTAGACCTGGCACCGTTGAGAGTGGGATGGTGGAGAAATCTTGGATGCCAACATTCCCATACACGACCGACGAGACAGTGCGGACACCGAGTTGTCTGCTCACCTTACAGCCTCCACAAACCGAGCCACAACATATGCTCAAGTGAAGAAATGGGGAGAACATGCTCGGCCGGGATGCCTATATAAAAATATAAAAAAAAAAGATACTAGAAAAACGTGTATTGAATTATAGCAAACCATCTTACATATAATATATGGGTTTAATAGTGTCATTTATTTAGACTCATGTAGGAATTAATGGTCAATGAAGACTAATGTTTGCAGATTTTGTGTGTCTGTATATATCTATATATATTTAAATCTTACACGGTACTATTACTCCTCGCAGATATATTGATATAGTCATATAGAACTTTGACATGTCAGTAGTGAATAAATTTTATAATATCGATGTCAGATATTATCGCTAAAAAGAATTAACTGTAGAACAAATGTTTTTTCCCCCCTAAAATTTAGTAAGACCCGTTAAACTTCGTACTACCGTACACATTTGAGTATTTAATATTAGTACACACAAAAATTATAATTTCACAACTTATTTGCTCCGTTTCTTTTTTTAAAGGTTATATGTTCGCTTTCAATTCTTTTTTTAATTTATAAAAGGTCTATAGATATAAAAATAAAAATTTTATAGATAACAGTATTATAAAATTATTCTAATCATATATTATGTACAATATCTCCCCCAACACGTGGGTGCCACATGATTAAAATTTGTCAACATGTGCAGCAAATGTTGCGCCGAAGTGGATGATAAATGATCGAATTTATCCTAAACAAAGGGCCCCACAAAAATTGGATATAATTATTTAATCTAATAAATAGATATGGTTTAATTTAATTTATATTATTTTAATTTATGTTACAGATGCCATCCATGATCTGACTTATTGTAATATTTTAAAATTTTATAACCTTTATTTTTAAATTTTTAGACTTTTATTCCGAATCTAACACTTAAATCTCAACTTAATTATTTTGTTAATATTTAATATGCAAACCCAAATAAAATATTGAATAAAGTTAGCCTATATATATATATATATATATATATATATATATATATATATATATATATATATATATATTAATTTTTAAACGCACCCTAAATCAATAAATTTTACCCAAATTTATTTTTCTTAGTCAAATACCCTAATTCTAATTGTAAATAATTTCAAATTACAAAAAAAAAAGTAGGTTAGAGCCCTAAACCCCTGGTCCATCAAGGACCTTATAGAAGTCTCCGGATGTTCACGCTCTCAAAACCCACGTGCCCACACGAGGTTGGCCAACTACTGAACATCCCCCAAAACCTTCACATGATCATCTACTTCATAGGAATGAGCAGGTGGCCTAGAAAACAGATACATTAGTACTCTTCATACAAAGAAAACCAAATTACCTCCTCAATAGGAGTCACACGCACACAAAGTTCTAGTATAATATGAAAATCATGCTAACATATTTCATGTTTATTCCATATAAATAGATATACACACACTATTAGGGTTATATAATTTATCAAAAACTTATACCATACACGAATTGTCATGCTTATCAACATAACACATCATCATAGATAACAACATGAAATCCATTAAGCAGATTATTCAAACTTCTATCAACCATTCATATAGTTTCCCATGGAGTCTATTTTTCAGACTTACATAATCCATCATGTCAGTTATTCATAAGCCATTATATTTCTTCTTGTTCCTTCCCTTTTTATTTTTCTCTTTATCCACATTCTTATTCCAATTTCTTGTTAAGTGATGGATTGTGCACCACCCCATGGTCTTCCATACCATGAAACTCTATCCAACAAAAGGACATAAAGTTCATCCAAAGCGAAGTAAATACTAATGGATATAAATTCTAGCTAAAGCTAAAAAACCCTAGGTTATCAAACTCTTTAGTATTGATACCCCCTAGTACATCATCAATATCTAGAGTAGGTAAGACACTGGGATCTACTAGGATCTCATCCAAAGGAACCAATAAACTTTTAAAGGTAGGCTAACCCTCAATAGCTAATCAAGGATTGGGTAACCTAAAACCATATACAACTCGATCATCTTTCACTTTAAGTGATTAGCACATTATTTTCAAGGTTATGTGATCCTAAATGGCCTATACAACATGCAAGTAAGGAATTTATATACTTATTCCATCTTAACCATTTTCACTCCCCCAACCATGTGGTAGGATTTCCATTAGTGCTTAACCAATATTAATCAATCCATTAGAATAATCCATTTTAGGCCAAAAATCTAGATTACATTACCCTTTAAAGTCATAAAACACTTATTCAATTTTTTCCACTAGGGCCTTCACAAACACCTATTGAGTATACCATGAATTTTTATCTTTTAATCCATCCATTAGGTTGTTAATCCATGCCAAAAGATGTATTTCCATCATTAAATAATAATTTATAAAAATTAGGCATAGTCTTGAAGCATATTAAGACCAAAAGATTAAAATCACATAATATGGCAAAACCAGTTGATCAATTTGGTCTAACCAGTCAACCAGTTTCACCAATTAGTCAATCAGTTTGGACTAACTAGTCGGTTGGTTTGGCATACTCATTTTTCCCTCAAACTTTATGGATGGTAACCTTTCAACTAATTTCATGCGTCGTAGACTCCCTAGTAGAGTGAAGCTAATGGGGTCTAATCTTCTAACTCATGCAAGTGAAGATTTATTTGATTTTTTCCCCCAGATCTATCTTGTAAACATTGTAAGTCTATCACCTTCAAAATTGTTTGACCAATGCTAATATTAGTTATCAAACATATCTTAGTGAGGAACTCAGCTTTGTTCCTCTCATTTACAGTTGACTAATACTTAGCAAGTTGTGATTTCAATTAAAGGAAAACTTGACAAAAATATCCTATTAGACTTTGGGAGAGTGAGATGTGTTCACTGAGTAAAAGAAGTATTAAAATAAATAGATGAAGGAGCTCCTACATGTTTTTTTTCTTTCCTTCCTTTTTTCTTGATAAGTAGATATTATATTAAAGATAAGTTGAATTTTGTCACATAGGCATCATCATGGGTAGGGATGTAAGCGAATATAATTGACTCAAAAGCTTTCTAGTCTTGGATCATTCATTTAGTTAAACAAGACAAGCTCAAACCTTATCTTTAGAATTATTTATTAAATGATCCGAGCGTGAGATCACCCCTACTTGACTTGGTTTGGCTCATTTATAACCCTAATACTAGGCAACTTCCCCCACTTCTAAGAAGGGTTTGGAAGAGCCTCTAATCACTTGTCTAGGAAAATTTATAGGAAAATAGAAAACAACCACACACTCCAACAAAAACCAGAACATCCAAACAAGTGCTTAAAAAAAACCTTACATCCATCTCCATGTGCCCAAGCACTTAAAACTCCTACAATAGAAAATAGAACCTACTCCTATACAAGGCTTCAAGTTATATCTTGAATAAGTAATGAAAAGAAAATTTGTAAACTAACAAGCATAAAGTTATCACCCTTCCAACTCACTAATTTGTCTACTACAATTGGACAGAGCCTAAGCAAAATACTATACTCCTCAATTTGGTATGTGAAAAGCATCACATTAAATCTAAGAAATAAATGGATCGACCCGACTGATACCTTGTTTTGTATTCGTATATACAACCAAATTGATTCATGGCTCTAGTATAAGATCTTAAACTCTATCCATAGCTACATTTGTTGCTCAACAAAATTTAATAAAAATTCTAGCTGCCACAGGATTGATGCTAGATCAATGCACCAATATACCACATTCTGAGAATATGGTTGAAATTAAACTTTGAGATGTTGTGTAGATTGTCTCTCTATTAATAAGAGCACTACTTGGTGAATCACTATGAATTTTGCCTCATTAACCTCTCGGAACACGATTGGAATCGAGATTAGAAATTTAACATGCCCGTACCAATCTCAAAGAACTACACTAATTGCTATCATCTCATTCTCCAAATCCATTGAAGTGTTAATACACTACTACCATAATAGGATTTTATAATGCCAATAATACAACGGTTACCTTTAAACCGATAAGAAAATGTGAACTATAGTGCACACTAATTTAGATAATGATTTTAAATGAAAATATTTGCTAAAAATGTTATGTTTTGACCTTTAATAAGGTTTTGAGTAAAAATGTTATTAAAAGTGGAACTTTGATAACGGTTTTTACTCAATAATATTATTAAAAGTCCCCATATATATTTTTTATAACTCCCAAGGTGTTTTCCTCATTCTTTATTCTCTCGTTTTCTAACATAAACTCTCACAACTTTTCTCTATCATCCAATATGTTTGTAAACTTACCTTATTTCTTAATATCTCACCCACATTATCTAATCCCCTTCATATGGTAATATGTTCCCTAAGGTTCCATTTTTTATTCTTTTGGTTCAAAAATGTGAACTTTTGTTCCAAATTTAGAGTCACTTGTGTGGTAGCTGATCTACGTTTATGTGTATAAATCTTTCTTATATCTAAGCCTTAAACTCCATTGGTGTTCAAGGTTTATTTATTTTTGGTTGGTTTGGATTCATTTTTTTCAAGTGGGTGTTGTTCATTTTGTTTTTTTTTTGTTTGGACTCTTTTTTATCATATCTAAGGTTCCATTTTTTTATTCTTCTTGTTCAAATATCTAAATTATTGTTCCAAATTTTGAGTCATTTGTGTGGTGGTTGATATTCTTTTACGTTCATCAATTTTTCTCATATTTAAGCCTCCAACTCCATAGGTGTTCAAGGTTTATTTATTTTGGTTGGTTTAGATTCATTTTGTTTCAAATAGGTGTTGTTCACTTTGGTTATTTTATTTGAATATCATTTTTAGTTGTGCCTTTCAATTCATTTGGGTTTGCTTTTCTAGGGCTATGTTCCCTTTTCATGTCTTCTTCTTCTATTTATTATTATTATTATTATTATTATTATTATTATTATTATTATTATTATTATTATTATTATTATTATTATTATTATTATCTTCTTTTTTATGCTTCTTGCTTGTCTGAAGGTGTTTCTTTGTTGCTTTAGTTCAAACTAGAATCGGTTCAATATTGTGTGTCATGGTTCAAATGTGTTGTCTTCTTTAGTTTCGTTTTTCTGGGTTCTTCCATGGTTACTGGATGATTTAGTTGATGCTAGAAACTTTAGATCTAGAATTTTGATTTATGGATTCCATTAGGAACTATGAGAGTTAAACTTCCTTAAGATGCTTTAGATTAATTGTCATTGTGAAACTATTGTGAAAAATAGGTCAAGAAATTAGTTTTTTAATAATGGTTTTTATCAAAAAATGTTTTTAAAAACACTTTTAATAATGGCTATGGCTAATAACTATTACTAAAACTTAGGTTTTGATAAGTTTTATCAACCATAATCACTATTAAAAAACTAAATTGTGCCATTGTCATCATTTTTTTTTGGGTTATAATGGTTTTGGAATCATTATTAAATTTTAATAATGAGTGATTTGAAAAAGCTCCAAAATTGTTATCAAAGCTCTTTGATAACCATTATGAATGACTTCATAGCTTAAATCTAGCTTTCTCATCCTCTTCTTTGCTTCATAATGTGTTTCGGGCAACTTATTGCCTTATAAAAGAGCTTCTTTTAGCAATTTAAAAAATCCATCAAAAGACTTATTCGTCTACTTGTTTAATACCTTATGATGCATCAACTTCATGAGAAATTTAATGATGAGAAATTATTACACCTAGGATACAATTCAGCCTCCATCATTTAGAATAACTCGTCGTAATATGGAACATTTTCATTTCCAACTAAGTCATTATCTATAGGATCATGCACTTCATCATCAATATTAGTTTTTCCTTAATTACCACCACCTACCAAACCACTGTAGTATATCTTCTATCTCAGCCCTTCCTTCCTCAACCACATGCACTAGTTCTGGCTCATTTTCAACTTCACCATAATGTACCCACACATCTTAGTTATGTATGAACCCACTCCACAGTATATGGCACTCAATCTCATCTATATATAACCACACCATCTTATTACACATTTTTCATAGATAACGAATGAGACCATCTTCTTTCCAAATACTTGAAGCCCATTCCAAAATTCATTTGATTTTTGATTCTTTAATAATGTCCAACTTTTATTACTGATCATTTTATCTATATGAAATATAATTTAATAATAGTTAATTTTATAATGTCAATTTTATTAAGAGAATTTGTTTATATACATTAGGAAAAAAACATTACAAAGTACAAACACTATTGAATTTAATTATACATCCAAATGTACTATAACATAAAATAGGATTCCTTATCAAATACCCTCAATTGCCCATTCATTCCACTCTTCTCATAGAATCCTTTGCTCTCTCATTTATTAAAAAGAGGGTGTGTCCACCTCTTTGGATTCACTAAAATAATCAGGGTATGAACTCATTGGTATCCTATGCCAAGACCTCAACCCATCATCAATCACTATCAATTCCTTGATATATTGTCTTAGTATCTCATAAATCATCCACCATCAACAACCTTAGAGTGTGGAACATTAGTGACAAATAAATCTATATGTATAGATCTCGGCACTAGCCATGTTTGAATTTGTGGCAAGGTCATCAAATGATAATATGACCTGAACTTACATGGTCCCAAATATAAGCCCATCCCCACCATGCAATGTAACACATCACATACTCAATTCACATATTTTATAATATCTCCATTTGGAAACATCCTATAGTAGTAAAGAAGATACTCGTCAAGTAAACGATGCATCCTAGTCTTGCAAAAGGGAAAATTAGCTACTTTAAAATACTTATGTCATTATTACATATAATTATATAGTAATGGATTACCATATAAGTAATTTATTAGGGTTTAGTGCTTACGGTTAAAGTTAGGGTTTAAAAGTACTCCACATATTTTGTAATAAATTATTTAATACTAAGGTAAGTTATATAATTTAAAACTTTTATTACCTTAATAATACTTTATCTAAGGTTAAAAATAATTTATTATCTTAAAGTATTGTTATGTTATTATTCTATACATTAGTTAAAAAAATACTTACTAGGGTTTTAGTTGATGGAATAGAAATAGTAACGTGAATTTCGTTTTTTATGCATGTTTTAGTTAACATTTGATTGATTAGGTTTTTAATTTTTATTTTTCTAATCCATAGGTTGGGTTGTAACTTTCTATATTTTGTGGAAGTGGTTGCAAAAATGTGTAAAATAAATTTTAACTAGTCCTATAAAGTGTTGCTACACATTATTATAATGTTAATTTTTTCCTTTATTTTTCAACTCCTATCCTTTATATTGTTGTTTTGTTTTCTTCTTTATTTTTTAGCATAATAGGTGCAAAGGTGCGAAATAAGAATGTTAGGTTTACTAAAAAAATTTGGCAGGTACTTTTCTTTTATATAGATTTGGATATAGAGTAGGGTTTAATGCTTTTGGATAATGTTAGGATTTAGAAGTATTCTACATATTTAATAATAAATTATTGAAGGCCAATAATATTTTATGATAAAAAAATTTTATTATCTTAATAATATTTTATCTAAGGTTAAAAATAATTTCTATAATCCCCCAAAATTTTTAAAATCCTATAATTTAATAAATAACTTTTATTTGGGATAAATTAGCTTTTAAATCTATTTAATTTAATTATTTTATGGATGTTTGGGTATATAAAATTGGATATAAATATTTAATAAATTAAAATAAATATTTTTTATTTTATCATACTATTTTTATTTAAATAATTTCCAAACCATTGTTTTACTAAATTATCCTTTTTAAACACTTATATTTGATTATATTAAATTAAATTATTAAATAAATTTATTACCCATAATTATTATATTTTATTATTTTCTAAATTAAATTATTTTATTTTTCCATTTTCCCCTTTTCTTTTTTTTTTCTTTTTCCTTTTCCTTCTCCTTTTTCTTATTTTTTTCTCCTTATTTCTTTTTCCTTTTTCTTCCCTTGGGTCGCTGGCCTCAGCCTACCTTCCCCTCTTACACTTGAGCCGCAGGCCCACTCTTCTCCTTCCCTTCCTTCTCCCGCGTCGTCAGCCCAAGTTGCCCCCCTTTTCTCTTCTTCCTTTTTCGTGTGAGCCCGGCTTGCCTCCCTTATTTCTTTCTTTCCCCTTCTCCCACGAGCAGGCCGACCCACACCCTCTTCCCCTTCACCGGCCTGCACGCACTCATTAGCCTCCCCCCTTCTTTCTTTCTTCTTCTTCCTTTTTCCCCAGCACCATACCCGACTATCCTATGCCATCTCCGCCGCCCTACCTACAACCCTCTCCCCTATTGATCTCCCTATCTCTCTCACTCTCCAGCCATTTCTCTACCCCATCCCGGCCCCACCATCTCTCTCTCCCTCACCCTCTCCTTGCCCATACCCCTCTCTTCTCCTCCCTCTCTCTACAACTCCCATTCCCCTACCACCCTACCATCGCCCTACTAACCCACCCTATCCCCTCCTTTCTCTTCCTCTTCTTTTTCTTCTTCCCTCCCTACCTCATCCTGCCATTTTCTCGAGCCTCACATGCCTCCTTGACCCTCTTTTTCTTCCTTTCTTCTCCTCCCTTCTCTCATCCTATTTTTGCTTCGCCGCCCCACTCTATCGCTACCACCACCGCACTTGAAATACCCCAAAAATCCTAATTTAGGAATTATGGTAAAATAATGATTTATTAGGAAAAATTTAGAAAACAAATTATTTTATTAAATAAAGAGGAAATTAATTGAGGAAAGTAAAGAGAAAATAATAAATAAATTATTTAGAAAATTTTGGACATTTTACTAATTAAAAGGGGAGTTAAGGAAAATTTATCCAAAATAGCCCAATTAATCTAAAAATGAATTCAATTATTATTCTTAAAATAATTATTATTAAAAGTAAATATCTAAATTATATATATATATATATATATATATATATATAAAGACCAATATCCCAACCCAACCATTTTATCATTTTTCCTTTTCCTTTTTCTCCTTTCTTTTCCTTTTTCTTTCTTCCTTCTTTCCCCATTTTTCTCCCCCCGGTTTGGGCCAGCCCACGGCCCAAGCTCTCCTTCCTTCACCCCCCTCGCGCGGCCCGGCCCACCGAGGCTCCTTCCCTTCACCCGTTCCCACCAGACCGCCCGGTCCTTTTTTTTTCTTCCTTTCCCCTGGATCGACCGGTCCACCCCGCCCTGTCTTCTTCTTCCCCAGCCCCGACCTGCAACGCCAACTTGCAGCCCCGATTCAGCCGACAGCCACCAGCCAACGACCGACCGTCCTCACCTGCCCCTCTCCCTGTCATTTTCTTTCCTTTTTTCAACCCAGACCAAGCCCATCTCTCCCCTCCCTGTGTGCCCATCTCTTTCCTTTTTCTCTCCCCCTCCCCGACCTAACCTGCCATGGCAGGACTGCACCGCCTGCCACCGCCGGCTGGTGGTCCTACCACACCTACCCCACTCGTCTTCTTCTGCCCTTGTCTTTTTACTCCTCAATTATCCTATAAATACCCCCCGTTGGCAGCCATAATCGAGCCCCCTTTTCGCAGCCTAGAAAACTCCAGCCACTCGCCACCGCCCAATCAGCCTCTTATTCCACCGCCTCCGGCGACCTTCGCAATGAACGCCACCCACCAAAACTTTCCTTGCACTTCCCCCTATGAAACCAAACCACCATCACCCCCTTTCTCGCCCTGCACGTGCCGCCTAGGCCGTGCAAAAGTGCCTTCCCGATCAGCACACACCAACCCTTCGCCGCCCCTCGCGCCGCCTTCCACCGCCAATCCAGCCGCCACCAGCACCTCCTCCACCCTCCAAAACACCTAGGGAACCTTCCCCTACCTTCCCACACCTTCATCTCCCCCTGCCTCCCTCTCCTTCTACCTCCCCTATTTTCCACCACCTCCCACCACCTTCGGCCACCGCACCAACCACTGCGCGCCACCACTCCCACCCACGTCACCACCCTCATTCCACCCCTCTTCACCTGCTGCATCTTCTTCCACCTCAAACACCCCTCCACTTTCCCTCTCTTAGCCTACATACCCATCTTTCCCTCTCTTCCTCCTCCACCACCGCCGTCGTCGCCGCCACGGGCCGCCGTCGGTTCCACCACTAACCTGAGGTGGTGCTCCAACGTCCCTAGCCCCTAAATTATTTTTTATAAGTGTTAATAATTTTATTTAAAATTACTAGTATTATCATCAATATTACTATTATTATTATTATTATTATTATTAGTGTTTTATTATCATGGTTATTATTATTATTATGTATCCTCCTTATTTCCTAACCTAATTTCAGAAAATATTTATAACTAGGTCAAACTATTTAAAAGGCTACAACTTTAGCATGTAAAATGGTTATCATTATTAATTATTATTATTATTATTATTATTATTATTGTTGTTGTTATTGTTGTTGTTGTTATTATTATTATTATTATTATTACTACTACTATTATTATTACTATTATTATTATCATTATTTCTATTACTACTAATAATAATATTATCATTATTATTATTACTAACAACTTTAGTGTTAATATAGTCATCTCTATTATTATTATTATTATTGTTGTTGTTGTTGTTGTTGTTATTGTTGTTGTTGTTGTTGTTATTGTTGTTATTATTACTATTACTTAACCTAATTTTATGATTTTCCTAACCAATAATAATATTATCATTAATAATGGTCTACAACTTTAGGGTTATTATGATTAATACTTTTCCTCATTTATTATTATTATTATTATTACTAACCTCACTATTATTCTTACTATTATTACGAATACTAGATATGGTCTATTATCATTATCTTTATGATTATGGTAAACATTTTAACCATTATATTACTATTACCATTTTTACTATCACTTATATTAGTATTATTATTATTAACTATTATTATTATTATTATTATTATTATTAATGCCATTACTATTATTATTATTTCTACTTAACCCAAATTTATTTCTATTATTCTTGTTATTATTACCATTATCATTATTATTATTTCCTTACTAATATTGTTAATACTAACCTTGTCCTTTATCACTTTTATTTATTAATATAAACATTTGAACCCTTATATTATTATTATTATCATTATGGTTACTATTGTCATCGTTATTGTTATTATTATTATACTTAACATTTTTATCATTATCATTATCATTATTATTATTATTATTAACTATTATTATTATTATTATTATTAATGCCATTACTATTATTATTATTTCTACTTAACCCAACTTTATTTCTATTATTCTTGTTATTATTACCATTATCATTATTATTATTTCCTTACTAATATTGTTAATACTAACCTTGTCCTTTATCACTTTTATTTATTAATATAAACATTTGAACCCTTATATTATTATTATTATCATTATGGTTACTATTGTCATCGTTATTGTTATTATTATTATACTTAACATTTTTATCATTATCATTATCATTATTATTATTATTATTATTATTATTATTATTATTATTATTATTGCTACTTTTATTATTATTAATGTTTTAAACCGAAGTTGGCGTACTATCATTTTGTCTTTAAAGAAGAAAAGTACTTAAGCCTTAGTATTTTACTATTTAATATTATAATATCATTAATATTATTCCTAAATGCCTTTAGCACTCACATTGTTACTATAGTATCATTGTTAGTTATTGCTATTATTATTGTTATTATTTTATTACTATTATTGCAACAAAAACATTTAAGCCCTTATGTTATTATTATTCAAATATGACTTTTATCATTATTATCTTTAGGAATATTAGTGCTTTGTTGGTAATGCAATTATTATATTATTATTCTAATCCTAACACTATAGTTAGCTTTAGTCTTAAAAATGTTAGGGTTTCTATCACTATAAGCAGTAGCATTACTAGTATTTTATTATCATTATTATTATTACTACTACTTTGCTATAGTTAGTATGGATACTATTATTATAAGAATAAAGCTAATAGGTTTAATAATATAAGTGTAGCAATAAATATTAAGATAAATATATTTTGACTAGTAATATTTAGTATACTATTTTTAAGATAAAAACCCTAGTTTTCGTATAATACTCTCTTTAATAATAATAACAATAATCCTAATCTTAGGCTAAAATAAGGAGTGACTATACTTTTGAGGGAAACTAATACTTAGTATTTTCCCTTTTATAGGTGATCCTAACCAAAACCCTAAGGAGTTATAGGAGCGTGCTCCAAGCCCGGCGTCGCTTTAGGTAAGGACGAAGCTAAGGCCCTTGTATGATGTGTGACCTGTATGTTTCGAATGTGTATATGCCATGCTATGCCGTGTATTATATGATTGTGGATAACTTGTCTTATGTGTAGCGCAGCCTGGAGATTGAGGTATGTTTGTATGTGTTTCCTATGACATGAGCACGACGTGTTTATGTATGATGTTATGATGCGATATGATATGGCCCTCTAGGACATGCATGTTAGGATAACTAATAATATGAATTGGGAATATAAGGATGAGAAATGGGAAGTGAGTTCACTAAGGGGGATATGAGGTTGACCTAAGTACCTCATGATCCATGAGAGAAAATTAAGAGGAAGGAATGACCAAAATAAGTGAGAGATGGGAACCATGCATGCGAGTCTTAAAATTTGCATGGTGACTTGGGGTGTTTGCATGGGATGGCTAAATCTTGCATGGGGGTGAATCTTACATAAGAAAAGTTGATTTAGGGTGTAAATAAGAGACTGGGAGAGTTGTGGAGTAATTGGAGACTTGGGACAAAAAATAGTACGTAGGTTGGTGCAAGGGTGTATAAGGGACCTGATTAGGGTTTTTGGGAGAAAGTGGAAATTTGGGAAGCACGAAGGTAAGAATGATTAAGGAAGGGTGGAGTATGGGTTAAGAGTGAGAATTCATTTATATAAAAGATGAGGATGGGTTTTCCATGTGAAAGAAGAGACTTTGGGATGAAAAGAGAGAGGTTACTTGTGGATGAAGTAAGGTACTAGGGTTAGATGTGGCTAACTAGGGTTTTGCCGGACACATGCGAGGTTGAGGAGTAAAGTGGTACGCCTTGGGGTTTAACCTAATAAGGATGAGATGTGGGGCGAGGAACAAGTAATGGTAGGGTAAGTGAGAAGAATTTGGGCCATATAGGTCCAATTTGGGTTTCCAAGGGGAAAACCCTAGAGGTTGAGAATAGGCGGGGTCGATGTCATAGGGTGTTGGGCTTAACCTACACTCTCAGGCGTTGGTCTTTCATTATGTGTGAGCGTAAGGGGGAAAGGATGGCAGGGTGTGATAAGGGGTGCAGGAGTCCCAAACTATGGGACGGGCCCTCTTGAGAGAAAGGCAATAGAACATCGATGACATGCATGTCAAGGGTGGAATGTTATCTAATAAGACACAGATAAGACACTAATCATGTAAAGTGAAAGATTGTTGAGCCGAGCCCAGACCGGTCCACCGGCAAATAATAGTGGCCAGGAGCCTGGGTGCCGTGGAGATCGTGCCATCAGCAAACAATAGTGGTCAGGAGCGTTTTGCCCTGTATGATTTCCGGTCCACCGGCTATAATAGTGGGGGATTTCGTGCTCGACAAACCAAAGCAAGTATGTTAAACCATGGAAAATATACTAAGTACTTACAGCGAAACACCATGTGAGTCAGGGCCAGACCGGTCCACCGGCAAATAATAGTGGCCAGGAGCGTTTTACCCTGGATACCAGTCCACCGGTAAATAATAGTGGTTAGGAGCATTCTGCCCTGAGTATATACTTTCCGGTCCACCGGCTATAATAGTGGGGTACCCGCACTCACATGGACTATTAACAAAATATGTGTGGAATGAACATATTATTAAGGAAAATAAAGAATCAGTCACCGGGAAAGTATCCAGGCCTTATCATGTGTGTTATTGTATGTTGCCTATGTGCCTATCCTTGTGTCATGTGTTCTATGTGTTGGCCTTAGCTTGCCTGTTACCTTACTCAGTACATAGCGTACTGATCATCCGTATCATGGGTGCTGCTCATTCCCACGAGCAGAAGACCCCTCTGATCTTGTGCAGGTAGGAGACTATGTCTTCGATGCCTACGATACCTACGAGGCATCGGGTGGGGCAGAGTGTTGAGCCTAACTTGACCTGGGGACTGAGAGCGATTTGGCCGAACTCTATTGCTGTCATCGGATTTCGTATTTCCATATTTAGTTGTATCTTGTACCATGCTTTATGTTTTGAAAAACGTACTCTTTGGTTTGCGATCCTAAGTTGCACTCTGATTTCTATATGACTTATGTTTTACTAATGATTTGTGTTTATTGTTAACTTTATTTAGCCTTAGCACTTAGTACTAGAACGGTAGGAGTGTACTGATCTGGTACTAAGTGTGGCGGTAACACCCCCGAGTTTACGGTTTTATCTTTCGCTTCTACTAAACCTTTTTGATTTAAACGAAAATTTTCAGTAGTAAATTTGGGGGTGTTACAACACTAGCCACCTACACCACCCCTGCCACCCTCTACCTCACCCCTGAACCATCACAGCACCCCTCGAGCCACCCCGTAGCCTCCATCTTCCTCCCCTCTTCTTTTTCTCTTCTTTTTCACCCTTCTCGGCAGCCACCCTGCACCACCTCGATCTGCCACTGTTCCGCCACCTTTGCCACCACCTAAGCCACCAAACCAACCCTTACAACCCCCTCTACTACCCCCAAACCTCCTTTGGTTGAAACCGCCACCCGTAGGTCTTCATTTTCTCCCTCCCTTTTCCTTCCCTCTCAACCCCTCCATCTCGACTCACCTCGGCAGCCCCCCTTCGCATCCTTGTTGCCGCTGCCGCCGCCACCCTTAGCTGTCATCAACCCATCCCCGACCACCACCTATACCCCCTCTCCACGTCTACACCCTTCCTTTGCCTTAAATTCTCCCCCACATGCCCTCTTCCCTAACCCCAAAACCCCAACCTGAAATTTGTCCATTTTTCCTCTTTTCACCCACCTTCAAGCCCCTCCCCCTCATTTCTTTGCATGCAACTCATGCTACATGAGCAGTATGAGCTGCTGCATTTCTTGATTTATTTGCGTAATGATTTTAAGGTATAATAATATTTTAATTCAAGTATTTGATTAATTAAGTGTTATAAAGTCTTATGCTTCAATTTTTATTATTTCTAATATAATAAATCTTGATATTTTTTTTAGGTATTGGTTTTGATAACCAAAGCTTGAACCTTTAACTGGAAAACCTGTAAGGTTTGTTATTTGTGGGAATTAAGGTAACCGTTAAACCCCCACTTAAATGCATGGATAACGTATATTAGCACATTAGACTTTTTAATATGTTATTATGCTTGATATATGTTGTTTAATATGACATATGTGGTTTCGTGTGTGGATTGATAAAAGGAGCATGTTAAATTATATGCTATTTATGGAAATATCATTTAAGGTGAGAGTTTGGTTATTAATGAACATGTTAAGTATTTATCTATGTTGTATTATGCTATTGTGATCTTTAATGCATTGTCAATATTATTGTGAGCCCTAGGGGTATTTTAGTAATATATCGAGTACAAGAAAGTGGCCTAATATGTATGGGTGTTAATGAGTATTAAATTAAATATAATAGTTATAGAGTTGGACAATAAGAATGGGGTGTTAATATTAATATTTCACGTAGTGATAATAATTTAATATAAGTGGTGTAATAAGGGAAAAAATGGTAATTTGTAAGTAAAAAGGGTAAATTGGTAATTTTAGAAGTTAGGGGTAAAATGGTAATTTTGGAGGCAAGGGAAAAATGGTAAATTGTAAGAGAAAAGGGTAAAATGGTAATTTTGGAGGTGAAGGGGTAAAATGGTAATTTTGTAATTAAAGGGTAAAATGGTAATCTTGTGATTAAAGGGCAAAATGGTAATTATGTAATTAAAAGGGCAAAATGGTAATTTTATAATAAAAGGGAAAATGATAATTTCGTAATTAAAGGGTAAAATGGTAATCTTGTAATTAAAGGGTAAGATGGTAATTTATAAGTGAAAAGGGTAAAATGGTAATTTCATATGCAAAGGGAAAATGGTAATTTTGTAAGTAAAAGAATAAAATGGTAATTTTGTGAGTAAAGGGCAAAATGGTAATTTTGTAAATAAAAGGGTAAATTAGAAATTGGGAAGGAGTAACTTGGTAATTTTGAAAATAGAGAAGGCAATTTAGTAATTTAACCAACTAAAGGGTAATTTGGTAATTATGATAATATAGAAGGGTAATTTGGTAATTTATGCAACTAAAGGGGAAATTTGGTAGTTATAGCAAAGGAGAAGGGAAATTCGGTAATCTAACCAACTAAATGGGAATTATGATAAGTGTAACAATTATGAAGGGTGATTAGTGACCTAATAAGTGTGGGAGATAACTTAGTAACTCAAATCGAGTAAGGATGTGGACTATGTATGTGTTATGTGCCATGTGTTATGCCATATTGTGTACTTTATACTTAATGATTAATCATTTATAGCGCAACTTTGAGTGAATATATGCTTATGTGATTTCCTTATGGCATATGGATGATGATTATATTTGTTGTACATGTGATGTTATGTGATGTGACCCTCTAGGACATGCATGCTAGGATATTTAATGTGGTAATGTGATTTCCTTTAACTGGAAAACCTGTAAGGTTTGTTTTTTGTGGGAATTAAGGTAACCGTTAAACCCCCACTTAAATGCATGGATAACGTATGTTAGCACATTAGACTTTTTAATATGTTATTATGCTTGATATATGTTGTTTAATATGACATATGTGGTTTCGTGTGTGGATTGATAAAAAGGAGCATGTTAAATTATATGCTATTTATGGAAATATCATTTAAGGTGAGAGTTTGGTTATTAATGAACATGTTAAGTATTTATCTATGTTGTATTATGCTATTGTGATCTTTAATGCATTGTCAATATTATTGTGAGCCCTAGGGGTATTTTAGTAATATATCGAGTACAAGAAAGTGGCCTAATATGTATGGGTGTTAATGAGTATTAAATTAAATATAATAGTTATAGAGTTGGACAATAAGAATGGGGTGTTAATATTAATATTTCACGTAGTGATAATAATTTAATATAAGTGGTGTAATAAGGGAAAAAATGGTAATTTGTAAGTAAAAAGGGTAAATTGGTAATTTTAGAAGTTAGGGGTAAAATGGTAATTTTGGAGGCAAGGGAAAAATGGTAAATTGTAAGAGAAAAGGGTAAAATGGTAATTTTGGAGGTGAAGGGGTAAAATGGTAATTTTGTAATTAAAGGGTAAAATGGTAATCTTGTGATTAAAGGGCAAAATGGTAATTATGTAATTAAAAGGGCAAAATGGTAATTTTATAATAAAAGGGAAAATGATAATTTCGTAATTAAAGGGTAAAATGGTAATCTTGTAATTAAAGGGTAAGATGGTAATTTATAAGTGAAAAGGGTAAAATGGTAATTTCATATGCAAAGGGAAAATGGTAATTTTGTAAGTAAAAGAATAAAATGGTAATTTTGTGAGTAAAGGGCAAAATGGTAATTTTGTAAATAAAAGGGTAAATTAGAAATTGGGAAGGAGTAACTTGGTAATTTTGAAAATAGAGAAGGCAATTTAGTAATTTAACCAACTAAAGGGTAATTTGGTAATTATGATAATATAGAAGGGTAATTTGGTAATTTATGCAACTAAAGGGGAAATTTGGTAGTTATAGCAAAGGAGAAGGGAAATTCGGTAATCTAACCAACTAAATGGGAATTATGATAAGTGTAACAATTATGAAGGGTGATTAGTGACCTAATAAGTGTGGGAGATAACTTAGTAACTCAAATCGAGTAAGGATGTGGACTATGTATGTGTTATGTGCCATGTGTTATGCCATATTGTGTACTTTATACTTAATGATTAATCATTTATAGCGCAACTTTGAGTGAATATATGCTTATGTGATTTCCTTATGGCATATGGATGATGATTATATTTGTTGTACATGTGATGTTATGTGATGTGACCCTCTAGGACATGCATGCTAGGATATTTAATGTGGTAATGTGATTTCCTTTAACTGGAAAACCTGTAAGGTTTGTTTTTTGTGGGAATTAAGGTAACCGTTAAACCCCCACTTAAATGCATGGATAACGTATGTTAGCACATTAGACTTTTTAATATGTTATTATGCTTGATATATGTTGTTTAATATGACATATGTGGTTTCGTGTGTGGATTGATAAAAAGGAGCATGTTAAATTATATGCTATTTATGGAAATATCATTTAAGGTGAGAGTTTGGTTATTAATGAACATGTTAAGTATTTATCTATGTTGTATTATGCTATTGTGATCTTTAATGCATTGTCAATATTATTGTGAACCCTAGGGGTATTTTAGTAATATATCGAGTACAAGAAAGTGGCCTAATATGTATGGGTGTTAATGAGTATTAAATTAAATATAATAGTTATAGAGTTGGACAATAAGAATGGGGTGTTAATATTAATATTTCACGTAGTGATAATAATTTAATATAAGTGGTGTAATAAGGGAAAAAATGGTAATTTGTAAGTAAAAAGGGTAAATTGGTAATTTTAGAAGTTAGGGGTAAAATGGTAATTTTGGAGGCAAGGGAAAAATGGTAAATTGTAAGAGAAAAGGGTAAAATGGTAATTTTGGAGGTGAAGGGGTAAAATGGTAATTTTGTAATTAAAGGGTAAAATGGTAATCTTGTGATTAAAGGGCAAAATGGTAATTATGTAATTAAAAGGGCAAAATGGTAATTTTATAATAAAAGGGAAAATGATAATTTCGTAATTAAAGGGTAAAATGGTAATCTTGTAATTAAAGGGTAAGATGGTAATTTATAAGTGAAAAGGGTAAAATGGTAATTTCATATGCAAAGGGAAAATGGTAATTTTGTAAGTAAAAGAATAAAATGGTAATTTTGTGAGTAAAGGGCAAAATGGTAATTTTGTAAATAAAAGGGTAAATTAGAAATTGGGAAGGAGTAACTTGGTAATTTTGAAAATAGAGAAGGCAATTTAGTAATTTAACCAACTAAAGGGTAATTTGGTAATTATGATAATATAGAAGGGTAATTTGGTAATTTATGCAACTAAAGGGGAAATTTGGTAGTTATAGCAAAGGAGAAGGGAAATTCGGTAATCTAACCAACTAAATGGGAATTATGATAAGTGTAACAATTATGAAGGGTGATTAGTGACCTAATAAGTGTGGGAGATAACTTAGTAACTCAAATCGAGTAAGGATGTGGACTATGTATGTGTTATGTGCCATGTGTTATGCCATATTGTGTACTTTATACTTAATGATTAATCATTTATAGCGCAACTTTGAGTGAATATATGCTTATGTGATTTCCTTATGGCATATGGATGATGATTATATTTGTTGTACATGTGATGTTATGTGATGTGACCCTCTAGGACATGCATGCTAGGATATTTAATGTGGTAATGTGATTTCCTTTAACTGGAAAACCTGTAAGGTTTGTTTTTTGTGGGAATTAAGGTAACCGTTAAACCCCCACTTAAATGCATGGATAACGTATGTTAGCACATTAGACTTTTTAATATGTTATTATGCTTGATATATGTTGTTTAATATGACATATGTGGTTTCGTGTGTGGATTGATAAAAAGGAGCATGTTAAATTATATGCTATTTATGGAAATATCATTTAAGGTGAGAGTTTGGTTATTAATGAACATGTTAAGTATTTATCTATGTTGTATTATGCTATTGTGATCTTTAATGCATTGTCAATATTATTGTGAACCCTAGGGGTATTTTAGTAATATATCGAGTACAAGAAAGTGGCCTACTATGTATGGGTGTTAATGAGTATTAAATTAAATATAATAGTTATAGAGTTGGACAATAAGAATGGGGTGTTAATATTAATATTTCACGTAGTGATAATAATTTAATATAAGTGGTGTAATAAGGGAAAAAATGGTAATTTGTAAGTAAAAAGGGTAAATTGGTAATTTTAGAAGTTAGGGGTAAAATGGTAATTTTGGAGGCAAGGGAAAAATGGTAAATTGTAAGAGAAAAGGGTAAAATGGTAATTTTGGAGGTGAAGGGGTAAAATGGTAATTTTGTAATTAAAGGGTAAAATGGTAATCTTGTGATTAAAGGGCAAAATGGTAATTATGTAATTAAAAGGGCAAAATGGTAATTTTATAATAAAAGGGAAAATGATAATTTCGTAATTAAAGGGTAAAATGGTAATCTTGTAATTAAAGGGTAAGATGGTAATTTATAAGTGAAAAGGGTAAAATGGTAATTTCATATGCAAAGGGAAAATGGTAATTTTGTAAGTAAAAGAATAAAATGGTAATTTTGTGAGTAAAGGGCAAAATGGTAATTTTGTAAATAAAAGGGTAAATTAGAAATTGGGAAGGAGTAACTTGGTAATTTTGAAAATAGAGAAGGCAATTTAGTAATTTAACCAACTAAAGGGTAATTTGGTAATTATGATAATATAGAAGGGTAATTTGGTAATTTATGCAACTAAAGGGGAAATTTGGTAGTTATAGCAAAGGAGAAGGGAAATTCGGTAATCTAACCAACTAAATGGGAATTATGATAAGTGTAACAATTATGAAGGGTGATTAGTGACCTAATAAGTGTGGGAGATAACTTAGTAACTCAAATCGAGTAAGGATGTGGACTATGTATGTGTTATGTGCCATGTGTTATGCCATATTGTGTACTTTATACTTAATGATTAATCATTTATAGCGCAACTTTGAGTGAATATATGCTTATGTGATTTCCTTATGGCATATGGATGATGATTATATTTGTTGTACATGTGATGTTATGTGATGTGACCCTCTAGGACATGCATGCTAGGATATTTAATGTGGTAATGTGATTTCCTTTAACTGGAAAACCTGTAAGGTTTGTTTTTTGTGGGAATTAAGGTAACCGTTAAACCCCCACTTAAATGCATGGATAACGTATGTTAGCACATTAGACTTTTTAATATGTTATTATGCTTGATATATGTTGTTTAATATGACATATGTGGTTTCGTGTGTGGATTGATAAAAAGGAGCATGTTAAATTATATGCTATTTATGGAAATATCATTTAAGGTGAGAGTTTGGTTATTAATGAACATGTTAAGTATTTATCTATGTTGTATTATGCTATTGTGATCTTTAATGCATTGTCAATATTATTGTGAACCCTAGGGGTATTTTAGTAATATATCGAGTACAAGAAAGTGGCCTACTATGTATGGGTGTTAATGAGTATTAAATTAAATATAATAGTTATAGAGTTGGACAATAAGAATGGGGTGTTAATATTAATATTTCACGTAGTGATAATAATTTAATATAAGTGGTGTAATAAGGGAAAAAATGGTAATTTGTAAGTAAAAAGGGTAAATTGGTAATTTTAGAAGTTAGGGGTAAAATGGTAATTTTGGAGGCAAGGGAAAAATGGTAAATTGTAAGAGAAAAGGGTAAAATGGTAATTTTGGAGGTGAAGGGGTAAAATGGTAATTTTGTAATTAAAGGGTAAAATGGTAATCTTGTGATTAAAGGGCAAAATGGTAATTATGTAATTAAAAGGGCAAAATGGTAATTTTATAATAAAAGGGAAAATGATAATTTCGTAATTAAAGGGTAAAATGGTAATCTTGTAATTAAAGGGTAAGATGGTAATTTATAAGTGAAAAGGGTAAAATGGTAATTTCATATGCAAAGGGAAAATGGTAATTTTGTAAGTAAAAGAATAAAATGGTAATTTTGTGAGTAAAGGGCAAAATGGTAATTTTGTAAATAAAAGGGTAAATTAGAAATTGGGAAGGAGTAACTTGGTAATTTTGAAAATAGAGAAGGCAATTTAGTAATTTAACCAACTAAAGGGTAATTTGGTAATTATGATAATATAGAAGGGTAATTTGGTAATTTATGCAACTAAAGGGGAAATTTGGTAGTTATAGCAAAGGAGAAGGGAAATTCGGTAATCTAACCAACTAAATGGGAATTATGATAAGTGTAACAATTATGAAGGGTGATTAGTGACCTAATAAGTGTGGGAGATAACTTAGTAACTCAAATCGAGTAAGGATGTGGACTATGTATGTGTTATGTGCCATGTGTTATGCCATATTGTGTACTTTATACTTAATGATTAATCATTTATAGCGCAACTTTGAGTGAATATATGCTTATGTGATTTCCTTATGGCATATGGATGATGATTATATTTGTTGTACATGTGATGTTATGTGATGTGACCCTCTAGGACATGCATGCTAGGATATTTAATGTGGTAATGTGATTTCCTTTAACTGGAAAACCTGTAAGGTTTGTTTTTTGTGGGAATTAAGGTAACCGTTAAACCCCCACTTAAATGCATGGATAACGTATGTTAGCACATTAGACTTTTTAATATGTTATTATGCTTGATATATGTTGTTTAATATGACATATGTGGTTTCGTGTGTGGATTGATAAAAAGGAGCATGTTAAATTATATGCTATTTATGGAAATATCATTTAAGGTGAGAGTTTGGTTATTAATGAACATGTTAAGTATTTATCTATGTTGTATTATGCTATTGTGATCTTTAATGCATTGTCAATATTATTGTGAACCCTAGGGGTATTTTAGTAATATATCGAGTACAAGAAAGTGGCCTAATATGTATAGGTGTTAATGAGTATTAAATTAAATATAATAGTTATAGAGTTGGACAATAAGAATGGGGTGTTAATATTAATATTTCACGTAGTGATAATAATTTAATATAAGTGGTGTAATAAGGGAAAAAATGGTAATTTGTAAGTAAAAAGGGTAAATTGGTAATTTTAGAAGTTAGGGGTAAAATGGTAATTTTGGAGGCAAGGGAAAAATGGTAAATTGTAAGAGAAAAGGGTAAAATGGTAATTTTGGAGGTGAAGGGGTAAAATGGTAATTTTGTAATTAAAGGGTAAAATGGTAATCTTGTGATTAAAGGGCAAAATGGTAATTATGTAATTAAAAGGGCAAAATGGTAATTTTATAATAAAAGGGAAAATGATAATTTCGTAATTAAAGGGTAAAATGGTAATCTTGTAATTAAAGGGTAAGATGGTAATTTATAAGTGAAAAGGGTAAAATGGTAATTTCATATGCAAAGGGAAAATGGTAATTTTGTAAGTAAAAGAATAAAATGGTAATTTTGTGAGTAAAGGGCAAAATGGTAATTTTGTAAATAAAAGGGTAAATTAGAAATTGGGAAGGAGTAACTTGGTAATTTTGAAAATAGAGAAGGCAATTTAGTAATTTAACCAACTAAAGGGTAATTTGGTAATTATGATAATATAGAAGGGTAATTTGGTAATTTATGCAACTAAAGGGGAAATTTGGTAGTTATAGCAAAGGAGAAGGGAAATTCGGTAATCTAACCAACTAAATGGGAATTATGATAAGTGTAACAATTATGAAGGGTGATTAGTGACCTAATAAGTGTGGGAGATAACTTAGTAACTCAAATCGAGTAAGGATGTGGACTATGTATGTGTTATGTGCCATGTGTTATGCCATATTGTGTACTTTATACTTAATGATTAATCATTTATAGCGCAACTTTGAGTGAATATATGCTTATGTGATTTCCTTATGGCATATGGATGATGATTATATTTGTTGTACATGTGATGTTATGTGATGTGACCCTCTAGGACATGCATGCTAGGATATTTAATGTGGTAATGTGATTTCCTTTAACTGGAAAACCTGTAAGGTTTGTTTTTTGTGGGAATTAAGGTAACCGTTAAACCCCCACTTAAATGCATGGATAACGTATGTTAGCACATTAGACTTTTTAATATGTTATTATGCTTGATATATGTTGTTTAATATGACATATGTGGTTTCGTGTGTGGATTGATAAAAAGGAGCATGTTAAATTATATGCTATTTATGGAAATATCATTTAAGGTGAGAGTTTGGTTATTAATGAACATGTTAAGTATTTATCTATGTTGTATTATGCTATTGTGATCTTTAATGCATTGTCAATATTATTGTGAGCCCTAGGGGTATTTTAGTAATATATCGAGTACAAGAAAGTGGCCTAATATGTATGGGTGTTAATGAGTATTAAATTAAATATAATAGTTATAGAGTTGGACAATAAGAATGGGGTGTTAATATTAATATTTCACGTAGTGATAATAATTTAATATAAGTGGTGTAATAAGGGAAAAAATGGTAATTTGTAAGTAAAAAGGGTAAATTGGTAATTTTAGAAGTTAGGGGTAAAATGGTAATTTTGGAGGCAAGGGAAAAATGGTAAATTGTAAGAGAAAAGGGTAAAATGGTAATTTTGGAGGTGAAGGGGTAAAATGGTAATTTTGTAATTAAAGGGTAAAATGGTAATCTTGTGATTAAAGGGCAAAATGGTAATTATGTAATTAAAAGGGCAAAATGGTAATTTTATAATAAAAGGGAAAATGATAATTTCGTAATTAAAGGGTAAAATGGTAATCTTGTAATTAAAGGGTAAGATGGTAATTTATAAGTGAAAAGGGTAAAATGGTAATTTCATATGCAAAGGGAAAATGGTAATTTTGTAAGTAAAAGAATAAAATGGTAATTTTGTGAGTAAAGGGCAAAATGGTAATTTTGTAAATAAAAGGGTAAATTAGAAATTGGGAAGGAGTAACTTGGTAATTTTGAAAATAGAGAAGGCAATTTAGTAATTTAACCAACTAAAGGGTAATTTGGTAATTATGATAATATAGAAGGGTAATTTGGTAATTTATGCAACTAAAGGGGAAATTTGGTAGTTATAGCAAAGGAGAAGGGAAATTCGGTAATCTAACCAACTAAATGGGAATTATGATAAGTGTAACAATTATGAAGGGTGATTAGTGACCTAATAAGTGTGGGAGATAACTTAGTAACTCAAATCGAGTAAGGATGTGGACTATGTATGTGTTATGTGCCATGTGTTATGCCATATTGTGTACTTTATACTTAATGATTAATCATTTATAGCGCATCTTTGAGTGAATATATGCTTATGTGATTTCCTTATGGCATATGGATGATGATTATATTTGTTGTACATGTGATGTTATGTGATGTGACCCTCTAGGACATGCATGCTAGGATATTTAATGTGGTAATGTGATTTCCTTTAACTGGAAAACCTGTAAGGTTTGTTTTTTGTGGGAATTAAGGTAACCGTTAAACCCCCACTTAAATGCATGGATAACGTATGTTAGCACATTAGACTTTTTAATATGTTATTATGCTTGATATATGTTGTTTAATATGACATATGTGGTTTCGTGTGTGGATTGATAAAAAGGAGCATGTTAAATTATATGCTATTTATGGAAATATCATTTAAGGTGAGAGTTTGGTTATTAATGAACATGTTAAGTATTTATCTATGTTGTATTATGCTATTGTGATCTTTAATGCATTGTCAATATTATTGTGAGCCCTAGGGGTATTTTAGTAATATATCGAGTACAAGAAAGTGGCCTAATATGTATGGGTGTTAATGAGTATTAAATTAAATATAATAGTTATAGAGTTGGACAATAAGAATGGGGTGTTAATATTAATATTTCACGTAGTGATAATAATTTAATATAAGTGGTGTAATAAGGGAAAAAATGGTAATTTGTAAGTAAAAAGGGTAAATTGGTAATTTTAGAAGTTAGGGGTAAAATGGTAATTTTGGAGGCAAGGGAAAAATGGTAAATTGTAAGAGAAAAGGGTAAAATGGTAATTTTGGAGGTGAAGGGGTAAAATGGTAATTTTGTAATTAAAGGGTAAAATGGTAATCTTGTGATTAAAGGGCAAAATGGTAATTATGTAATTAAAAGGGCAAAATGGTAATTTTATAATAAAAGGGAAAATGATAATTTCGTAATTAAAGGGTAAAATGGTAATCTTGTAATTAAAGGGTAAGATGGTAATTTATAAGTGAAAAGGGTAAAATGGTAATTTCATATGCAAAGGGAAAATGGTAATTTTGTAAGTAAAAGAATAAAATGGTAATTTTGTGAGTAAAGGGCAAAATGGTAATTTTGTAAATAAAAGGGTAAATTAGAAATTGGGAAGGAGTAACTTGGTAATTTTGAAAATAGAGAAGGCAATTTAGTAATTTAACCAACTAAAGGGTAATTTGGTAATTATGATAATATAGAAGGGTAATTTGGTAATTTATGCAACTAAAGGGGAAATTTGGTAGTTATAGCAAAGGAGAAGGGAAATTCGGTAATCTAACCAACTAAATGGGAATTATGATAAGTGTAACAATTATGAAGGGTGATTAGTGACCTAATAAGTGTGGGAGATAACTTAGTAACTCAAATCGAGTAAGGATGTGGACTATGTATGTGTTATGTGCCATGTGTTATGCCATATTGTGTACTTTATACTTAATGATTAATCATTTATAGCGCAACTTTGAGTGAATATATGCTTATGTGATTTCCTTATGGCATATGGATGATGATTATATTTGTTGTACATGTGATGTTATGTGATGTGACCCTCTAGGACATGCATGCTAGGATATTTAATGTGGTAATGTGGGATGGAAGGATGAAAAAGGAAAATGGGAAAGTAAGATAACCAAGGTGAACTATGTTGGCTAATGTAGGTAGGAATGACCTAAATAATCCATGAGCCATGAGTGGATGAGTAAAAGGGGACCTTAAATAAAATAAAAGAGTGGGAGAATCGAGGGTTTGCATGGGATGGTTAGAGTTTGCATGGGGGCGAACTTTACATATGGAAATTCGCTTTTGGACATGAGGATGGTAGTGGAAGAGTTGTTTGGGTGACTGGAGGCTTTGGGTGAAAAATAGTACGTGGGATAGTATAAGGGTGCATAGGAGGTCGAGCTAGGATTTGGGAGGAGACCCTAATTTGAGAAGGTGGAAAAAGAAAAAGAAAATAATAAAAATAAATGAGAATGAGTGGGGCATAAAGTGAGGGTTGAATTTAAGGGTCGTGACATGTGGGGTGTTAAAATAGTTTGGGTTGTTTGAGGTAGAGAAGGATGGGCCACATAGGCCCAAATTAGGGTTTCTAGAGAAAACCCTAGGTTAAGGCGGTGAGTGGACTTTATGGTATAAGGTAGTAGACCTTGACCCACACACTTAGGAGTTGGGTTCCTAGTATGAGTAAGTGGATTAAGGGAAGGATGTCGGGGTGAGTTAGGAGGTGCAAAAGTCTCAAGACATGGGACGGGCCCTCTTGGGAGGATAAGTGTAGATATGGTTAGCCATGCATGTCTAGGGTGAAATTTGTTGAATAAGATACGGTAAAACACTAATAAGGTAAAGTGGAAGATTATTGAGTCAGGCCTAGACCGATCCACAGAAATAATAGTGGCCAAGTGACAGGGTGCCCTGGAGACCGATCCACCAACATATAATAGTGGTTAGGTGCATTAAGCGCTATAAGTGACTGATCCATAGGCTATAATAGTGGGGGATCTAGAACTCAATAAACCAAACCCTAAGTTTGATAAGACACATAAAAGGCACTAAGTACTTACGGTGGAACACCATGAGAGCCGGGGTTAGACCGATCCACCGGCATAATAGTAGTTAGGAGCGTTTTGCCCTAGAGACCGATCCACCAGCATATAATAGTGGTTAGGTGCGTTCTTCCCTATAAGTGACCAATCCACCGGCTATAATAGTGGGGTTCCCGCACTCGCATGGACATTTATAATCCAAGATGATTGATTAATGATGGATTAATGGCTTTAAGGCCATAAAAGTATCGATTGTTCATTATGAACTATTAATATTTGATTTACTTGTTAAGTATGTGAATGTACGAAAGTGAGTATTATGTATGCACCATTGATATCTGAGTGACTTGTTAATTATGTGAATGTATGGATCTGAATATTATGTTTACACCTGTCGTTATGTATGGGTATAGTAGTATATCATGTGTTACATTGCAAGCCTTTTGTTAGGTGTGTTTTAAATGGTTACTCAGTACTAAGGGTTCCATTCATGGGGCCCCTACCTATTCAATAGGCAGTGTCCCTTGCAGGTCGTTTCTAGGTTCTATTCAAGTAGGCTCCCGAAAAAGAGCGTAAGGAACTATCCGGAAAGTCCTAGGGTTGTCCTTTTTCTCCGTTAAATTCTTATTTCCATGTATTCGTTGTTTTATAATCACCACTAATGGATTTTATTCTCGTAAATTGTTTACTACTCTACTCTAATTTAATTATTAGTTTGAGTTTCTCGTAATTTGTATTTTTATCCTTTAACCTTAGCACTTGGTACTGGAATGGTAGGAGTGAACCGGTCTGGTACTAAGTGTGGCGGTAATATTCCTAGAATTCACAGTTTTGTTATTTCTCTTCCGCTAATTATTTTAATAAAATAAAATTTTTTAATAGTAAATTTTGGGGGTGTTACAATTTCTTAGCTCAAAGTATTGTTATATTATTATTCTACATATTGGTTCATAATATTTTATCTAAGGATAATAATAATAATAATAATAATAATTTATTAATATTATTATTATACTTTTTAATAATAGTTTCTTTAATCAAAACACATACATTTAATCACAATACTATAAATATACAATTACCACTACAATTGTTTGACCACATACATAATAAATTATTTAATCATAATTACCAACATACATATACAATTATCACCATAATTTTTTTACCTTTTTAATAGTAAATTACTTTATCACAACATATACATTTAATCACAATCACCAACATATATACACAATTACCTTCATGTATACATTTGATCACAACACATACATCAACAAAATGATAATAACTTTTAACATTTATATTAGCAATGTGACCAATTAGTGACAACATAAAGGTTATTAGCGATGACTTATCATTGCTAATAATGTAGCCCTGATTGTTTTTTTTTTCTTCGGACCTCTAACACCCCCAATTTGAGCACCTAAAAATCTATTTATAAAGAGTTCATTGTGGAAGCTAAACCATTTAAAATATAGGGTATTGCCACTACATTTAGTATGAAATCGGTTATTCTACTTTTCTTTCATTAAGTGCTAAAGCTAAAATATTTATCCACTTATATTAATAATAACAATTGATAAGAATCATATATATATACAATATTAAATTATTTTAATAACAAAGATTGGATAAAAGAGTTAAAACTAAAAATAAAAAGATATATGGAAGGGACATAAGAATATAAGGGATATCCGAATCAAAATAGTTGAAGTGACATCAGATAGTCATTACTCTCAACCCCTACTAAAATCCATCAAGTTATACCCTCAATGTACTCCCGCAAGGTAAAGGGTGTCTCTTGAATAAGTAATGGACCATAGACAGAACCCATCGGTACAATGGTACTGAGTAAACCGCTACACAATAATAATCATGCAAATATCTCTTGAAGCATATAGAATACAGCATAAAGTATCATGGTTAGGGCTATAAATGAGCCTAGCCTAGCATGGGTGGGCTTGGGCTAAGTTTGTTTAATACATGAGCCCAAAAATGAGGCTTGGGATATACTCCTTTATAAATAAACTGAGTTGGTTTGTGAATTCAGCTCGTGATTTTTTACACTATAAGTAAGCTCGATCCTAAATTTTTCATGCTCTAGCTCAACTTTTTTATTAATTAAGACTAAAAATAAGGCTCAATCTCGACTCTTTTAGCTAAATAAATGAGACAATCCAAGTTCAGAAAGCTCACAAGCCAACTTTAATTATTTATAACCCTAATCATGGTATAACACGTCAAATAGTACATACCATAACTAAGTACCATATTTATACTTAATTTAAACTTAACCATATTACAACTATTTCATTAATCTAATTATACCAAGGGTGTAACACCTCAAAATTCACTATTTTTTTTAAAGCGGAAGTTATTAAAATACTTAATTTAAAACCCGTGAATTCTGGGGATGTTACTGCCACACTTAGTACCAAACCGGTTCTCTTCGACCGTTTCAATACCAAGCGCTAAGGTTAAAGAAAAGATTAACGATTAATTATAAGTCAAGACAAACTAAACTCAGTTGTAAAACAAAATCAGAGTACGTATAAAGAATTATAATTTATTTCCAAAAGAGAAATAAGCTTACAACCGATAAAATATTCATTTGAAATAATCAATACAAGGTAATAGATCAAAATGGATAAATCTGATACAAAAGAACTAATGAAAGGAAATACATCGCATAAAGAGTAAATATGGCCACAACTCTTGAACCTTGAACCAAAACAAGCTCAACACACATCCCTGATTGATGTCTCGCCCACCTGCACAAAGTCAGAAAGGGCTTTCTGCTTGTGGGAATGAGCAGCACCCATGAAAAGGGTGATCAGTATGCTACGTACTGAGTAAGGTAACTGAGCACTAAGGCCGACACATCAACACATCAAATCATGCAGGACAATAATCAACATACAATTCCAAACCACATATATGATATATAAAAGCGTATAGAGAATCCATAGCCTGTCATCAACAAACCCAGACATAAGGCCCAAAAAGGTCCAAATTAATTATTTAACCTTTCTTTTATCAAAAATTGATACATACCATGCTGTTTTATCAATCCATGCGAGTACAGAAACACTCCACTATTATAATCGGTGGGCCAGTCACACATAGGGCATCATGCCCTAACCACTATTATTACCAGTGGATCGGTCACATATAGGGTACAACCCTAACTACTATTCTTGACCGGTGGATCGGCTTGGTTCCTGCTCGTATGGTGTTCTACTGTAAGTAATTAGTATCTTTTAAGAACATTAATAACTCTGGTTTTTTTTATTGAGCTCGGTATCCCCCATTATTTTAACCGGTGGGCTGATCACATATAGGACTCATGTCCTAACCACTATTATTACCGGTGGATCAGTCACATATAGGGTAAAACCCTAACCACTATTCCTGACCGGTAGATAGGCTGGTCCCATCTCAATATCTTCCACTTTAAGATATTAGTGTCTTAAATATTTTATTCACGAACATTTACCCAGACATGCATGACTAACTCTAGGTAAACCCTAGTCCCCATGCAAACCCTAACTCCACGTAAACCACACTTCCATACAAACCCTAACTCCACGTAGACATGCTTCCATGCAAACCCTAACTCACATGCAAACCCTAGCTTCACATAGACCATGCTTCTATGCAACCCTAATTCATATGCAAACCCCAGCTCCACGTAGACCACACTCCTATGCAAACCCTAACTCCACGTAGACATGCTTCCATGCAAACCCTAGCTTCACGTAGACCATGCTTCCATGCAAACCCTAATTCATATGCAAACCCTAGATCCACGTATACCACACTCCCATGCAAACCCTAACTCCATGTAGACATGCTTCCATGTAAACCCTAATTCACATGCAAACCCTAGCTCCACGTAGACATGCTTCCATGCAAACCCTAACATCATGCCATTTCATGCAAACCCTAACACCATACCATTTCATGCAAAACCCTAACACCACATTGTTACACTGCCCATCATTATTTTACAACCCTAACATGCATGTCTTAAGGCCACATCATACAATAATAATAACATAAATATATACATAATTCTCATGCCACAATTTATTCATACCAACATAGTTCAACTCCACTTTATACCACATATGAAATAATTAATAATGATAAACATAGAATACATGGCATATGAAGCACATAATGCATATAAATACACAAATGGCCTTAGTAACACCCTTACCTAAAATGACACCGGTCTTGGAGCACGCTGCTACGCCTCCTTAGGGCTTTGACTGGTTTCACCTATTATGAGGGAAAAGCTAAAATTAGACTCTCTCTTATCAAGAACACTATTAATCACTAACTTATTATAAGACTAGGTTTTTGAATAAATAATAATAATATATTAATAAAATAACATTAACTAATTACTAACTTTGTTAAAGATATAGAAATAATAGAATATAATAAAAGTTGATAATATAAGGTTGAAAAATTTACCCTAATAATAATAATAATAATAATACTAAAATAATAATAGTAAAGATACTAAAAATAATATCAATGATAATATAATTAAGAATAATAATAATAGTAACAATAATAATAACAAGGACATTATTTAAAACAAAGTGAAATAAGGGCTTCGACCCCTATACTAGATTAATAATAATGAATAATAATATTACTAAAATAAATAACCAAATTTAGTAATAATAATAATGATGACATAATAATACTAACAATGATAAAAGCCATAATAATATTATAAAATAATAGTAACCATAATGGTAATAATAGTAAAGACAATGATCGAAGATAAAAAGAAGTAGGGTTTCCACCCTATGTTGAATAATAATAACTTAATAAATAATAATAATAACACTAATAAGAATAAATACTCATAATAATAAAAATACTAATAACCCTAATAATAATAATAATAAGACATGATTTTTATCATACTACTGCTAACATTTAAAATAAGCCCAATAGGGTATTAGCCCTATATAAATTAATAATACTAACACTTGAGAATAATAATAATGATAGTAATAATAATAATAATAATAGTGATGATGATGATGATAATAATAATAATAATAATAATAATAATAATAATAATAATAATAATAATAATAATAATAATAATAACACTAATGGTAAAATAGTTGTATTAATAATAATAGAATTTCAAAATAGGAAATATTAATAATAATTATACTTATAACATATTAGTATTAATAATAGTAATAATAGAAATAATAAGGGTAATAGTCCTAAAATCAAATTAAAAATTACAATAGGGCTTCAGCCCTCAACAGGATAATAATAAAGACATTAATATTAATAGCAATAATAATATATATTAAAAATGGAAATAATAATAATAATAATAGGATTTATATTAGAATAATTGAAATAAAATAATTTAAGGCTTATAAAAATAGGGAAAGGGTTGAGAGGGTCTAGGGTTCAACCTCAGGCTGGTGGGGATAGGCGGCACCGGCAGTGGTGCACAGCGGAGGCTGCGGCGGCTAGAAAAAGGTAAAAGTTGAAGGCTGGGAACAAAATAAGAAGAAGGAGGGTGGAATTAAGGATGATTATGATTTCCCAGAAGGAGAGGAACAAAATGATGGTGGCGGCGCAGCCAAAGGTGGTGGCACATGGCGGCAGCGGTGGTGGCCGAATAGGGAAGAAGAAGAGGAAGAGAGGAAGAGAGTGAGAAAGAGGAAAAGGAAGGTAGGGGGAGATAGAGGAGGGTCTGCAGCACAATTTGGGAGGTGAAAGGAGCGGCGAAAGAGGTGGCTAAGGGTGGTTCGAAGGGCGGTGGTGGCAGAAAATGGTTTGGTTACGAAGGGTAATTCACAAGGTTGGGGTGGATTGTTCAAGAAGAATCGAAGGGTATGGGTGGTCTAGTTAGTTAGAGGGAGGTGCAGGGAAGGCATAAGCGGAAAGAACGGGCGGCGGTGTTGGCCAGAGACAGCGAGAGTGGTGTCTGAAGGGATGGCGGTGAAATGTTGGGAAAATCTGGGTAAGCAACCAAAACTCAATACCAGGCTTAAAATGGGGGTATTTATAGGATTTAAATGAGAGGGTGATGTTAGTGGGACAAAGCAGGAACAGGGAAAGTGGGGTTAGTGTTCGCCGGTGGCAACAAAACTAGAAAAAATCAACTTTAGGGTAGGGGTTGTGCGCAGGGGAGAGAGAGAAAAACATGCGAGGAGGGAGGAAAGTGGGCAGAGAAGTGTGGTCGGTGAGTCAACATGGAAGAGAGGGGGAGAAAATGGGCAGCGAACGTGCATAGTCGCCGACAGAAATTTTGGCTGCTGGCTGCGGTGCAGTTACAAGTGCTCGACGGGGAGGTGCGAAGGGTTGGGGAAGAAGGAAGGAGGAAGAAGGAGCTGGGCCAACGGTCCGAGGAAAAAAGAAAAGAAAAGAAAGGGAGGCAGACCAGGCGGTTGGGTGCAAGTTGAGAGGTTCTTAAATGAAACGCAGAGTTTCAGTGGGAAAATTAGCAAGCGCAACGAGACGAGGGAGAAGGAAGGAGGTCGACTGCGCTGTGCGGGCTGGGCCAAAGGAAAGGAAGGAAAAGGGGAAGACTAGGCCGTGGAAGGGCAGGCCCAAACTGGAAAAAAAAAAGAGAAAAAGAGAAAGAAAAAGGAAGAAAGAAAGGAAAAGGACAAAGAAAAAGAAAAGGAAAAAGAAATAGGAGGTTGGGTAAATTAAATTAAATAGGATATTTTGGATATTTAAAATCAATCATATTTAAATAAAATAATATTTAAATCCTTTTTTAGGAAAAATAGGATTTTTAAGAGATTTTTCATAAATTCCATTAAAACACTCTAATTTTCTCAAATTAAATTATTTATAAAATTAATATTAATTTGAAACTAATTTATCCTTCTTACTTTAAATAAAATAATTTACTTAATTAATTTCTAAAATAAAATCTTTAATTAGGTAAAATACCCAATTTTCTCCTAATTAAAATACTTATAAATTTCTTATTAATTTGCCCTAATTAATTTCCTTTTATTTTAGTAAAAATAATTGATTAAAATAATTTTTCTAATAAAATATTATTTAACTATAATTTTTAAAATAAAAAAAATTTCAGGGCATTTCAAAGGGTGTCTCACGAAGGGGAACACACAAAACCTTTATAACACTTATAACATGATAAGGAAATTACTGAGACAATTACCAAGTAATATACCAAATCCAAATAGTACATGGAGGCAACTATAAAACCAACATATGGAAATCAAGTAGTGCACAGATGCAACTAACAAACCAACAGACCAAAACAATCCACTTAAATCTTCATACAAGAGTTATTTCTATTTTTAATTTCTCAATGGGATATAATAATAACCTAGAGACATATAAAGTATGTCGGTCATATCGGCACACTAAAGTAACACAATATCCTCCCAACTTAAAACCTAGAGATATAAAAGTACTTCATTCATACTGGTATAACAAGAAAGTACAATATCCTCCCAACCTAGGATTCCTAATATTTAAGTATTGATACCTTCTATAGGCCCCATAAGTCACCTATAGAGTAGACTAGGGCCTTGATGAGTACATATTTTAACATATTTTATACTCTTTTAATCTTAGTTTTTCGTCTTTAATTTGAGCAATATATGAGGATAATTTATAATTGTGTGTTTAAGTGATAATAATTTCATATATTTAATTATTTGAGCTAAAATGATATAAAGTAATGGATTTAAAGTATAATATTATTTATTAATTCTTTTATGTCATTTTTTTACATTAAAAAAAGGAATTTGGGTCCTTTAGACCAAAAACCCAAAGTACCAACAGCCGAAGACTAGAAAAATCAGGTAAACAAGGGCCGCGAACTAGGAAAAAGCAAAAAAAAGACGTGGCGCAAGGCATGAGCTGACGGAAAAGAAAAAAAGAGAGAAATGAGAGAGCGGAAGAGAGAGGTGGGACAAAAAAATTATAAAAGGCAGGCATAAGGGAGTAGAGCTGGGAAAGAATGGAGAGAAGAGACAGATACACAAGATGGGTAGATGATTAATGCGATAGAAGGGACGTGCATAGAAGGGAGAGAAGAGACAGACGTGCAGGATGGGCAGAGGATTGATGTGGCAGAAGGGACGGGCACAGAAGGGAGATACGAATGATATGGGAAGAAAAAAAGAAAAAAAAAGAAAAAAGGAAGAAGTAGAGAAAGAGAAGGGAGAAGAGATAGACACAATAGGCGTTAGATGGATGGCGATAGCACAAAAAGAGAGGAAATATAGGTGACACGCATCACAGAAAACTAGAAAAGAGAAAGAAAAAAAGAGACCGAAAGAATTTATTTGAAATGAAATTAAGCAATTTTTCATTCAAATAAATTGATGAATTTTCATTCGTATTTAATTTTAGTTATTTCTTTTTCTATTTCTAATATATATTTTAGTGTAATTTATTTATTTATTATGATTGGCTAAATATTTATTTTTGGAGAATATATTGAAATCTTAGATTATGGTTTGAGATATAATATTATTTCTTTTTATTTCATGAGATTTTTCTTTGACTCTACTTTAATTGTTATTATTTATATATGTGATTCTATCAAGTATGATGTATATGGTACATGCCTTATTCTGACTTCCTCACAATGATAGTATGTAAGTTTGTATGTTTGCTAGGTGGCTTTATGACTATGATATAATTTATATGTATAAATTGTAGCTAGGTTAGATAAAAATTTACCTAATAGTTTTGTAATTCTAGCCGGAGTAGTGGAACATTTAAATAAGTGTGGGTCAAACAAGAGGAATAAAACTAGACACGCTTGAAGAACTAGATTGGGTATATAGACTATCATCCTTCCACTTGTAATTAATGCTTTAAATCTAGTTAATTAAAGGAGGTGCTTGTTCCGACTATATTGCTAATATTTAATAGGATTTAATATTGACACTTTGTCGTATTAATTATTTTAGGAAAAGAATATAAGGTATATAGACATGTTTTTAGCTTGCAACTTGGTCAGTACCTTTTTTGTGATTAAAATATAACTTAGAAATTATTATTATTATTATTATTATTATTATCATTATTATTATTATTATTATTATTATTATTATTATTATTATTATTATTATTATTATTATTATTATTATTATATTTCTACCTACTCTAGTGGTAGATTTTGATATTCCTAGCACATTCATCATATTTGCATTCAACCATTATTTTTATTAATTTATTTTATTTATTCTTTTTTTTATTATTTTCTATTTTGAAAAACTTCATTATTGTGTTTTATTATTATTTATTTTTGTGTGATTTCTAGTTTTTATTATTATTTCATTATTGGTGAGCTAGCTAAATAAAGGTGATCCCTCTCAATCCCCAATATAGAATGATACTCTTATTTACCAACATTATAATTGACAATAAGAGGATTTAAATTATGCATCAGCTACGGCTACACCAGGCCTTAGCCGAAATGCCGAGGCATCCTAAGAAACCCCAAACCAAATTGAGGGCTCCTACCTCATCTTTAGGGTAAATAATCCTAAAGAGCAACCATTTTTGAATATCGAAGTCCTCCACTTTAAATATTAATATCTTAATAAGGATATCATAAAATATCAGATAACATATAATGATTCTAATTCCATACTTAACTATTTTTCCTTTATTTCCAACTATTTAAGTTGACCACAAGGTCAATAATCCAAGCCAAAGCCAAATCTAGCACTAATGTCAACGTAAGAATTTATAAAAACTATCCTAATCCAAATATTCACACTTTTAGGCATAATAAGTTCTAAATGACCAATATGTCCTTATATTTTATTTACTCAATAATTTTCTACTTTGATACTAGTTTTATTAAAATCAAGTGAAATTTATGGTACGACTAAAAAACATGAAAATGGACACATTAATATAAAATTACGATTATATAAAATTTCTTAAGTGATAAAATTACCATTTTACCCCTAAAATGAATTATGCCCATTTAGGACATAAAACAATATCATGCATAATTATTTTACAATAAACAACACAATTTTAACATGTTATCATCCATATATTAAAATATATAAATTTAACATGCTTTTGCATAAAAATTCATGGTCACAGACTTAGAAAAATTACTACCAATACATGGTGCATGTGTACTTTTTTATGAGATTACAATAAAGTATAAATTACATTTAAGCATAACATAAGGAAACCCTAGACATGTTATCACATAATTTTTTACATATTTAGTAAGAGTATATGAGTTACCTCTTTCCAAATACAAATAGTAAAATAAAAATAAGGAACCACCAAAAGAATTTCAACACCGTTGAAATATGGAAGCATAAGAAGAGGAGACACAAAATGATAACTTCACAATTTAACCAAAAATCTAATATTATTTACTTATTTTAAAATAAATAAATGATAGATAGAAGGACATGTAAAAATGAACAAATGAGAACAAGGAAAATGAGAGGATTATTAGTCTCGGTTATAGGTTCAACAAAGTTTAAGAACACTCAGAGAAAATAACAAAAATGAAGAAAGGTGAGGGAACAACCAAGAGGAGGAAATGATAGAAAGGATAAATGAAATCAAATCAAGAAAAATGGGATATAAATATAGGGTGGAGGAACAAAAAATCTATAGCCAAAAAAGAGGGAGAGGTAGCTTGTTACATACTTGAATGAAAACGTGAAAGGTGGTTGAATGTGTAAGGTGGTGGAGTGTATTCAGGTTTAATAAAGTTATAAAAACCAATCAATTAACCAAGGGATGAGGGAGGTAATGGTGTGCAGGTACAAGGTTGGATGAAAAAAATCAAAATGACACAATTAACATATGTAAAAAAGTGTAAGAAAGTGACTTTGGTTCAAATTTTGTTTGAATGAATAAGAAAATGGTCAACATGATACACAATTTGATCATGAAAGTGTCGAGAAGAAATTTAATAGGCAAACATTACTTTTAGGATTTATGGATTATTTTTAGTGGTGGAAATATTAATAAATATAATAAAATTAAGAAAAATAGAAAATATTCTCATAAAATTACAAAATTTATGGAAACCCTTAAAATAATATTTAAACTCACATGTAAAATTTTATGAATTTACAACAATATTTGATATATAAAATATTGACCTGATAGTGAACTGATAAGCTTATATGGTAATTATAAAAATAAATACCAAAATTATTCCTAAAATCACAAAAATTTCCAAATCCTCCTATTTATTCATTTACAACTTAAATATTTTTTTTTTTCAGAATTGTTAACACACATTTGATATAATTTTTAGCTAGCATACTTTAATTATATATTTTGCATATAAAATTTAAAAAGGATAGAAAACATAAATAAAATAAAATCAAAGTTTTTAGATTTATATTTCAACTTATTTAGAACCCAAACAAAATTTTATAAAAAATTTTTTAAGGTATAACTTAAAAGTTTATATAAATGAATAATATTTTATAAACAAAGTATGTTTAGACATAAAATTACTATTACTATAGAATCACCGAAAATAATATTAAAACCATAAAATATCTTACAATTATTTATTGAAATAATTACACATAATTAAAATTAGTTAGGAAATAATATTACAAAACATCCTGCTAATATTTTCACTAAATATACTGTGTCTATATCTACTAAAATTGAAAATAAATTTCCACGGATTATATAGGAAAAAAATGTAGCTCCCAATAATATTTAGGAACGAAAATTTTCCAATAATTTTAAGAAATCTAAAATTAGTTCACTTTGATCCGTTGGCTGCTGAGCTCCACGTCGCTGCTCACAAATCTATAATTCCATTTCAACAACAAAGCTTGATTTTTACGAAGGTTACTAACCCCTAAAAACCGCCATCCTTTCTTTGTTACTGCCTTTACCGATGCTCATCGAACCGGTTGCATTCACATACAGTTATCCTTGCGACTCTCCTAGAGGAAATCCCGTATTATTCTCTCAATCTTTACTAGGGTAAGGCGTCGCCCCACCGACAGCAACCTCATTTTCCAACCTGCAATTTTGCTCCTTCTCTTCTAAATTACTGGTTTCCCATAAAGCTATTCTTGACTTTTTACCCTCAAGAAGAATGGTACCACTAGAGTCGTCAAAATTTGATCTGATCCTTGTGATCCGATCTGACTAGCACAAAATCTAACCAGATATGACCTGATAAATGTATTAATTTGATCCGACTTAAAATCGATCCGAAATTGACCCGATCAAATCCTAACTTAAATATAAGAAATCTAACCGAACCTGACTTCAACCCGTAGCCCAACATCAATCTGATCCGTTATCAACTCGATCTGCCACTAACTCGACCCGACTCGACAAAACCGAATTCGATATTAATCAGTTATGATAATAATAAAAAAAAATACACGTCTTTTTATTTATTTAAAGCTTTTAAAAATATATTATTATTTAAATTTTATTTATTTTTCTTACTTTTATTATAAATTTATTTATTCACCAATGATATTCTAATTTTTACCAATTTTTCACGTAACAATAAAACATTATAAAGCTATAATAATAAACAAATAATAATTAATAATACATTATTAATCACATGTTTATATGAATTTAAACTTAATACTTGCTTACGTGGTTAATGATTTAGATTAATTTTAGTGGTCAATGTTCGATTCGACCCAAATCTAAAGTGATTCGATCTAGAACTAGGTTGGTTCGAACCCAACTCAGCTCATCAAAACCTAAAAGATTTTATTCGTCAAGTTAACCTAAATCTAACCTGTCAAATTAACTTGAACACGTAATCACCAGAATAGAAGATTTCTCAGCCCAATCCTGACTCGATAAGGATATAAACGGGACGAGTACGCTTATACCCAAATCCATATTAGTACTAGTACTCAAATTTGTACCCGTATTGAAACGAGTATCCACTTACACATCTATATCCATATCCGTTGAATATCTGTTGCCTGATAAATAATCTGTTTACCCATTAATGAATACTTTCTAGAGGATAAATCCATTTAGAGTTAAGCCAAATGATAATTTTAACCATAATTTATACTATATTTATTTTTAAATTAAGGGTAAAAAGGTAATTATATATCGGGTAAACGAGTATCGATATGGATACGGGTATAGGTATGGATACAGATATGGATGACCCATACATGTATTTGATGGGTATTTTTTCCATCATCCATAACCGTTTAAGTATCCAACGGATAAAAATCCATCGTGTTTTGGATAAAATCCACTTCGTTTACATCTATAGATCCGACCTGACCAAATAAGTTAACTCGGAATAATTTGAACCCAGACCCAAAGTGACCGAAACCTAAACCCAACCCAACCCGATAAATTTACTCGATACAACTCGGACTCGAAATTATCCAACCACAAACTTAACCCCACTCAAATAATAAAATGATTCAAAATAATCCAGACTCGAAATGACCTGACTTGTCTCGCAACCAACCCGTAAAGGAGAATGACCCACAAACAACTCCTACTGAGAACAACCCAACCCATTATAACCGGACCTGCTTGACCCAATTGACACCTATAGCCAAGAGAGGCAAAAGGCATGCTACCCACTTTACATGGAAGTCTCCGAGCAGTGTGCTCTAACCATCAATGATCTCTATTAATCTCAATAATAAAGCTTTTATGGAAGTTCACAAGGAGCCCTGATACAATATTAAAGGCAATCAACACCCCTTTTATGTCGGAAAGGCAACTGTCTTCTACTAGACAAAAAAGCATTGTTTCATCCAGTACTGAAGATACGTCACCTTAAAGCCATAATTTCCCACTGTCATACCTCTCCAAAGGCCGAGAGCCACTACATTGAATGTAATATCCCAAATTGAGCGGAGTGTTATAAGAATTGATTTGGCTACTTATATCAACATGGTATATCATCCTTTTGGTGATTCCATCCTAAGAACTCCACCGTTAAGCATGCTGGTTGTGGAGCAATTTTAGGATGGGTGACCTTCTGGGAAGTTCTAAAAATTTCTCGAAAAGTACGTGAGTGAGGACAAAGTGCATTGAAAGGACTCGTGTTGATCTGTGGAGCCAGCCGATCAATCCAAAAGCACTTCAAGGTAGCCCCCGCGTGGTCGTATTGACTCGGGGTGTTACAGTTGATGAAGAAGACAGCTCTGAAAGTGGTTATGATACAAACCTCACCCCTTTAATCGATGCTCCTTTTCTTGATTTTAAATATCCAAATTTAATTGTGAGTCATCCTAACGATTTTGTATTTTCTATTTTTAGGGCTGAATGGGACAAGGATTTGGATCTAGAATGATGGAGGAAAAGACCATATATCAAGGAATGAGCGAGAAGATCGAATAATATTATTTTGTTTTCATAACTTTGATAGTATAGTTTAGGGGCTATTAGACCTTAGGTAGTCGGACCAATAACTAGCCATCTTTTGTAATCATATATTATTAGGAGTAATCGTGGGTGGCCAATGATGATAATGTGTTTTTTTAAACCCCATTGATATTAAACTTAGGATAGGTTACTTTCGACTCATCCTCTTATCCCACGGGTTAGTAAAGGTAGAGTTTAAAATGCCTCCTCTAAGCCTAAGTGGATTAGGGAGATCGCACCTATTTTTTTTATATTTTAGGTTTAACTGGATTGGAGTCTAGGCCCACAATCCGGCCCAACCCAACCCCGTGTGAGTTCATGTTTTTCTCGTTTGAAACCTACCCCTATCTTGCACACTATCCTTTTCACCCCTCACCCTCCCTCTTCAGCGGCATTGTTTTCTGTGGCGCTCCTTAATCTTCTCCATCTGTTCCTTGTCCTCATCGCCTTCTTCCTCTTATGTTTTCGATGGAGTTCTCTCCACTTATATCTAAATATGAAGCCATAAATACCCAAATATTACCGTGAAATTTCCCCTTCTCTTTTTTTTCTCTCTTTTCTGTCAGAGCTCACTTTTGTCAAGCTGTGCCATATATATATGCATGTAAGAGGGGCTTGGGATGTACATTTTTGATTCTCAAATCTATAATATTTTAGGCTAAGACCATTTTTTTCTTCTGCTTTAAACTATTGATTACAACGACGAATCTAGTAGATTACTCCAGTGATTCGGTGGGAAACGATTACATTTTCGACACCCCATTTTTGCTAGTTGATTGCGGCTGTAGCTAGGCGAGTTTGGTTCAGGTTATGGCAACGAAAATTCAAAAAGTTTCTAGCATGGCCACTTGTGAAAATGTGTGCTTGTAGTCCTTGTCTTTGACTTGGTTGTACCCTTTTGCAACCATTCTGGCCTTGTATCTCTCCATGGTGCCATTAGGTCTAAACTTGACTATAAAGACCCATTTTGATTTAGTAGCTCACTTCCCCAGAGGTAAATTGGTGAGCTCCCAAGTTTTGTTTTCTTCAAGTGCATGGAGTTTTTTATCCATAGCTACAATCCATTGAGCATCATGTTTTGCTTGATCATAGTTTTGTGGCTCAGAGGTGGCCAAAACATTGGTAAATGAAGCTCCATAAAAAAGGGGAAATGAGAAGAGTCGAAAAGGGAACAAAAAGAAGGAGTGTGAGCTGGTAAGTAAGGGTAATGGAATTCTTGTAAAAAAGGAGGATGATTAATGGCTCTAGTGGGCTTGTTTGTGGGAATAGACGGGAGTGGTTCATGAATTTAGAGTGGAGAAGAGGATGAAGATAATTGTGGAAGAGGTAGTGGGTTAGGTGAGGAGAGAGATATGGATGGCAGTAAGGTGGGTACAACAAGTATAGGTGATGACGTATGTGTAGGTGTGGGTACAACCATTTTTTGGCATAAGGACAGTGAGGATCGACTGACACATAAACTGTCATAGCTAGCAGGATTCACATGGGAAATTGATAGAGGAGGTGTGCCTGTTGGTGGAGTAATTTCATGGTCTAATGACTTATAAGAAAACTATCTTTCTTGAAAATAAAATTTTGAGGCACAAATATTTTCTTAGTCTCAAGGTTAAAGACTTTGTAAGCCCTTTGATTGCAGGGGTATCCAAGAAAAAGGTAATGATGGGCTCTACTTTATAGTTTATCTGGTGTGGATGAGTGGGAAAACATAAAAAGATGATGATTCTTAGATGATCATAACTCAGTTGTTTGTTATATAGCATCTCAAATGAGGTTTTTTAATGTACGATAGGAGTAGGCAATAAATTGATTAGGTGGGTAGCTACCGGAATGCACTCTCCCCATAACTACACTAGGAGTTGGGCATGAAACCACAAGGCTCGTGCCATCTCAAGCAAATTTCAATGCTTGAGCTCCACATGACCATTTTGTTGTGGAGTATAGGGGACGGTCCATTTATGAATGATATCCTCTGTCTGAAATAAATATTAACATACCTCATTAACTATTTTACTCCCATTGTCACTTTGGATGCCCTTTATGGTGCTTTGGAACTAGTTTTTTTACATAGATAATAAAGCCAACAAGAATAGAATGAACATTTCATTTATTATGTAAAAGAAACATCTAACTGCAACATGAAAATACATCAAGAATACTAAAAAAAAAATGAGAGGCACCACTTAACGAACAAATTTTTATATGGTCCACATGTATCAAGTCAAACTAATTAGGAGTTGTAGTATTGTTGCATACAAAAGGAAATGTATAATGCTTAGCATAGATGCAAACTTCACATAAGTAAGTGGACAATCCACCTGAGTTACACATATCAATGTGTTTCATTCTATATAAGGAGGGATGATCTAATCTAGCATGGGTTTTTTGGATGTCTAAATAATCATTAAAAGCATTAATAGAACATGGCGATGGACTAGATGAATGAGAGGCATCATCATATTGTAAGAGGTACCACTCTTTCTTTTGCCAACTGCAAGTAACTACTTAGAGTTAGAGCCCTAGAAAAAACATTAAGTAGAATTGAAATGTGGGAGTGAAAAGGACATCCCTAAGGATGAGAGAGGAGTTAAGTAAGACATCTCTTGCTTGGTTAACAAAAAGTGTGGTACCATTAGGTAAACTAGCTAGGACAAGCTTACTTAAAAAAATGCAAATTAGTAAAAGTAGAGACATCATGAAACATATAGTATGATGCTCCAGGATCGATTATTCAAGGGATCTTAGAGGAGATTTTGGAATGAGAATGAGTCATAATGGTGATACCTACATAGTTAATTGACACACTAGGCATGCCAAATGTGGGAGAATGAATGTTATGCTTCAATAAATTCATGAATTGTTTGTAAAAGGTATTCATAACAACAAGATCAATATCCATAAGAGAGGATAAGTCAAAAGGATTATCTCCAGTGATATCATCAAAAATAGTGACTAGCTTGTTAGAGGACTTTGGTATACCCAATAATCTTGAAGCATTGGTCCACTGTGTGACCTTTCTATTGACAATAAGAACACTTCTATTGAGCTTTTTCACGCTTATTCTCTTTGTTCTTGCCAAAATGTGAACTATCACCTTTAGATGCAACCAAAGCAATAGATTCTTGATTTTAAGAAATTAAGCCACTAAGTTTTTTCTGTGTTTCAAATTGCAAGAAGAAAGAATATGCTTTGTTTACTATAGGTAACATATATTGATACAGTATATTGCAACATACAATGTCTAAGCCTTCATTAAGGCCAAGCAAGAACTCATGCAATTTGTGGTTCATATCATAATCATGTACTTGCTTTTCAATGAGTAGGAGCATCATTCCATAACTTCACATGTACACATTGGAACATGATAAACACAACAAATATCCTCCCAAATACACTTAAGCTTGTTGTAATATTTAGTATATAACATGTTCCCTTGAGTTGATGTTGTAAAGGTCAAAATTTGTTTATCAATGTTAGCATACATGAAGTCATAAGAAAATTATCATTGCATAGAATTAAGGATCCATCATTTAACCATAAAATCACATCTTATCTAAGTTTGATAGTCAACATGATCTTTTTAAGGTTGTCAACATGTTCCATCTAGAAATCTGAGCTTGTACTTTGCTCCTAGGATATGCTTCACACCATGAATCCAATTGAGAAAAGTTGTGCCCTTAAAGAGAGCACCAAGTCAACTTATACACTGCCATGCTGATAACTACCAAATCAATAAAAAGATAGGAAGAACGGAGGATGTTGGTAGAGAAAGAACACGCCCCACGTGCCTAACTCTTCCTTCGATTTGCTTGCCTGATCTCTCATCTCTAATGGAAAAGAAGAAAACTGCCAAGAACAAGGCATCCTCTCTTCACATAAGGGATCAGTTTCAAAAGATGTTGGTGATGACTCTGTTGATTCCACAAATCCAGAAACTGTGCCATATGTGATCAAATCTTGATCCCCTTCACCGATTCCAATCCCTGATGTGATTTGGCCAAGTGTTTCTTCTCCTATTCAATCATTAGATCCTATTCTGGAGGAACTGATTACTTCACATGATTGTCCTAATCATCCTATCTCCTGTTCAAATACTCATTCATGGAAAGGTATTCTCACCAATAACAAATGACCTAAACAGGGTGTGACATTGAAATTCATTCCCCCCTCAGTCATAGAAGGAACCCATAAAGCTATTATTCAGGAAACTAAAATCTCGAAGGAGGAAAAAAGATAGGATAATTCCTTGGTAGGGATGGTGGCGGGAATTCAGCCAAGCCACTATCAGATGACACAATTTGTAAAGGATAGGTGGAGTTTCCTTCCTCTATTATCGAAGGTTTTTACACATTATTAGGGCTTCTTTGTTTATAAATTTTCATCCCAAATTGACATGTATCAAATCCTAAATCATCCCTATTGGAGTTTTGGTGTTAGAACTATGTTGTTGAGAAAATGGTCACCTGAGGTATCCATGTCTACAAAGGATTGGCGTATCATGCCATTATGGATCCTTTTTCCTAGATTACCACTACATCTATGGTCTAATTACAGCCTAAGCTGAATGGCTAGTCTCTTGGGTCTTCCCATATATGCAAATACTGTTACGGCTCAGAGAGGCAAAATTTCCTTCCCCAAGGTATTGATATAAATAGACATTAGTATGCCTCTCCCTAATCAAATTGTTATTTCCCTACCTGATGGAAATGAATTGAAACAGCTATTTCCTATGAATGGAAACCAAATTTCTGCTCTCTATGTGATATGCTTGGTCATGATTCTGGAAAATGTCATGGGAAACTAGGACAAATGACCATTAAATACTAATATTGGAGACTAAAAAAAAATTCTTCTTAGGTTGTGAATCATCCTGAGATATCAAACTCTGAACAAAAAGGTCCTCCTCAGGCTGTTAAAACCCCTGTGGTAGCTAACTTTGAAAATAAAGATCTCCAGCCAAATCATGTCACTAAGGTTATTACTAACCAAAAACAACCCTTGTATACTAATTATCCTCAAGTAACTACATTGTCTCCTAATATTTATAAAGATCAGATGGCACTATCAAAGGGGATGAAGTGTTATAGGACTAATGAATATTCTCCTCATATTGAGCACTCTGAATCATGCACTCCTAAATTATATACTACTAAGATAAGCAAGATTGTAGGTAATGTGGATAGGGGTAGAGGGGGTGGAAGTACCTCTTCATCATGACCTTAGCCACTTGGAATATTAGAGGGTTTAATAAAACCCTCAAACATAAGGTTGTGAAAAACCGTATTTCTTTGCACAAAATTGGTATGATGGGTCTGTTATAGACTAGAGTTAAAAATGACAAAGCTGATTTTATTTTTTAGAAACTTGGCCTCCATTGGAATTGGGTAAATAATTATGATCATCATTCTAATGGTAGAATTTGGTTACTTTAGGATGACTCAAGATATGATATTCAAGTTGTTGATATGAATGCTCAGGCCATTAATTGCTTGGCCACCTGTGTCACTTCTCAACTTTGTTTTGCCATCACTGTTATCTGTGCCTATAACACAAGGTCCCTAAGAAGAAACCTTTGGAGTTGGCTGCAAAAATTTTCTAATCAATCCCTTCCCTAGATTTCCATAAGAGATTTTAATGCTATTATTTCCTCCTAGGAAAATATTGGTGGTGATATTGACCTCCAAGATGCTTTTGAATTTTCTCACTGCATGCAGGTATGCGGTCTGGCGGAGTTGCCTTATTTTGGATCTTATTTTACCTGGAAAAACAGACAAGATTATGAGTCCAGAATTTACTACAGGCTAGACAGGGGGTGGGAAATAGTGATTGGCTGGACATTTTCCCTGAATCAACTATCAACACCTTTCATCATCCTGTTTTAGACCATTATGCTTTACTTGTTTCCTTGAAGACAACCCAGCCTGGTTTTGCAAAACCTTTTAAGTTTTTCAACTTCTGGGTTGATCAAGAGGGTTTTCTTGATTTGGTTATAGGTGTATGGCAATTTAATGTATAGGGAACGCATGCTTTCTAATGTATGAAAAAGCTCAAGTTATTGAAGTCTGAACTCAAAAATTTTAATTCCAGAAATTGTGGTAATGATACTCAAAAGGTGGCCAAAGCTTATCAACTCTGGATGGAAGCAAACAAAACAATATCTCAGCACCGTCTAAATCAATCCTATATTAACAATGAAAAAATGGCTAGATTGACTTGGGAAAAGAAAGCAAGGGAAGAAGAGAGCTTTCTTCAACAAAAAGCTCATATTCACTTTATCAAGTTGGGGGATTGTAACATTAAATTATTATATGCTAGCCTTCAGGGAAGGAGAACTCATAATAGAATATCTCATCTCATTAATGACCAAGGCAAAATCCTTATCCAAGAGGATGATATAAAGGCTAAAATTGTTAATTTCTTCAAAAATGTGATTGGTTCCTCTTCTGCATCTCTCAGTCACCCTAATCCTGCTGCTTACAACCAAGGTGTGTTAGTTTCTACTGAGCACAGTCACTTTCTTTTTCTCAGTCCTACAGTTGAAGAAACGTTTTCTCCATGGGAAAATTGAGTGCCCCTGGGCTAGATGGATTTAATCCTTTCTTCTACCAGCAAACCTGGCCTATTATTGGAACCAATATTGTTGCTGCTGTCCAAGATTTCTAGTACTCTAAAAAACTTCTCAGGCAGATTAATAACACTACTATTACTCTTATTCCTAAGAAGAGTGGTGCCTCAAGGATCAAAGATTTTAGACCTATAGCCTGCTGCAATGTTTTCTACAAAAAATTTTCAAAAGTCTTGGCTAACAGGCCCCAGAAGATTCTACCATATATCATTGGTGATTCTCAGTCTACTTTTATCAAAGGTAGAAACCTTGGTGATAATGTGCTTATGGCTGCAAATCTTATCAAACACTACCAGCATAAGAATATTTCTCCAAGAATGATGATCAAAGTGGATATCCAAAAAGATTTTGATTCTTTTGAATGGCCCTTCAAAAGGCACTCTCTCTTAGCTTTTGGTTTTCCTTATCATTTCACTAAATTGATAACGGAATGTGTTTCCTCTATTAGGGTTTCATTTAATGTAAATGGCTCCCTCACCTATCCTTTCAAATGCAAAATAGGCCTTAGGTAGGGTGATCCTTTATCTCCCTACCTTTTTATTATTGCTATGGAATACTTACATAGAGATCTTCATCTACTGTGGAATGACAGAAAATTCTTGGGGCACTATGGTTGCAACAAATTGAAAATCATTGATCTATGTTTTGCTGATGACCTTCTCATCTTCTCGAGAGGTGATATATCCTCTATTCTCCTTATAAATCAAAAACTAGAAGATTTTGCTCTCTGTTCAGGTCTGAAAGCAAATCCAACCAAAATCTCAGTTTATATAGCTAGTGTTACCATGGCAATCAAGTCTCAAATTCTCCACATTTTGAAATGTGAGGCTAGCTCTTTTCCTTTCAGGTACCTTGGAGTACCCCTGAACTCTGCTAATTTGAGTATCACCCATTTTCATCCCCTCCTTGATTCCATCTCTACCATAATTTTATCTTGGACTAACAAACACCTTAACTATGCTAGTAGACTACAACTCATCAAGTCTGTTTTATTTGGAATCCAGAATTTTTGGTCCCAAGTGTTTATACTTCCCAAGAAAGTCATTTAGTGTGTTGAGAGTATGTGCAGAACCTTCCTTTGGGCTGGTTTATCTTCTGGATCAAAAAAAGCCTTAGTTTCTTGGAAGCATATATGTCTCCCCCTGAAAGAAGGTGGCCTGGGCATTATTAACTCCTCTTATTGGAACATTGCAACTATGGGCAAGAGATTATGGCGGACTATTCATAACAAAGAAATACTCTAGATTAAGTGGATACATGGATATTACATCAAAGGTGTTTCCATAACTCTGCAGTGTCATTTAAATCAGTCCTGGATGTTCGAACGCATCATGCAGCTTAGGGATACCCTTCTCCATTTTTTCAACCAAAATAGAGAGCTCTCTGATGGGATTTACAGAATTCACACAGTGTATGATATGATTAGATGGAAAGGAGAAGACAAAATATGGCACAATCAAGTTTGGAAACACCCTAGCCCGCCTAGACACAAATTCATTTCCTGGTTGTTCTATAGGTAAGCAGTCCTTACAAGAGAAAAATTAGCAAAATGGGGTGTCACAAATGAAACCTATTGTGGTATTTGTGCAACTGATCTTGAAGATTTTAACCACCTCTTCATGTGTTTCCCATTTTCGCAAGAACTATGGAGACTAATGTGTAATTGGCTTGGCATTTCTCCCCCTCTCAACTCTTGGAACCATTTTCAAAGCTGGATTTCTTATAGGAAGCATTTTAGAAGAGGTGAAAAAGATATAATACATATGATGATTGCAGGCGTTATCTATAAGATTTGGTATGCTAGGAATCTAGCTATTTTCCAAGCAAAAATTCCATTGATTAAGAATGTAACTCGTGAGATCAATCTTCAAATCTTCATTAGAATATCTTCTTTTAAGAATAAGTCCAAATGGATTGGCCTTTTGGCCTCTCTTGATAGATTTGTGTAGAGCTTTCTTTTATTTTGTAAATATGTTTTTTTGGATGTACTTCCCTCTTGGTAATTAATAAATTTTTTTACCACTTACCAAAAAAAAAGAGAGCACCAATGAGCTGCATCCTCGGATGATCACCGAAGGACAAGAAAAGTGGATAATTATAGGCTTAGTTGTTGAGAGAATAAGAATCAAAGTTCATAGGTTAAGAAGAATTAGAATGATTAGAATTAGGCATTGTAAAAGAGAGTTGATTAGGTATTCAAAAGCTTTGATACCATGTGAAATTACCTAATCGAGCTCAAATCAAGATAGCCATGATGGCACTGAGAGAGAGGAATGAAATGGAGAAAAAGGAGGAAGATAATAAATGGGGATCTTGTATTGAGTATTTGTGAATACAAATATTACAAGGTGTACATCAAGTATTTATATGAGAAAAGATGACTAATTTAGTTGGTGATTAGTAATAGCTTAATAACAACCTAACAAACTCAACACATTTAACCAACACACGTGACTATACAACAAATAATATTCACACCTTTTGAATAAAAGCTTTTAACGCATATGGATTCTAGCTTAAGATATTAATACGAAAATAAATGTATTATATTTTGACGAAGTACACTAATAGGAGGGGGCTATTCTTTTTCTTTTTTTTTTTTAGATGGAGATCGCCATCCGAAACAGAAAATAAATACTACTATTAAAAGCTACAAGAAGTTTCAAAAATATCGAAGTATTTCAAATTCAAACATGCTTGCTACTATCTGCTTGTAAGAGCACAAGTTAGTTACAATCTGCGATGACAAATGCTCCACAAACAAGCTTTTGCTAAAATGATTTCATATATTTGCGTGTTTATGGACGCAAGAGTATTACCTAAAAAAACGAAGACAGGGTGTGCTACCTTTGGCTCAACGGTAGCAGGCCTCACTCTCACGCCGGTGACCAAGGTTTGAAACCCATCAGCTGTACCCGCTGGTTTTCCACCCTTCCATTCCTCGAAAAAGAAAAAAGACGGGACTATTCCGTTGGAGCCCCGTGGAGTGCCAGACTAGAGTTGCATCGTATACTTCTAGCAGCAACATGATATCTGACATAATATTTATGTCTTAATTTCGCTAAATTAAAGAAAAGAAAGTATCAACCCACCTGCAAAAGTAATCAATGATGAAAGGAATTAAGATTCTAAGTGTGCTTGAGATTTGTCAATATACACAGAGATATTATAGATGAGCAGGAAACAGATTATAAACCACCAAAATACAACGCATGACAAGCTTGGCCCTCTGATACATACAACAAATTATCATGTTTACTGGACGCTGATCATCTGCACCTTTTCCATGTCCCTCAGCTTTCGTAGATGGAAAACAATCTCCCCTAGAAGCTTGCTTCCTTCATCCCCACCTTTTTCGAGGGTAAGGAATGCATGTCTTAAGAATCTACCATCTTCTTCAAGTGCTTGTAATTTCCTACCAAGTTGAGAAACCTCCGCTGATATTGAGACGTTATTATGGCTACTACTACCATTTGCTTCTGCTGCTACCAACACCAATGAATTCAGTTCATATATATATTACTATTGAAGAAAAGTAGGGCAATAAATCCAGAATATCAAAGAGCGATGATTATCTTGAATTTCGGACTCTTTACCTCTATGATCTTCCTCGTGGTTACTATTGGTTATCTCAGAGGCAACATCATCTGCGGCGGATGCGTGTGGTACTTCAGGCTCCACCGTATGAGGCGACAATGCAGACGCCGTTGTCTCAGTTCCCATCGTACCATTGCCCAAGTGGTCAGCTCCGGTCTCTGTCGGTGATGAAGTTGGATGCTCGGGCCGATCATCAGCGCCCGTTTCCTCGGACGGCGAGACTTGAGATTCTGTCTCTGTTTTAGTACCAGTACTGCTGCTATCAGACAATGCAGCCCCAGTTACCGATGTATGGAACATTTTAGACTCCAACATCCTTAGCTGCCCCAAGAGATACGATCTCTCGCGTTCGAAATCAAATGAAATCGAACCTAATCTATCACCTCTATGATGACAAAACCCGCGTTCCTGACGTTCATTTTCAGCATCAGTCTCCGTGCCCACGACACTAATCCTCGGGCTACCCCGTTCGGATCGTTCGGTGCTGAAAACCGAACAAGATTTCACTTCAAAACCATCATCCGGACCAGCACCACGGTGGTCGCTACTAATCACATCCCCTACTCTAATACCGTATCTCTCCCTATACAGTCCGACCTCAGCTTCAAGGTCTCGGATTTCGACCCCTCTTCTATCCAACATCTCCCTCAGTGCTTGAATAGCTTCTTGATCATACTCCGCTTGCTCTTCCATCATTCTCTGATACTGTAACGCATCCATTTGAACAGCTGCTTTCTCGGCCTGCAATCTCGTTATCATAGCCATGGCATTGTTTGCTGCTACAGCCGATGCGTTTCTCTCTTCATCTAATTCCATGTATACAGCAACGAGCGACTTTCGATCCAAACGAACTTGTCTTTTTAGGCGGTTTAAGATGTTATTCGTGTCTCCGTCGTTTGTGCAGCAAGCTTCGACGGGATCCTGCAGAGCCAGTTCTGTTCTATCCAGCAATGATTTCCGAGGAGCTCTGCTCCCCCATCTTGGGCTAGCGGTTGCTGAGTCTGTTAGTGGGATACCAAAGAATTTAGTCGACCCTCCTCTGGCGTGAGTTGGTGTTGATCTATAATAAGCTTCCTCAATCACCTCGTCCGGCTCTGCTAGCAAGGGAATTGCAGCTGCTTTAGGGTCTTCCTTACCTGATGTGTGCATGAGACAGTAGAACAACGTCGTCTATCATCTTACATTTATTATCAGATATTTGACTAAAAAGAACGTACGTTCTCTAAGATTAACGTTATGTGATTGATATCTTCTACCTGGGAGTGTGATATTGTCAGTACCATCCTCATCGGTAGGGGAGCTAGTATCAGACAACCTAAGCTCGGTGTACTTTACATGAGGCAACTCCAAGTTCTTAGTTTCGTCGTTCCTCCAAGGAGCAAACGCACGAGGGGAAGGAGCAGGCGCTTGTGCGAGCCGTCTATTATTAGGATCAAGATTATTAGAACCGTTATGATAGGATGACTTCACCTTCATTGGCTCTCCACAGCAGGAACAAAAGTAACCATTGCCGTCTTTCTTACCTTTCTCACCACCGCTTTGATTTGCAGAACCATCATCCTTCACCCAATAAGGCATCTTAAGACGTGCCCTTAAACCGTCATCAAAGAGGCATTCCAGGCTCTTAGTCTTCGTCGTCGTGGGATCCGAAGATTTTGCATCCGTGCCGAAAGAAAGAAGGCATCCTTCACACATGTTCCTGATATCCGAGAGGTTCCCGTGCACATGGCAATAAGCAAGGGACGACACGTCTCTCTTGTGGCCTTCACACATTGCGTCGTTGTAGTAGAAATCCGAATCCCTATGAACAAGGACGTGATCGATCCGTGTGCAGAGGGAACACGGGGTTCTTAGGTCAAAGATCTTGGCGAATTCGTAGGCAACAAAGGCTACAAGACCCTCGACAAATAGCAACGCTAGGAGCGTCCATTCGAGGAAGGCGTAGAGTACAAAATGTGGGAATTTTCCTAGCTCATGCTCAATGAAATGCCTGAATGCAGGCAATCCCATGTTTGTTGTTCTCCCCCTTAGTTCCCTGCGTTTCGATGTTGTTGAGAGCAGAAAATGGGAGGAATTGGATAAATGATTGTGAGGAAGCTGAAGGGGATGTATAGAATAGATCCCTCAGGTGAAATTAGGTCATGATCCCTCAGGAGAAAATGTATAGATCAAACCATGTTCCATTAATGTCTCCCTATTAGCGGAAAAAGATAACTGAGATGCAGCCAGAGAAGAAAATCTAAGACATCGGAGGAAAAGATTTTGAATGGCCAGGTTTTTAATAGAAAATGCCAGGTTTTAATTACAAGCAAATTCGCAAAGGTTTTGGAAATGCGTCTCACCTGAATTAACGGAACATCATGCAATCATCATTTATCTGAAGTCCAAACATGATGGATAACATTATCCTTTTTCTAGAATAATTTCTGGGAAAAAAAAAAAAAGATGTTTGTTGCCCGCCTATTTTATTAGTTGGTTTGAATAGCACATAATATTAATTATTTATATATTAATATTCCATAATATTCGTCCATAATGATAATTAAATGCAAAAATGATTTCAAAAGTTCATTCTAAATAAATTCATCTAAAATGCTGCTACTTGAAAGTTTTTTTTAAAAAAGTTTTTCCATCCTAAATTGTTAATACGAAAAGTATTTTATCAAATATTTGAATTAGACTTTTGACATAGTTAAATCCCTAATCTACCTTAAAAATAATAAAGTTTTTATTTACCACCACTGAATCAAATATTATCGTTAATCCATCCTTCACTTGGTATGGTTCGTAGAAAATCGTACGAAAAAAATATTATGAAACAAACTTATTAATTATTTTGCAATAAAAAATAGTAACTCGTTATCAATATTTTTCTTCCTTGTCTCTTTCTCATATCGAATGCATTTTTCTTTCTTTCAATACAAAATCTCAAGAGCCAAAGCAGTGTTAATGAGTTCATTTAGACGTGATAGTAAGTTTCAATTTTAATTTTATCGGTATAAATATCTTTTCGTGGATATAATTCTCCGGATTTTTTTTTTTGAGATATTTTTATCATGATAGGACGTGATTGACTTCCACGAGCACAATTCATTTTAAACACATGTACGAGATGTAAATTATGGAATATTTTTTTCACCAGTGGGTTGGGTACATATGGATGCATCCAATTATAAAATATTTTATATTTTTTTAAGCGGGATATATATGTCGGTGTCCGGAGGAGAAAAATCCTAAAAGCCGCGAGGAGGGGAGAACCTGAATGGTCGAAAGGTGAGACGCCCACAAAATACTCAATCACTGTACAAGAATAGGAATCGACACCATTACTGAATAGTGAAGATGGACCAAAGTCTCTCGCCACCAAACCAAACAAATAGAAGTCTATCCATTGTGCAAAAATATTTTTTCCCTTCTATTACTATGGCCCTATTTGGATTGTAGAAAGTTAAATAAAAATAAAAATATAGAAGAAAGAAAATTAAAGGAAAAAAATAAAAAAAATTAACTTTTTTTCCTACGTTTAGTTGTTGGAAAATATTTTGTGGAAAATTAAATTCTTAGAAAATGTTTTCAGTGTTTGGTATATAAAAAGATAATTCTAAGAAAAGTTAAATGTTATTATTAAAATTTTCTTATATATTTAATGATAATTAAAATATTATATTGATATATGAAAATTTTCATAAAATTTCTATAAAAAATATAAAAACTCCATAAACTCAATAGTAATTCCCAATTTTTTTAAGAAACATTCTAAAATATTACATAAATAACTTATAATAATTTCTAAAAAAATCTAAAAATATGCAAAATATTCCATATTCCTTTCGATTTCAAACATGACAACAAACATAGAAAAAAAATAACTCCATGGCTTATTATTAATGAGCCTGTTAGTTTCATGAAATATCAATAATCCGTTATTTCATCTTCTATGTAGGGGTGTGCATTGTCGGATATCCATATCCGAACAGATATTTTTTTTCGGATATCCGATCAGACCGGATATTTGATATCCTATATCAGAATCTGCATCCGATCACACCAGATATTCGAAATATCGGATCAGATATAGGATATATCCGATTATTGAAAAAATATCCGATTAGTGAATTTACATATATAATCTATAACTAAAAAAAATTCTGCAAAAACACTTGTTTAATTATTCAACCTGCATACAAAAAGATATAATACGTGATTAATCATATCCACAAAAATTAGCGATCAAGATTTATGAACAATGACGCTCTAGAACCATTGAACGACCTAAGTTAAGAGGCTCAACAAATTTAGGACTTTTTTTCTTTTGGTCTGGATGCTTGCGTGTGTGTGGATCGTGACCTATTTGACTGTTTGTAGAGTGTGGATGTTTATTTCAGACTTTAGTTTAGTAAATTATTTTTGGACTTATGTACTGTATTAAAAAAAATGATCCAAACTTGAAGATTGAAAGAAAAAATAAATTATAAATTAAATTATGCCTAAATATAACGGGCTTACTCTTAAAATCGAATATTTTTGGCGGATCAGATTATCCACTAAAAAATTAGATCGGATATCCACTCTGATTTTTAAAAACCGGATCGGATATCTAAAATTTTGGATCGATCTTTTCGAATATAGGATCGGTTTTTCGGATCCCGATTTTTCTGCACAGCCCTATTTCTATGTAGCTATATGGTTACAAAGTAAATTGAATTTATAATTGATTTTTTAAAATAAAAAATAAGAGAAATAAAAGAGATTGATGAAAGGGGTTTGAATTATTAATATACAACAATGACAAGGGTACACATAACAACTAATTTCTTCTATAAATAAGGGTTTCGACATTAGTGAGGTGATGAGTTCATATTTTGACACATTTTATACCCTTATAATCTTAGTTTTTGGTAGTTTATTTAACTAATATAGGGAAATAATTACTATTTTATGCTTAAGTGGTAAAAATTAAATAAATATTATTATTTGAGCTAAAATGATATAAATTAAATAAATCTAAAATATAATATTATTTATTAATATTTGTTTAATTTTATTTTATAGATATTATTTTTAAATAAAAGAAGAAAAAAAAAGATTTCGACCTTTGGACCAACGGTCGAAGGCCCAAAGGCCTGTAACAAAACGAAACCAAACAAGTCGTCGAGCCGGACAATCAACAAAGAAGGAAAAGAAAAGTCAAAGAAGAAAGAAAAGGCAGGCAAAAGACAGAACAGGGATGATGTGGAAGAAGGGGCACGAAAAAGAAACGGACGCTGAAGAGCCAAAAGAGCGGCACGAATGGAATAGGGTTGAGGTGGAAAGAAGGCAGCAAATAAAAATTATAAAAAGAAGAGCCTTCAGAGGCTACAGTGGACGAGGAGTCAGGAGCCACAGAGAGGAGAGAGGAGGCTCGGGAGAGCCTTAAGAGGCTGGGAGCGTGAGGAGGGCTGCACATCCGCAGGGACATGCAACGCAGAACAGCCAGGAGGGCGTCACGGAAACCGAGGCCAAACGAGAAGTAACGCGCGGTATCACTACAGCAGCGTCAGCCGTCAGCGCCGAGAAAAGAAAAAAGAAAAGAAAAGAATAACTGCACGGAAATAAAGGCCGAGAAGGAAGAAAAATTAGAGGAAGAATTTATACCGGTAGAATTTATTTTAGATAAAATAAAATTTTTATCTGAATAATTTCTTAATCTTTTATCCAAAATCAATTCCGGTTATTTCTTTCTCTTATTTTTAGTGTATATTTTAGATATTTATTTCTGTATAATTAATTCTATAATTATGGCTGGTTGATTTTTTATTGTTAGCAAATAAATTCAAACCTGAGTTTAGGGTTTGAATTATAATTTTATTTTGTTTCGTGAGATTGTTTCTTGACTCTATATTAATTGTTATCGTTTATATGTATAATTCTGTCAAGTATAGTTTATTTGGCGCATGCCTTGTTCTGGCTTTCTCATAAGTGACAGTATGTAGGATTATTTTCCTGCGAGGTGGCCATCTAAATATACTAGAATCTATATGTATAAATTGCAGCTAGGTTAGACAATAATTCACCTAATAGTTTTGTGAGTCTAATTGAAGTAGTAAAACGTTTCAATACATGTGGGTCAAAGAAAGGAAATACAGCTAGACATGCATTGTGTACTAGTATAGGTACTTAGATTGACAGCCTTCCACTTACATTTAATGCATTAAATCTAGTTAAATATAGGAGTCACTTGTTGCTGCTATACTGCTAGTATTTAATAGGGTTAATATAGGCACATTGTCGTATTAATTAATTAATGGAAGTAATATAAGGTTTATGGACCTGCGTTTGGTGTACAACTTGGTCGATCTCATTCTCATAATTAAAATATGACTTAGAAATTAATATTATATTTCGACCTAATATAGTGGTGGATTTTTATTTCCCTATCATATTTCTCATATCTGCGGGTTTCCTATTATTTTTATTATTAATATTTTATTTTATTTATTCCTTTTATTATTTTATTATTTTTATAACTCCCATTAGTATTTTTCTTATTTATTTACTCTACGTTATTTAGAATTTTTATTTTTAGTTGTATTTATTTTTAAACTAGTTAGATAGAGGTGAGCCCTCTCAATCCTCAGCTAGAACGATACCCTTATTTACTAGTGCTACAATTGACAACAAGAGGGTTTAAATTGCATGCCGGCTACGGCCACACCAATTTTGACGCCATTACTAGGGATTGGTAACTTCAACTTTATTTCGCTAGTATTTTTAGTTTGTTTTTGTTTTTTCTTTTACTTTTGTTTTAGGTTTATTTAGGATTTTTGGTGTGTTTTTGTTTTGCTCTTAACCTTTTCCTTTGAAGTGTTACTATTTTCAAGTAGCTCTAAGAGGATCCTTTGGTTATGGAAAACTTTGCATGAATCCTAATGCAAGAGTAAATAAGGTAAGTTCGAGTAGTCTAAATGATAAACTTAACAAACTCATTGCTCTTGTTTTGCAGGTTGCCAAAGCTACTGGAGTTGTTAATACAAGTGGAGTGTATCATACACAAGGAAATCCATATGCCTACCATTCACAAGCTATTAGAGGAAGAGGATGGACACAACCTAATGCTCAGTCTTTCAATGGTTTTCAAGGACCTGATCCCTATACAAGCACATACTATTCTGGAATGAGGCATCAACCCAACTTTGGATCAGAGGTGAATGATCATTATCAAGTTCCATATCAAGACCCTTACACATGCAAATATGAAGCTTCAAAATATTATCAATATCCTCAACAAGAATCTTCTCTAGTTTTAGAACCCTCAAGTTCAGAAAAAATGGATAAGCTTTTTGAAGCACTAATAAATAGTCAAAACCGGTTGAGAGATGGGCAAAATCACCTTAACTTCGGATGGGGGATGAATGATCATTATTCAGTTCCATATGAAGACCCTTACACAAGTGATTATGAAACATCAAAACATTATCAATATCATCAACAACAATCTTCTCCAGTTTTAGAACCCTTAAGTTTAGAAAAAATGGATAAGCTTTTTAAAGCATTGACAAATAGCCAAAATCAACTGATGCAAATTCGGATTAGAAAAAATGAAAGGGTGTCAGTGCTAGAGGAGAAAATGGGTTATATGGTCAACCTGATGACTCAATTACAAGCACAAGATGAGCTCTCTAGTACTTTAGTTCCAAATTCAAGTGAGAGTTATGAGGGTGATGATGTCATATTTGAATGTAAGGATGAGCTAGTCGAGGAGATTTCCATAGAGAACATTAAAAAGAAAAATCATGTGGAAGAAGAGCTTATAAAATTAGAAGAAGAATATCATCAAAATGAGGATCAAGTGAACAAAGAGAGGTATATGGATGAAAAGACTATCACTTTCATCTACCATATACCATCTTTGAACATTTATTCCCCAATTTTTCTTGGTGATAACCATGAGACACAAGGTAAGCCTTTGAACCACGTTGATTTTATTTATGCTAACCACACTCTTGGTTTTCCCTCTTTTAGCAGGTTATATGGATCCAAGAGTGAAGAGAATAGTCAAATCACCTTGGATATATCTAATAAGAAGCGTAATGCTCCAAAGGAGAGGTTATGTTGGAAGGATGTGTTTAAAGATTTTAAGATGGGAAAATATGTTCCTTCGATAGAGAGATCACAATACATGGACATAGGGTAAAACATTATCTCTTTACACATGAGCTTAAATTCCATGCTAGGTAAGTTACGTTCTTGCTGGTTCAAATCTTTCATTAAAACTGATATTTTGTCTTTTTCTTCCTCGCAGGATAAAGATGATCATCACGAGGAAGGATTTGGTGAAGCATCTTTGAAGTGGACGTATCCACCTTGAAAGATAAAAACTGAGATCATGTCAGGCTGAAGACATAAAAACAAGCACTGCTTGGGAGGCAACCCAATATGATAAGGAAGTTTTTCTATCCTTTATTTATTTATTTATTTTGTTTTCTCCATACATTAAATTTCATGTTTCCTTAGTTTTTTCCACATTGAGGACAATGTGTGATTTAAGTGTGGGGTTGCATGTGTTTTATGTACGTGTTAAAAAAAATTGAAAAAAAATATGTTTAGATTTTTTTTAGAGTGTTCAGTGTTTTTACAATTATAGGACCCTTAATTAGTTAATGAGGAGTATATCTTTGAAATCTAACGAATAGAGGATCATGAAATCGAGATAAAGCAAGTGGAGAATTTTTGTGTTAATTTCGATATAGGGAACACATATCTATGTACCTAAATATGAATGGAGAGAGAATATGTATGATTGTCTAATCACCAACATGGCATGTTAAGATTCATCACATTCCTCAGTGATCTTTTGAACCATATATACCTTCTTTTTCTGAGTGAATTAACACAAAATCATCTACTTTTCTTGTCTTCAAAATTTTCTTTGTAAACCTCATATATGTTTAATTGCTTTGATCAAATTATTTGTCATAGATCTTATAATGGACTATAGAGATTACTAGAACTTAATCTTGTACTAGTCGAAGCTTATAGTCAAAATATGCTCTGATTGAGAAAATAATAAAGGCAACTTAGGATTTTTCCATCACATGACCAAATAACTTAACCTAATTTGTGTATCCATGATATACATCCCATAGAAACCCTTTGAGCCTATAAAAGGAACATATACTTTTCTTCATTACCCCCATTTCTTAAAGCTAGTGGAAGGAAATCAAATAGTTATGGATATAAAGAGTGGCTATCTATGTGTATGTGAAAGAAATATATATATTTATGCTAAGAAAGGGGATTGATTATGTTTGGCAGAAAAAAAAACAAAAAAAATTGAAAAAAAATGATAATTATCAAGAAAAAAAGGAAAGGAAAAGAAGAAAATAATACAATTAAGGAAGAGAGGGAGTTATGGAGATAATGTTGAGAAAGTTCTATTCATGTTCTATTTTGATGTGAAGGTGGAGATATGTATCATTGATCGTTGATGTGGATTTAATCTTATATTTCATCTAATTATTAGATTCCACTAGCTATTGTTCTTTTTAGCACCACACTCCTAAAATACTCCATACCCTTCTTTAACTTAAACCCCGCTACAACTAATAAGTAAGTCCTATTTGATTCTCGAGATGAGCATCCTTTGATCTGATGGAGATTAGTCACAAGAGTTAAGCATATGGTTTGGTCCATTTGGAGAGCATTTGGTATCTTTTATGAGGTTTTATCTACAAGAACATGAGCCTTCTTTATTTATATATGTGAGTTGTTTGTTATCTTTATCATCTTATCTCACATACATGAGTGTTTCTATACATTTATAGCCATGAAGCTAAGAGAGAAAAAAAAAATAGAGGGTATCCATAGTGAGGATGGATCTTAATGTGACTAAGGCGTGGTAGATTTTCATCCATAATATTAATCTGTTCATTCCTGTCATGTTTATGTGGGAACCATATGTTGAAGTTAATCCTTTAAATTTCCCAATGCTGAATCTTGGCCGATTGCTAATCTTGACGTTTGAAATAAAGAGATTCTGAGACAAATATGGTTAAGAGTGTTAGGTTTGATTTTATTTTATTTGTGTGTGATTTTTTGGGTATATTATTTGCGAAACCCTCACGAGACCTTACTCGTCCTCGATGGGTGACCTAGGGGTTTAAAGGGCTTGTTGCACATGCTAAGTGTAATCGTAAAACCTACGAAAGTGGCTAGTTAATTTACTTTTATCTGTTTAGAGAAATAACTTGCTTGAGTACAAGCAAGAAGATAAGTGTGGGGGTGTGATGAGTTCATATTTTGACACATTTTATACCCTTATAATCTTATTTTTAGGTAGTTTATTTAACTAATATAGGGGAATAATTATTGTTTTATGCTTAAGTGGTAAAAATTGAATAAATATTATTATTTGAGCTAAAATTATCTAAATTAAGTAAATTTAGAATATAATATTATTTATTAATATTTATTTAATTTTATTTTATAGGTATTGTTTTTAAATAAAAGAAAAAAAATTTCGACCTTTGGACTAACGGCCGAAGGCCCAAAGGCCTATAACAAAACGAAACCAAACGAGTCATCGAGCCGGACAATCAGCAAAGAAGGAAAAGAAAAGTCAAAGAAGAAAGAAAAGGTAGGCAAAAGACGGAACAGGGATGACATGGAACAAGAGGCATGAAAAAGAAACGGACGTTGAAGAGTCAGAAGAGTGACACGAACGGAATAGGGCTGAGGTGGAAAGAAGGCAGCAAACAAAAATTATAAAAAGAAGAGCCTTCAGAGGCTACAACGGAGGAGGAGTCAAGAGCTGTAGAGAGGAGAGAGGAGGCTCAGGAGAGCCTTAAGAGGCTGGGAGCGTGAGGAAGGCGGCAGAGCCACAAGGACACGCAACACAAAACAGCCAGGAGGGCGGCACGGAAACCGAGGCCAAACAAGAAGGAATGCACAGCAGCACTACAACAGCGTCAACCGTTAGCGCTAGGAAAAGGAAAAAAGAAAAGAATAACTGCACGGAAGTAAAGGCCGAGAAGGAAGAAAAATTAGAGGAAGAATTTATATCAGTAGAATTTATTTTAGATAAAATTAATTTTTATCTAAATAAATTCTTAATCTTTTATCCATAATTAATTTCGGTTATTTCTTTCTCTTATTTTTAGTTTATATTTTAGATATTTATTTCTGTGTTATTAATTCTATAATTATGGTTGGCTATTTTTTATTTTTAGGGAATAAATTCAAACCCTGGATTAGGGTTTGAATTATAATTTTATTTTCTTTGTTTCGTGAGGTTGTTTCTTGACTCTATATTAATTGCTATCGTTTATATGTATAATTCTGTCAAGTATAGTTTATTTGGTGCATGGCTTGTTCTGGTTTCCTCATAAGTGATAGTATGTATGATTATTTGCCTACGAGGTGGTCATCTAAATATACTAGAATCTATATGTATAAATTGCAACTAGATTAGATAACAGTTCACCTAATAGTTTTGTGAGTCTAATCGAAGTAGTAAAACATTTCGATACGTGTGGGTCAATGAAAGGAAATACAGTTAGACATGTGTTGTGTACTAGTCTGGGTACTTAGATTGATAGCCTTCCACTTATACTTAATGTATTAAATCTAGTTAAATATAGGAGCCGCTTGTTACTGCTATACTGCTAGTATTTAATAGGATTAATATAGACACGTTGTCGTATTATTTATTAAGAGAAGTAATATAAGGTATATGGACCTACGTTTGGTGTACAACTTGGTCGATCTCATTCTCATGATTAAAAGATGACTTATAAATTAATATTATATTTCGACCTAATCTAGTGGTGGATTTTTATATCCCTAACATATTTCTCATATCTGCGGGTTTCCTATTATTTTTATTATTATTATTTTATTTTCTTTATTCTTTTATTATTTTATTATTTTTATAACCCCATTAGTATTTTTCTTATTTATTTACTCTGTGTTATTTAGAATTTTTATTTTTATTTGTATTTATTTTTAAACTAGTTAGATAGAGGTGAGCCCTCTCAATCTCCGACTAGAACGACACCCTTATTTACCAGTACTACAATTGACAATAAGAGTGTTTAAATTGCGTGTCGGCTACGGCCACACCATAAGGATAGAAAAATTATTAATTAAATCAATTTATCATTTTTAAGGTCCAAGCATCCACTCTCGGTCTACAACATCGATAAATAAAAAAACATTATTGCCAAAATTAAACAATCATTGCATCAATATATATTATTCCACATGATATCACTCACTATATTGCATTGATATCTACATTTACAATCACCAAACATTTTCTAATCATTCTATACACACCAATGATCAATTAAGGCCAAAAAATTTCTAAACTACAAACTCACTATAATCGATGATGAGCTCCTAAATGATTCTTCTAGAAAGCACTTCAATCCTTTGTTGTTTGTGTTGAAAAATTACTTCATTTATACCAATCCACAAATTATACACAATGGCATTAAAACTTGGTCTCTAGAGTAGATGCTTTCCTATGTGATGGCGTGCCAATTGGATCATATAATGGAGACATCCATTCCCTGTTGTGGCTCTAAACAGTAGGAGCATCAAGTTTGTAACTTTATGCAATAGTTTTTGGGCAACTACACAATGTATAAATAGATGATTCACATCTTCGCGACATTTGACACACATTTCAGATTCATTTGATTCAATAATATGCCACTTTTTGTGCTTCTCTCTTACTGCAAGACCTCAATGACATGATAGCCAAAAGATGATATTGTTCTTGGACATACATGATGTCTCATACTTAATAAAACCAAGGAATAGGGTTAGCTTTTTCCTCAACACCTAGTACATTTTATAGATATGAAATTGTCCTTCAAAATTAGACACATATTGAACCTTGTAAGATTAACTAAACCCTATCTAGCTTGAGAAGTACAATGAACATCTAGCTTACCCTATTAATTGAAACTATAGTCTCATGGAAGACCAAATACCATTGACTCAGATATGCAAAATTCTTTTCAAGAAAATGTTTAGATAGTAAAGACACAATTAACAATGTTCAAGGAAAAGGGGATATAGTCATATAGTAGAGAACTCCATACTAGATTATGGCACCATGAGAAGCAAATCTATAATGAAGTGCAAACTACAGGGAGTGATAATCAAACCAGGTAGGCAATATAGTAAATTGGTAGGAAACATTTGAATTAATTGTCAAATGACCATACCAAACGGTGTATCACATACATGATCAGCAAAACAAGGCTATCAAAAGAAGAAATAAAATCAGTAGCAAATGATGCTGCCAATGCAGCTTTCCAAAAGCAAAGGAATTTAAGAATATGAGTCATAATAGAGTAGAAACACACACGCAGAGAGAGAGAGAGAGAGATAGATAGAGAAAATTAAAGGTGAGCCATAGTGCATTGGGAAGACCATATATGGAATAAGTTCAAACTTGATTTCTTCAAATGGTTGAACATATAACTAGATTAGAAAATAATAATCGGTATCAATATAGTCTTATTCAAAAATTTAGATGATAGGGCCTAACAAAGGGTCCCTATATATTCAACCCAAAAATACTTGGAAACAACTAGATAGATAGGAAAAGTTTGGCTTCAAATATGAGAAATGCAAACCTCCAAACAACCCAAAAGCTAGCATATAAAAATCAGTGATAATTGAAGCAACCCAAGGCATACCTTTATCACCATTTGTAAACGCAAAATTCAAACCCTGGGATTAGAGGAAAATCTCCATCTCAAATATCTTGTAATGGTTTTTTAGCTACAATAGACCATTACATGGAGCTTCGACGAGCATAGCTCAACCAACCAAATCTTAGGTAGGAATAATCGTTGTTATAGATTCAAACACAAGAACTTCCAAAGATTTTGAACAATACCAAAGGTACAAAGGAAAAAATCCAAATATAAAAAATTGAACCCTAATTAAATCTACTTGCGCAAACGATCTGAACATAAGCACAAAGATGAAACCACCAATTTTTTTCGAGGAAGAGTCACAAGTAGCTTCAAATCAGATATAAAAACTCAAATTCAACTCTAAAAGATATTTGAAAAAAAAAACTAAAGTTACCGAGTTCTAGACATTTTCAGGTCTAAGTCCAAATCGAAGAAGGCGGAGCACTTCGACGCAGTCAGAGCACGAACCATCAGAAGAAGTGAACAACGAATGTTTGCAAGTGAAATTTATTCTCAACCAATCAAATTTTTTGACTTTGTATAGGATTCAATTGACTAGGTTAGTAGATGAAGGCCTATTGATAAGAAGCTTCAACACCAAATTGTGTGTCTAGGCGACATAAATGTTTTGATCTGGAGGAGACATTATGTGCACAGATTGAAGAGGATAGAAGCACAGTGGCAAAAGGAGAGGGAGGAGAAGAATGGGTTCTCATTGAGGCAACATTGAGGAGAGGAGGAGGCAGTGTTGGGGGAGGATAAAGAAGCAATTTTCCTTGTGTCTCAGTGTTTTACTATAGTATTTTGGGAGAAAAATTAGTTAGTACAACTTTCCTTTTATTTTTTGTTCATATTTTTTTCATCCAATTTTTCTAGGCATCCAAACATCTATAAATTATTTTTCATCCAATATTTTTTCCTTTCCTTCAAATTTTCTTAAAACCAAACATACCCTACATGTCTACATGTCAAACGAGCACCAAGTGTCGGCCTTTTATATCTAGGGAAAAAATTACGTCTGTATCATTACTTCTTCAGCACCAACAATTACATTTAGAGCAGAAAAAGCTGGTACAATCCGATGATCCGATCTAAAACATAATTTGTATTTGAAAATTTAAATTTAATTGTAATCTAAAATTTTAATTCATTTTAAAACTTATATGAATTTACCAAACTTATTAATGACACATATTTGAATGACCTAAACTAAAAAAATCAAACATAAAAATAACCTAACCCTAGTCGGCTAGCCTAATACATACTCGAACATATTCTCGATAATAATTTGGCCGGAGCTGATCTATTCTGTAATGACTTGATTCGAATCCAACCTCTATCCACACAAAATTCCAAATTTTACCTAAATAAAATACAAATTCGATAAAAAAATGTATCATTTTACCTCATATAAATTAATACATAAACATCAATAAATTATTTTATTAATAATTTTTTTGTAAAAATAATAATAATATATAACCTATATAATAATAAATAAAACTAAACTAGCAATGTTTTATTCTCCTCACTTTATTTTAATATCAAAATAGCATCAATCATATTAAATCATAGAAATTTCTATGATTATTATTATTATTATTATAAACATAAAAAATGTAAATGTAATAATTATAATATATATTATTATAATAACAATACTAAATTTATATTTGTATCACTAATAATAATAATAATAATAATTATTATTATTATTATTATTATTATTATTATTATTATTATTATTATTATATTGCAAAAGATGATGATGATGATGATGATAATAATAATAATAATAATCATTATTATTATTATTATTAACATGATAATTATAATTATTACAACATTCCTAACAATAATTATAAATATGTGTATAATAATATTTATAATTTTATTTATAATAATAACTATAATAATAATAATAATAATAATAATAATAATAATAATAATAATAATAATAACAATAATTTTCTATTATTATCAATACAAACTTTATGATAATTATTTGTTACATCATTACATATATTATAATACAAATTACTATAATGAACATAACAATAATAATAAATTCCAAAATTCAATTTATTCATTATATTAAATTAATAATAATCAATGTCGATACAAATTTTGAATGGAATAAACCTGACTGAAACCCGATATAACCCAAAATGTGTAAATCCAAACCAATTCTATCCAAACTTAATCTGACCCAAAGTCAATAGACCTAAATCACACCCGAACCTCAAAGAAACCCAATGAGTTAATGTAACACCCCCAAATTTACTATTGAAAAATTTCATTTAATTTCAAAGAGATTAACGGAAACGAAAAGATAAAGCTGTAAATTCGGGGGCATTACCGCCACACTTAGTACCAGATCGGTTCACTCCTACCGTCTTGGTACTAAGTTTTAAGGCTAAACTAGATTAACCATCAAGTACGAGTTAATAATGAAACAAAGTTATAAGTAAAAGCACGAGTCATACAAATTCAGAGTGTGGAAAGTCAAAAGTACAATCCAAAGGTACAGTTTTAAGATTCTAAAAGTTTGAAACATCGTACATTAGAAATAGACTAACTTTAAAGGCATAAGAAAGATAAAGTGAACGATAGACTCCGACCATGTCCCTCTCGACCCCCAATCTAGGCCTGGACTCAATTCTCGGTCCCACCCGATGCCTCATAAGTGTCAAAGGCATCAAATATAGAATCACCTACCTGTACTAAGTCAGAGGGGTCTTCTGCTCTTGGGAATGAGTAGCACCCATGAAACGGGTGGTCAGTATGCTTCGTACTGAGCAAGGTAACCGAATAACTAAGGCCAAACATAAAAGGTACACAATACATGCATGATCATATAGGAACATAAAACAATACAGATAGTGAGGCCTATTATGCTCTAGTTAGACTTATCCTTTTAATCTCTTAATAATGTACTCTATTTCACATATACTCATTATTAATCCATGTGAGTGCGGAAGCCCCACTATTATAGCCAGTGGACCAAAGATACATATAGGGCAGAATGCTCCTGACCACTATTATTTGTCGGTGGACTGGTCTGGCCCCGACTCACATAGTAATCCACTGTAAGTATTTGTGCATTTCCCATGTCTTAGTTTTATTACGTTTGGTTTGTTGAGAACGGATTCCCCCACTATTATAGCCGGTGGACCGACATTATACAGGACAACACGCTCCTGGCCACTATTATTCGCCGGTGGATCGGTCTCCAGGGCACCCCGGCTCCTGGCCACTATTATTCTCCGGTGGACCGGTCCCGGCTCAACAATCTTTCTCTTTAAGTGATTAGTATTTTATTGTATCTTTTTCAATGGATTCCGCCCTAGAAATGCATGGCTAACTTCAGCTATACTTATCCTCCTAAGATGGCCCGTCTTATATCTTGAGACTTCTGTGCCTCCTAACTCGCCCGACATCCTTCCTTTAACGAGCTTATTCACTCCAGGAACCCATCTCATAAATGTGTGGGTATAGGCCCACCACCTTATTCCCCAAAGTCCACTCAACACCTCCCCTTAGGGTTTTCTCTAGAAACCCTAACTTGTGCCTATGTGGCCCACCCTTTTTTGCCTCGTACAACCCAAACTCATTCTAGCACCCCTACACATCACGACCCTTCGATTCAACCCTCACTTCATGTCTCGCTCATTCTCACTTATTTTTATTATTCTCTTTTTCTTCTTTCTCCTACCCAAATTAGGGTTCCCTCTAAACTCTAGCTTAGTTTCCTGTGCACCCTTATTTTGGGCCACGTACTATTTCTTCCCAAAGCCCCTAGACACTCAAACGACACTTCTCTTACCTTCCACATGCCCCGAGGCATATTTTCGTATGTAAGGTTCGCCCCCATGTGGACCTTAACCACCCCATGCAAACCCTAGTTCCTCATGTTCCCCTCACTAGCCAACTTACTTTCCCTTGGTTATCTTTCTTTCCAAATTTTCTTTTTCATGCCCCCAAACCACATCACCCCATCAAATAACCTAGCATGCATGTCCTAAGGCCACATTATATCACATCTTATAGGACATCCACATTAATACATAATAAAAGTGATCACATAGACATACCTCGAATCCAAGCTGAACTAAACTTAAAACAGGTAAGATAATAACATGTAAAACACGACATATAATAATAAGAGGCATCCAAGGAAAGTAGATCACATATCACACAAGCGGCCTTAGTTATACCCTTACTTAAATCGGCGCCGGGCTTGGAGCATGCTCCTATGCCTCCTGGAAGTTTTCACTCGATTCACCTATAAGAGGAAAATACTATAGGTTAATCTCCCTCTATCGAAATTACCAAAATTCCTATCTTACCCCTATCATGGCCTAACACTAAGGCTAATATTAATAATTAGTAGTTTATAAATAAAAAGGGTAGGGTTATTATTATTATTCTCAAGAAATTTAATCGATTCCCCACTAATCAAAGTAAGTCTTGGTATATTCACAGTAGTAAGGTAAGGGTTCCAATATTACCAGTAATAGTGTTTTTAATAATACTAATAATAGTAAGAATACTAATAATAATGATAGCAGTAATGATAATAATGATGATAATAGTCATCAAAATCATAGTAGTAGTAGTAGTAACAATAATAATAATAATGTTAATATTAACAACGATAATAAGGTTAATAATACTAATAATAGTAGTAGTGAACATAGTGATAATAATAATAATAATAATAATAATAATAATAATAATAATAATAATAATAATAATCATAATAATAATAATAATAATAATCGTAGTAGTAGTAGTAGTAGTAGGTATACTAAAATAATGACAATAATAAAGATAATAACGATGTTAGTCATAGTTAGAGTAATAAACATGATAATGCTAATAATAATAACAAAAACAACAACAACAACAACAACAACATAGCAAGGTTTTAGTATTAACTAATACCATTAATTAGAGGTTCTTAGGGATAAATGTTAGGACCTAATAGTAATAATAGTGGTAGTAATAATTAGTAATTATAATGATAGTAATAATGATAGTAATGTTAATAATAATCATAATAACACTAATAATAATAGTTAATAATATTAAAATCATTAGCACTTTTATTATTCAGGGTTTAGGGTTCAAGAAGTTGGGGGAAACCAACCTAAGTGGTGGTCTCGGCGGCGGCAGCGGCGTTGGAGGAAGGAAGAAATGGGAGAGGTGGATGTGGATGCTAGGGGAGAGGGAAGTAGGGGAAAATGGAGGTGTAGGGTGGTAGGGCAGGATCCCCTGGTTGTTTTGGGGGGTAGAGGTGGTGTTGCAGGCGGCGGTATGGGTAGCGCTGGTGGCGCGAAGGTGGCGTGGAAGGTCGAATGGGCTATTCGGGGAGGCAGTTTTGCATGGCCGGGGCGACTCATGCAGGGAAAGCTAGTGGTTTGGTTGTGTAGAGGGTGGTGCAGGGAGAATTTTGGTGGCCAAGGTGGGCGGTAGAGGCGGCCAACGGCGGAGGAAGGGCTGACTGAAATGGAGGTGGCGCGCGATAGAGTTTTCTAGGTTCCAAATTTTGAACCCAATTATGGTGGCTCTTAGGGCTATTTATAGGCCAATCGGGAAGGAAAACGACAAGGACACGTGGCAAGGTAGGGGCAAGGTTATGGGGGCTCCTATCCGGCGAGAATGGCCGACGCAGGGTAGGATGTGATTTGTCGAGAAGGGAGAGAGATTGCGTGTGAGAGGGGGAGTAATGGCCTGGTCAAATTTGCAAGGGAGACAACAAGGAGGAGAGGGGAGGAATATTCGGTGCAGTGGGCGTGGCAGATGTAGGTTTTTTCCGATGAGATTTTCGATGGTAGGGCTTTGAGCTAGAGGTTGAAGACGATGGGTTGGACCGACGGTCCAGGGGAAAAGAAAAAAGGAGACAAAAAGAGGCCGAACCGGTCGGGAGAAAAGGGAAAGTAGCACGGGAGGCTGGGCCGTGCAAGGGAGGGAGGCTAGGCCAGTGGGCCGGCCCAAGTTGGGGAGGAAGAAAAATAAGGAAGAGAAGGAAAGGAAAGAAAAGGGAAAAGAGGGGGAAAAAGGAGAAAAAGAAAAAGGAAAAAGAAGGGAAAAATGGTGGTTGGCTTAATTAGCATAATTTGGGTAATTTGGGGTGTTTTAATAAAACTTAAATATGAAAATAATAATTAAATTTTCTTTTAGGTTAATTTAGGGATTTTTGGAAGAATTTTCTTAAATTCCATTTTAATTAACGAAACACTCTAATTTTCTTCATTTAGTTTATTTATGAAGTTTATATTAATTTGAAACTATTTTATCCTTCTTATTTTAAATAAAATAATTTATTTAATTAATTTCCCAAAATAAAATCCTTAATTAGCTTAAAGTACCAAAATTACTCCTATTTAAAACACTTATAAATTTCTTCTTGATTCATCCTAATTAATTTCCTTTTATTGAATAAAAGTAGTATATTTAATTAATTTCCTAATAATCACTTATTTGGCCATGATTTCCTAAATTAGGGTTTTGGGGTATTTCAGTTAACCTTGTATATGACCAGAAATAATCCAATACAACACGAGCACCTGACCCAAATCATTGTTACCTAAATTGAACTCGAACCCAAAAGACACCCGACCCAAATCCAAACCTAACCTGATTGCATAGAATACCTAATTTTAACTCAAATTAATCTAATCCAACCCAAACCTAATCTGTATGACTCATTTAATACCTCTAATCAAATATCTCTACTTGTCTTTTATCTCTCTCTTTTTAGAAGAAAAAAAAACTCATTTCTTTTCTCTCTCTAACTCACTTTATGATGTCACCATTTTAATTGGAGTTCTATAGTGTTGCATGGGGATGAAAAGAAAACTAAAAAATTTTAAATTACAAAGTATATTTTCATGTGTGTGTGTGTGTGTGTGTGTGTGTGTGTTTACAAAAAAAAAAAGTATGTGAAAGAAAATAGAAAAATAACTTTTAGATAGAAACTACGAGTCAGATGGATTTTTAAGTATATCGATAGAGTTCCATTTCTACGCACTAACTTGCAATAAAAAATAAGTGAAAAACCTTTAAGCGAGGAAAGATTATCTTGTAAATATAAGAGTAATTACATTACAGCTCTATAAATATATTTTGGTAAAAAAAATGTATTATAAAACCAACCAATGAACTAAATTAATTTTGCATCCACATAAATCGTTCTATAAAATGTCAATCTCTCTCCACATATTTTACTTCAAAAAAAATATATTTTACATAATAATTTTTTTTATTAAAATTATACCAACATTAGTATCTATTCGAGAGGAAATTTTACAATTACATTGACATAATTATTTTAATTTTTAATAATTCATATTAATGATAATTTATCTTAAAATATATTTTTTAAAAGGGGAATCAGTTGTCTATACATACTATTAGGAATGGCAATGGGTTGGGTCTGGGTCGGGTCCAGCCAGATCTAGATAGAACCCAGACCGTTGGTTCTCAAAAGTTCAAACCTAGACCCAGATCCATCAAGTCTAGTGGATAAACTGTTCATAAACAGATCCTAAATAGATTCTACTATTTTTTTTAAAAATAATAATCTATATAAATACAAAAATATTTAGATGTTATATAACTTAATATGTATTTTTTGTTAAAAAAAATCCCCCAAATGAAAAAATAAGTATATTAAAATAGTTACGTTAACTTTTTAAATAGTATTTTAATGCTTTTAGGATACAATATTATACATACTGCTTATAAAGTAAATATATAAAAATAAAATTAAAAAAATGAATAAAGGAGTACAAATAAGATTACGACAATAATGGAAAACATAATATTAGTATGTATTTATATATGGATATATATACACACACACATATATACATTAAACGGATTTGGCGGGTCGAGTCTGAATCAGATCTAGATCTAAAACTGCTGAATCCAAACCCAGACTCATTAAAAAATATATATATTTTTAAAAATATATATGGACCTAAACACGATCTAGGTCTGTCGAATTTAAAAATCATACACCTAGAAGGTCTAGGTCGAGTCCGAAACCCATCAATATCTCCACATATTGTCCAACATTCTCTTATAGTATAAAAGGTGGATCACATGATTTCCTTCCCTGCTGCGAAAAAAAAAACTTCATATGTACAACATACCAAAAGCACGTTAAGTATCCTCAACCACTAACCATTTACTAATCTGGTCCCCGCATTATTCATGCAAGCACCCAATCCCTGATCAGTCCCACCCAAGCAATAAAATCATAGTAGCAGTTGTGGTCGCGTTGTCGATGTATCGGAGAGTCGAGAACGATATTTTTTATATTGCGGTTGTCGCAGCATAATTTTTTATTCTTTTTTGCACAATAAACATTAGCAAATACCAGTAAATATCGGTAAATATTGTTAGAATATCTGTAAATATCGATCGATAACCGATATAGCGCCGATAAATATATGAAATTCTAAATCTATTGCATATCGCCAATTTTGCATATCGGCTGACCCAAAATTCGATAAATATCAGCCGATATTGCATATCGGGACCGATATTTAATTGTACAATCCCACCCTCCCTAATGTATAAATAATATATAGTGTATACCCGGTGATGAAGGACCAAATTTGACACCAAGCAGAGTCAAGGTACCTCCGAAAGACTGAAATCATACACCCAACCCTATACACATTCAAAGCAAAGAGGCAGACAACGACATGCATAATCTATGTTACCACTGGCACTTTGAGAAGAAAACTAGCTCATACATGGATCCAAATTGGGGGACCCATAACGATGTTAATCACTCTGTGTGCTGCTGATCAACATAATCAAGATGAACATCATGTGAATTAATTGTTAAACATGCAAGTTGTCCATGTAGGCGAAAAACCGACGCCCTAAAGAAAAGAAGAGACGACAAAACTGTGGGTTTTTGGGAAAGGAACTTTCTATTTTCTGACATCTGTTTTTTTATAAGAAAATAAGAAAACAGTCCGTCATAGAAAATTTAAAAAATATATTTATTTATTTATATTATAAAATTATCTTTTAATTTTAAAATTTTAAAAATACATTGACCTTTTTTTAAAACTAAATGAGGATGATAACAACTATAATAATAATGATAATTATGACCAATATTTATAATAATATTATTATTATTTTCAATAATAACAGTATTTTATTAATAATATCAACAATAAAAAAAATAATAATAATTATACTAAAAATTATATTAACATTATTATAAACACCATTAACAATGATAATAATAATATTATTATTAATAATATGTTAACTTTAAGAATAGTTATGAAAATAATAAGATCAATTAAAATAATTATAATATTATCAATAATAATATTAAATATAATAACTCTATTATTAATATTAATAATTTAAATTACTATAATATTATTGTTATATATAGTACTAATTATATTATTATTATTTATGTAAGTAATGATACTGTTAATATATTTTAATAATAATAATAATATTTATTATTATTATTATTATCATCATAACTAACATAAATAATAATATTAAAATTAAAATTAATGAATTTTATAATAATATTAATATTGGTATTATTACTATGACTGAGAATAATATTAATATTTATTATGATAATATTATTAACTTTATTACTACGACTGAGAATAATATTAATATTATTATCATAACTAACTGAATTGTGAAGAAAATCAGAAAACCACTTTAATTATCTTTTTAAACATTTTCATATAAAGTTTTGTTACAAGTGGAAGAGAGAGCAAGGCAAGATATTGTTGCTGCAGTATTTTTATCATCTCCCTCCTTTTGTGAATTTTGCAACTTGCCTTGCTCTCTCTTCCACTTGTAACAAAACTTTTTCAAGTGGCCAGGTTTCTTACAGTAATGACATGTCCTAGTCTCCTTTTCTCTGGACTTAGACCTTTCTTTCGAGTTGCCACGCCCTTTGGGACCTCGACTCTTGCCTCTTCCTCTGTTTTCAACAACAAAATCTTGTGAATTATCAACTCCCATATCCTTTCTTCTTATCTCATCATTGAACATGCTTTCTTTGATCACATCCAATGATAGCACACCATCCGAAGTAGAGTTACTAATAGTCACAACCAAAGTTTCCCAACTATCTGGCAAAGAACTCAACAAGAACAAAGCCTGCAATTCATCATCAAGAACAATTTTCATGGTAGTCAACTTGTTAATGATGTCCTGGAAGTCACTAAGATCTTCTGACACTGACTTTCCACTCTTCAGTTTCAAATTAACAAGTCTATTGATTAATGAAGCTTTGTTATGAGCAGTCTTTCTTTCATAAAGACCCTCCAATTTCTTCCATAGATCATATGGGTCGAACTCTTGAGACAAATGGTTAAAAATATTAATATCAACCCATTGTCTAATAGTCCCCAAAGATTTTTTTTTTCATCTTTGCCCAATCTCTATCTTCCATCTTTTCAGGTTTTGTAGGTTTACTAATGGTGCCATCTTCATTTGTGATTGAATCAATTGGGTCAAACAAGTCTTTACAGTATAACAAATCCTCCATCATCGGTCTCCAGATGGAATAATTGGTTGATGTCAATTTAACCATTGAACTGCTACTACTAGACTCCATAATAACAATCAAATTAAATCAGGCTCTGATACCAGTTGAAAGGACCCGGATAATATATGACAATACCCACAAGGATCAACACCAAGATAATCAACCAAATAATAAAACCCAAATCTACCACAAATAATTCACCAAATAAAATCACCAAACAAAACTAATTATGGACAGCAAGCACAAATGAATAGATTGGAAAAACAAACTAATCAACAAAATATTTATATGTGGAAAACCCCTTCGATGTGAAGAGTAAAAAACCACGAGACGTTTGAGGAGTCCACCCTATTTTCTTCTCTTATTATGATAAATTGAGGGCAAAATGAACCACCCAAATTAGGTTCACAATAACATCTCTAATAATAACAGTCAAATTAAACCACAGCTTTGATACCAGTTGAAAAGACCCGGGTAATATATAACAATACCCACAAGGATCAACACCAAGACAATTAATCAGATAATAGAACCCAAATCTACCACAAATAATTCACCAAAGTAATCCACCAATTATGGGTAGCAAGAATAACCGAATAGACCAGAAAAATAAATCAATCAACACACACGATTTATACGCGGAAAACCCCTTCGATGTGAAGAGTAAAAACCATGAGACGTTTGAGGAGTCCATCCTATTTCCTTCTCTTATTATGATAAATTGAGGGAAAAATGAACCACCCAAATTAGGTTCACAACAATTCACAACCCACCAAAAAGAACATACATAAGAGCTTAAGCAAGAAGAGATCAAAGGTGAAGAATATCACCACAAATCATAGGTTCGGTCCCGATAAAGTAACAGACAAACCATATCTCAAAACGACGATCCAACCGTTCAAAATGAGTCCCTATGTGTCCCCAAGAAGCTGACCAAATTTTAGCAAAATACAACGATGGAAACTCTAACAATTGACAAGTTTTTGAACATTTTTCTTGAACAATCGCAAATCAATATTCTCCAAACCCTTTATCTTCCTCTCTTCTTTTGCTTCTAATTGTGCGTGTGAATTTCTGAAATTCACACCTCTCCCATCTTGCCCTAATTTCTAAAGCAAGTATCTATACCAAAGGCTTAATTAAGAAGCCCAAATAATTATCCCAAGTTGGACTTAATCTAAGATTCACTACAACAAACTGGCACATTAACGACCAATTTAGCCTCCAATTTTTTTTTTGGTCGTTATTGATATATTATTAACGACCACCATTAAAAGTCGTTTTTATTGGTATATCTATTACGACTAAAATAATTTTTGGTCGTTAATCATTAATTTATTGGTCATTAAAATTATTTAAGTCTCATATATATATATATATATGTTTTAAAATTTTTAAAATCCAAAAAAATATGATGAAAAAAAAAACACTTAAACCCCCTCAAATCCTCAAAATTTCAAAAAAAAAACCCAAAATCCCGCCCGAGCACCCTAGCCCCTGCCTTATTTTCAGTTTTCCTGTGGAGCTTCGACCAAACAGCTCCTGGCTCCTGCCTTACCCCCGACCCCTTGCCCCTGCCGCACCACCACACCAGCCAAACATTTCCAGCTCTGCATCTTCGACCCAGGCTGCACCACCACACCAGCCATCGCTGCTCGAGCACACCACCAGCCCTCCTCTCGTCGTCGTCATCCTCCAGCGCAGTAGCAGCGAGCATCAGCATCAGCAGTATCCACCAGCAATGCACAAAGGTAGCAGCGGTGCGGCACCACCCGTCAACCTCCGACACCGCTCGGCACCGTCGAGTGGTCTTTGGCCACCGGCGAAGCTCCAGCACCCCTCATCCTCTCCGATTTCGCAGCAATTCATTTGGTATAAATACTCAAACCCTAACTTCAGTTTTAATTAATTTTGAATGAATTGACTTATAATAAGATAAATTAGTTGTTTAATTATATATAGATGTGTTGTATGAGTGATTTGGAATGGTTAATTGTATTAGTTGTAGTTGATTTGTAAAAATTGAATTTGTGACCCAGTTATATCCGGATTTGTCGGTTTTATCAGATTAAGCTATTTTAGATAAGTTGAATTTACAATATGCTTTAAAATATATCTAATTTTATTTTAGAACTATCAATTTGAAAGTTTTGTGCAAAATTAATCGAAATTGGATTTGTAGGTCAAAATTTTTGCAGATTTAAATTAGATTGTGTAATCAAGTTATTTTATTCAATTGTTTATATAATTTGCATTAGATTATGTTTAATTTCATTGTCGATCCGTCAATTTAAATATTTAGCAAAATTTGAGCGGATTTGTAGTCCAAGCTAAAAAACCCTAATTATGTTAAATTAGATCTTTTATTTATTGTTTTAATCAATTGAGTATACAATGTATGTTATCTTGATTGCCATGGCATACGAACATGAGTTGTGGGTGTGTACAACTTAATGTGGTGGTATTGTTTTGGTTGGTCCACATAATATGTTTTACATCAACTTAAAACACTATAGTGACATGGATGTAATGTTTAGTATAGATAATATGTGACTAAGTTTGGTGTAAGCTTAAAAAATTGTCATTATATGGATAATATATATTGTGTTAGTAGAAAAAAAGTTATACTTTGATAAGTTAGTGTAAGCTAGAACCTACTTTTGATAATGACTTTAATGTCATCTTAAAATAGTGTTGGTAACAATTATTTAAGGTCTAAGTTTTTGGGTATACGTATGATGAGGATGATATATGGAGGAATCGGTACAAATTAACTAAATTCTTAGGGGTGTATTAGGGATTTTACTACTATAAAGGGAATCTTTTATTGTGATCTATGGATATTTTTTGCTTATGTGTCTTATAGTACGTATATATGAAAGCATGATAAATACAATTATTAAGGTCATGAGATAGATATGTCTTCTTCAAATATGAAATGTTTTTAAGTGTATATAGAGGTTATATGTTACTAAGTACCTTACTATACAGATGCATTTGTGTAGTTGTATTAACTTTGGCTTATTTGGAGGAGTAGTTAGGGATGTTTTTCAAGTTGTAAAATTTTTGTTGAAGCTTTTGATTGGGATAGTGATGATAGCCTAGGCTTGTTGAATTTTAATTTCCTTAACTACTTGCTCATTTATCTATGTTATTTCTCTTCATTATATACAATTATATTCATCACTACCCTATCATTATCTTATTTATTAAAGGTTTTATTATTGTAAAATTTTGGATCTCCTACACTTAGCCTTGCATGGGGCATTGAATTAGATGAATGATCACACCTCTCTTCATGTTTTATGCATTAATTTCACCTCCATTCCCTTATTTTTCTTCCTCATGTATCATTAGAACAAAATTTTCAATTATGGGAAAAAGGTCTTGATGTGGTTTTATGAAAGTAAACGGAAGGTTGGATTGAATATTTTATGAGAAACTATCACCCACGAATTAATGCAAAAGATACGAAGGTTGTATCTCATTTGGTACTACTTTCTCCCTAGCATGATCCATTCCCTTTAGGTTTTATGTTGTCTTCATAAATTATATAGCAATAGTCTTGGTGTATGATTACTCTATTTTCATTTGCTATGCTGATTTGGTAAACTTGGAATTATTAGATGTTACACCTGCCTCCACCCTAGGGCTGTTAACTGCCAGAAGAAGAATTGTGGACACATCAATTAGGTTTGATTCTGTATCTTTGTTGTACTTGAGATATGTTGAGAATAAGTGCATGGGGTGTTTGAAATATATCTACTTATTTTGTTGTTCTTTCTGCAATTGGTGATTATCCTGTCTTACATGTTTTTATCTTGGAAGTCTGAGCTACATGTACCAAGAGAAGAGTGTTTTTTTTTATACTCTGCATATCTTGTCTAGCCAAAGTGGCTGTAGCTATATAAATCATTAGAAGTTAACTGGCCGGTCATTGTGAACTTAGTCAGTGATCTTGTTTACTGAACTTCTCACATAGATAATTGTTCTTTTATTCTACTTTGTTGTATCTTGGCTAGTAAGGAATTTGGGAAGTTGGAGAGGAAACGTCATAATAATTTAGTCATGTTAGATTTATGGATGTTTGTACTTGCTGGTGGTGTATAATTTGTTATTGTTAGGCCTTTGTCATGTTTTTGAAATTTTTTTTATAAAAAAATGGAAGTTAAATGTAAGTGAATCATTTAAGAATGACACAAAATTATTCTAGTTCTATGGATTATGCAATATTGTTAACTATCTATTGGCTCGTAGTAATCTACTAAATATATTCATAGGAATTTATTGTGGATGAACTGGAATATAATATAGTAAGCACTTATGGTTACAAGCAGAGGAAAAAGGACAATGATGTAAACAATCATAATGTGCACGTGCAAGAAGAAAGGATGACATATTAGGGGATAAAAGAAGCTTGCGTATCTTAATCCTGTGATCTTTGTTTCAACCCTCTGTTAATTCTGAAATTGTTATTCATCATCTTCTAGGGTACTGCAGGATGGGCGTTTCTTGATTACCAAGGATTTCTGGTTTCGTGGCTGCTCCTATATCCTGTAAAGTTGGGTTCTTGGGCTGTTGGAAGTTCTTTTCTTATTGTGGGTTCCCTCGCACCCCATGGTTGAGGATAGAGACTAAGGTAGAACAAAACAGTAGAAGAATAGGGAAAGGGGGAGGGGCTAGGAGATGTAGAGATACAAAGAGAGAGCCGATTGCAGTAGGAGTGGAAGAATTGGCTTAATTAGTCAATTCCCCAAATCTGATTTTTCTAAAAATTGGAAAGTATCTTTCCAAATTAATAAAACTAAAAAATTGGAAAGCTGGACATTGTAGTAATATTTTTCTTAGTTAATATGCAGAATTTCTAATTTCTAATAACAATAATAACTAAATGTGATGCTATTTAAAGGTCTTTAGCTTTGTTGCTTGTGCCCCAACCAATTCACAGAACAGAATAGGTTGTTGGTATTTAAGGGTCTTTAGTTTTGTTGCTTGTGCCCCAACCAATTCACAGAACAGAATAGGTTGTTGGTATTTAAGGGTCTTTAGTTTTGTTCTATATATAATCAAAATTAGCCAAAAAATAGGCAATATGGCACCATGTGCATGAAAATTGAAATACAGTGAGATGTGGTCCAATAAAAGTTTGATCAGGGTACAAAGAAAGAGAAAATGAGAAGTAAAGGAAAAATGAATAAAGGTAATGATAATGCATGTTTTAGGTTGTCGTAGTAGAGCACATTTAATAAGTTCGGATGTTATTGAATCATATTTATTTCCATTTTCATTATTTTCCTTGTATTTGGAGATTTCATTTTATATATCTGATTTCATGAATTGATGTCATTTTTTATTATTCGGTGTAATATTTTTCTTTTATTTTGATATCATATGTTATTGTTTATTTGATACTTATATTAATTATTATTTTTATATTTCTATTGTTGCAGATCCAGTTTATTTTGATAAATTTACCAATTTTATTGTATCCGATGGATAGAATGATTAATTCTTAAGCGGCTGCTAATCATGATATTTTTTTAATGCAACGACATATTGTAGCTCTTTTGTAATATATTTATATTTGATCATAGCCGAAAATTGTATCGTACATTTGATACAAATTATTTGTATGAATATTTAGTTGAATGTTTAATTATAAACAGATATATAGAAAATTATATCTATTTGTTAGAATGAATATATATGTATGCAGGTACAGGATTTGAAAAGATCAAAATGGATATATATACATACATACAGGTACAAGTCTTGAGAAGATTGAAATGGATATATGTATATCCATATAGGTGTAAGGTTATAGATGAATATTGAAATGTTGATTATATATATTATTAAATATATAATTATGTCATTTGCGACCAATAAATTATGTCGCAAATAATGAATGAATTTTAGTATTGACGGAAAAATTAGTCATTATTGGTGTAATATTTTTTTAATTACGATAAAAAAAATTGGTTGTTAATATTATTTACGACAGTGTATTTTATTCGTCGTTATTATTTTTAACGACCAAAGTCATAAGTTGTCACTATTACTTTTAGCGACCAACGTCATAAGTTGTCGTTATTACTTTCAGCGACCAACATTTTGTTTCGTTGTTATTACCTTTAGCGATGAAAATTATACGCCGTTGCTATTGCATTAGCGACCAACATAATATGTAGTCGTTATTGCTTTAGCGACCAAAAAATTTTAGTTGGTCGTTAAAGCCTTTAACGAGGGAGCAATAACGACCACTGACGACCAACAAAATTTTTGGTCGTTATTAGCTTTAGCGACCAAAATTTGGCCATTAACGACGAAATTTGTTGGTCGTTAAAAGCCTCATTTCTATTAGTGATTAGTAAAATGCTATCAAATGCCCATTCATTAGGACAAAGTAAAATATACACTTTACTAATACATGTGGGCTGGACCCACAACAATCTCCCCCTCCAGCCCAATGTGGGGAAGACACGATCACTTCCATGATCACTTGACCTTCATCCCATCAAGCTTACCACAAACTTCAAGCTTGCTTCCGGGGACTAGCTGTAATACCCCTAAATTTACTACTGAAAAATTTCGTTTAAATCAAAAGTTTTAGCGTACGCAAAAGAATTAAAATCGTAAACTCGAGGGTATTACCGCCACACTTAGCACCAGACCGGTTCACTCCTACCGTTCCGATACTAAGTGCTAAGGCTAAGCTAAACCATCATGAAAACACATGTACATAGTTAACATAGGTCATTCACAAAAATATGAGTCAACAACAGTTAGGATATCATTTAGGAATACAACTTAGAGAACGGTTTAAGATTACAACTAAAAAAAACGTGATTCTCAAAACATAAAGCGTAGTCCGAAATACAGTTAAATAAGGAAAATACGAATTCGGAAGATAGAAAGGGAGTCCCGCCAACTCGTTCTCGGTCCCCAAGTCAGGTTAGTCTCAACGCTCTGCCCCACCCGATGCCTCGTAGGTATCATAGGCATCAAAGACATGGTCTCCTACCTGCACAAGATCAGAGCGATCTTCTGCTAGTGGGAATGAGCAGCACCCATGAAACGGGTGATCAATACGCTACGTACTGAGTAAGGTAACAGACGTGCTAAGGACCACACACAAAGATACATAACATAGCAGATATAGCATAGATACGTAGATAGAATGCAATAACACATATAAACAACACAGGTTACGAACTAGATATCACTTTTCTTTTATCAGGTCTCTGATTATAATCGATCATCGTCTTTACCAGTCCATGTGAGTGCGGGAACCCCACTATTATAGCCGGTGGAACAGTCACGAGGGCCATGCCCTGCCACTATTATAGTCGGTGGACCGGTCACGAGGGTAACATACCCCGCCACTATTATAAGCCGGTGGACCGGTCTGGCCCCGACTCACAAGGTATTCCACTGTAACCATTTGTATCTTTCCCATGTCTTATCACTTTTACGTTTGGTTTTGTTGAGCACAAAATCCCCCACTATTATAGCCGGTGGAACGGTCGCGAGGGTAAGATACCCTACCACTATTATAGTCGGTGGACCGGTCTGGGTTCGGCTCAACATCTTTCTCTGTAAGTAGTTAGTGTTTTAATGTATCTTATTCGAGGGAATATCCTTTGTCACGCATGGCCAGAGATCTCAACACATCACATCAAGACTGAAGACATATTCGTACTATCACATACTAATGAGAACACAAACACGCGTCTTGATTCCAAGCCACATTACCCACGGAACAAGTAAGATAGCGGCATTTAAAACACAACACATAATTCATATAAAGCATCTACGGCACGTAGGATACATGTCACACATCCAGTCTTGGCTATATCCTTACTCGGTTTAGGTTATCGAACTGTCTCCTACGCTTATATTATGCCACTAAACACCCTTTGTAATTATCATACTTAACACATTTCTCGCATTGGAAACCCAAATCATGACCCTCAGACTCCACTCGCCCTCATACCTCACTCCTCCTCATTTATTCTTATTATTTTCTTTTTCTTTTTCCACCTTCTCAAATTAGGGTTTCCGTCCCAAACCCTAGTCGGTCCCTATGTACCCTTATATTATCCCTCGTATTATTTTTCACCTCGAGCCTCCAAACTCCCAAAAAAACTTTCCATTACCTTCCCTACGCCCCAAAGTAACTTTCCATACGTAAGGTTCGCCCCCATGTGGACCTTAACCACCCCATGCAAACCCTATCACTTCCACTATACCAACTCTATCATTCCCATGCAAACCCTAGTTTCCCCTAGGAAACCTTACTTTCTTCCACTCTTATATTTATTTAATTTCCCCTTTTCCTCATCATTTCACAGATTACAGATTACGTAGGTCGCCCATACCTACGTTAACCAGCGTACTTCCCTTTGGTTATCTTAGTCACTTATTTTTCTCTTTCAAGCCCCCACTCCCCAACTCCTCATCAAAACACCTAGCATGCATGTCACCTCACACCACATCATCTTTGTACCATACCATATTAGTACATATAGATAAGAGCATGGGAACATACCTCGGTTCCAAGCTACGCTACATAAATACACAGATAGCATACAGATTATAACATACCACCGCATAAGGCATACAAGACACGTAAAACATGCAATACACACAGGTGGCCTTAGTTACGTCCTTACCTAACACGACACCGGTCTTGGAGCACGCTCCTACGCCTCCTCCGGGTGTCGACTTGACTCGCCTATAAGAGGAAAAACTAGGGTTACTTTTCCTCCGACCAAAACACTATCCTTTTCTACCTTACCCCTATTCTTTAACTTACCATTAGGGCTAAGAATAATAATATTACTTTTATAAGTGAAGTATGGTCAATATTCTTAAAGTAGTTAATCATGGTACTACTAATAAAAGTAGCTACAATAATTTAAAGTAATTTTAATAATATTTATTATTAACGGTAGTAGTTCAATGTTACTAATAATGATGATAGTAGTAGCGATAGTAAGGTTAGCGGTATACGAAATATTACTAATAGTGACAAGGAACTAAAATAATAATAATAATAATAATAATAATAATAATAATAATAATAATAATAATAATAATAATAATAATAATAATAATAATAATAATAATAATAATAATAATAATAATAATAATGAGAGTAATAGTAATAATAATAATAATAATAATAATAATAATAATAATAATAATAATAATAATAATAACCATGATAATAATGATAATAGTAATACTATTAATAATAACGATCATGATATTAAGATAAAAATACTAAAGTTATAGGTCACTAATATTAGTAATACCAACAGTTATAAATATTTCAAGGTTAGGTTAAATAATAATAATAATAACAATAATAATAATAATAGTAGTAATAATAAGAATAATAGTAAGAATAATACTAATAATGCTACTAAAATAATTATCATTTGTATAATAAAGGTTTAGGGGTTGGGGAGTTTAGAGAACTACCTAGGGGTGCTAGTGGCACAGGTGGCGGTGCACGGCGCACGGCGGCGGCGGCGTTGGGGGGAGAAGGAAGGTGGAGAGGTGGTGGAGGGGAAAGGAAGGGAAAGGAGGGCTTGGTAGGGGAAACAGAAGGTCTAGGGAGGTTGGGGAAGCTCCCTTGGTGGTTTTAGGAGGTAGAGGGGGTGCTGGGAGTGGCGGCACGGCGGTGGGCGGCGGTGCGAAGGGTGGCGGGGTTTGGGGATTATCTTGGTCGGGAAGGGTGCTTTGCATGCCTGGGGCAGCACGTGCAGAGTAAACCGAGGGGTGAGGGAGGCTTGGGTAGGTGGAGGGTGATGCCGGGAAGGGTTTCGGGGGTGGATCGAGCGGCGGCGATGGGCGGCGGCGACGGGGCGGCGATCTGAAGAGGGGGCGGCGCAAGAGGTGATTTCTGGGTATGACTTTCGAAAGAGCCCGACGCTAGGGCTTGTGGGGGTATTTATAGGCTCGAATTGGGGAAAATTGAGAGAGGGGACAAGGGAGGACAGGTCAGGCCGCGGTTTGGGGCACGCCGGCTGATAGGGGTGGCCGACGCAGGTCTACCATGGCAAACCTATGTGCTGGTCGGGAAAAGAAGAGAAAAGGTGTGGGGTGGCCTAGGGATGATGGGGGGTGCAGGCTGGTCGAGGGAGGGTGGCCGGCACGGCAGAAAAGGGGAAGGTGGCGTGCAGGTGGCGTGGCAGGCGGTAGGTGCAGGAGAGCGGCGTGTTGCAGGTCGCGCGCACGAGGAAGAAGGAGAGAAGGTGGCCGGACCGGTGGTCCGGGGAGAAAAGAAAAAGAAGGGGGAGACCGGCCGGTTCAGCAACGATCAAAAAGCCTTGCCAAAACGCGGAGGTTTGGGTGAGTTATGGACAAAACGCAGCGTCGAGTATGGCTAGCAGGCAACTATTACTTTCATTAATCGGGGCGCAGCGTTTCGGTGGAATGGGGGGTGAAACGCTGCATTTCATGTGGCGAGGGAGGGCCGAGTAACGCTGGGCCGCGGGGAAGGAGGGGAAGAAAGGGAGTTGGGCCGGGGCCGGCCCAACGGCGAGAAAAGGGGGGAGAAGAAAAAGGAAAAAGGAAGAAAAAGGAGGAAATTTATTTATATTATTTTATTTTATATAAATGTTTAGAGTATTTACCTTAGGTACTTAGAGTAAGAATATTTGAATAATTAAATAAAATATTTACCCTCCTTTTTAGGCTAATTTAGGGCCCAAAATTATATATATATATTTGTATAAGGATACCCTTGTAATTTATCTCAAATTTCCTATTAGCTTGCCCTACAAAATCCTTTTTAATTTATAAAGAGTAATATATTAAATAAGTTCCCCAATAATCCTTATTTAATGACTTATTTCCTAAAATAATTAATTCTAGGGTATTTCACTAGCTTTGTCAACATATCTACACCATTCTTATCGGTGTGGACTTTCTTCAGCTTCAAATGCTTCTCCTCTATCACATTCCTCAACCAATGATATCTAACATCAATATGCTTGATGCGACCGTGATACATTGCATTCTTGCTCAAGTCAGTAGCACTCTGACTATTACATAATACTACATACTCACCTTGCCTCAAACCCAAATCTCGAAGGAACCTCTTAAGCCATAATATCTCTTTACTAGCTTCCACGACTGCTATATACTCTGCCTCAGTTGTAGATAATGCTACACACTTTTGTAACTTGGATTTCCATGAAATGGCTCCCCCTAAAAATGTAAACACATAACCTGAGGTAGACTTTCTATTATCAAGATCACCCGCCATGTCTACATCAGTGTAACACAAACTCAATTTGGAGGTGCCCCGCAAGTATCTGAAAATCCACTTCACAGCTTCCCAGTGAGTCTTACCTGGATTGAATAAGTATCTGCTCACCAAACCAACAGCATGTGCAATATCTGGCCTTGTACACACTATAACATACATCAGAGAACCAACAGCAGAAGAGTAAGGAATAGATGACATACTTTCTTTCTCCTTCTCTGTTGTAGGACAATCTCTCTTGCTTAGCTTGAAATGAGTAGCTAGTGGTGTATTAACAGGCTTGGCGTCTTTCATATTGAACCTTTCAAGCACCCATTCAATATACTTTGCTTAGCTTGAAATGAGTAGCAAGTTGATTACTCCAAACCCTAATTCAATCTCTTCCGTACCATCATAATGCCCCATGTACTATTTTCATCCCAAGTGCTCAAACATCCAAAATAACACTTACATTACCTTCCTTACATCCCAAATTAAATTTCCACACGTAAATTTCATACCCATGTAGACATTAATCTTCCCATGCAAACCTTCGAACCTTTTTCATGCAAACCCTAGAATTCCACTTGAAACCCTAAATTCAACCATGCAAACCCTAATATCACCATACAACCATCAATGTCACCATGTAAATCCTAATACCACCAAACAACTATAATTACCACCATACAAACCTTAATATCATCCTACATAACTTAATACCAACATACATCCATTAATACCACCAGGCAAACCCTAGATTCCGTCATACAAAATCCTAAATTCAATCCAACCAAAAACAAAGATTCACCCATACCAAACCCTAAATTCAAACCATAAGGATTCTTCCACATAAAATCATAAATTAGAATCTCCCAAGGAAAACCATAAATTGAATTCCCCCAAGCAAATCATAAATTAGATTCCCCCATATAATATCATAAATTACATTTTCCCAAATAACATCAAAAATTAGATTCTCCCAAACAACCATAAATTCGATTATTCCATATAACCTCATAAATTACCTTCTCCCAATTAACATCCTAATTTAAATTCTCCCAAACAAACCATAAATTCGAATCTCCCATATAACATCATAAATTACCGTCTCCCAAATAGCATCCTAAATTAGATTCTCCCAAACAAACCATAAATTCTACTCATCCACACATAAAATCATACATTAGATTATTCCTTATAAAATCATAAAATTAGGTTAACTCACTTCCCTTAATCAAATTCTTTCCCCATCCTCCTTTTTCATCCTTTCTCTCACACAAGCCACATCGACTTCCTCACATACACAACACATATCATCATATATAATTAATACACATACCATGCACAACATACTTCAACTCCAAGTCATACCACATATAAAATATTTAATAATAATAAACACTGGATACATAACATGCGAAACACATAATACACATAAGCACATAAAAGGCCTTAACACTCCTTACCTAAAACGACACCGGTCTTACTGCACGGTCTTACGCCTCCTTAGGGTTTTAACTGGTTTTACCTATTATGAGAGAAAAGATAAAATTAGACTCTCTCCTATCAAAATAATATTAAAAACTAACGTAATATAAGACTAGACTTTTGATAAACTAATAATAACAAAAGTACAAAAATAATTTCAATATTAATATTAATAAGATTAATAAAAATAGTAGAAATAATAATAAAAAGGCATTACTCAAAAATAAAGTGCAATAAGGGCTTCAGACCTTTTACCAAAATAATACTAAAAAGATTATTTGTAAATTACATAACCAAATTCAAAAAAAAAATAATAATAATAATAATAATAATAATAATAATAATGATGATAATGATAATGATAATGATAATGATAATGATAATAATAGTAAAATTAATAACAACACTAATGTTAAAATATTTGTATTAATAATGATGGAATAAGAATAAGGGAAATTTGAAATAGAAAATAATAATAATTATTATGCTTATAGCATTTTAATATTAATAATAGTAAATATAGAATTAATAAGAAGAATAATAATAAAATTGAATTAAAATATTTTAGGCTTGAGCCCTCTACATAAATAATAATAAAAATATTCATACTAATGATAATAATAGTAATGCATATTAAATATATAATTATTAAGAATAATAATAATAGTATTTATATGTAAATAATAGAAATAAAATAATTTAAGGGTTATAAAAATAGGAAAAATAGCTGAGAAGGTCTAGGGTTCAACCATAGGTTGGTGGGGATAGGCGGCACCGGCGGTGGCACACGGCGGCGGCGGCGGCGGTGGCCGAAAAAAGAGAAGAAAGAGGGGAAAGTTGCATGCTGGGAATAAGATAGAGAGAATGGAGGTGGAAGTTGGGCTGTTTTGAGTTGCCCATAATGAGAGGAATGGAATGGAGGTGGCAGTACAGCCAAAGGTGGCGGCGCACGGCGGCGGTGGTGGTGGCTGAATGGAGGAGCAGAAGAAAGAGAAAGGAGGAGAGGGAGAAAGGGGAAAATAAAGGTAGGGGAAGGTAGGGCAGGGTCCGCAGCATAGTTTTGGAGGTGAAAGAAGCGGCCTTAGGGTGGAGGAGGTTGCTAAAACCGGTTCGAAGAGCGGCGGAGGTGCAAGAAAGAGCTGGTTGGGAAGGAAAGTTTGCACAGTCAGGGAGGCTTATGCAAAAAGAATCGAGGGTAATGAATGGTTTGGTTAGCTAGAGGGAGGTGCAAAGAATCCGCGACTGACTATAAAAGGAGGAGAAGTTGGCCGGAGGTGGAGGACGGGGCGTCTAAAGGAGTGGCGGTGGTAAGGAAGGATTTCTGGGTTCGGGATCAAGAGCTCGATACAGAGCTGCTTACGAGGGTATTTATAGGCTTTAGATGAGAGGGTAGGGTTCTCTGGGTTGGATAGTAAATAGAGAAGGTAGGGTTCTAGTCGCCGATGGCGAGGTCGGTCGGAGGGAGTCAAAATTCGGGTAGGGGAATGTGTAGGAGAGAGAGAGGAAAAATCACACGAAAAGGAGAGTTGATTGGGTTTATACAGTCGCCGAATCAAGGGAAAGAGAAAGGAAGGAGATCGGCCGGTCAAAACGGCGAGATCGCCGGCGAAAAACAAGGCAATGGCGGTGGCGAGTTGCAGTCGGTGGCGTTGGGCTGGTGCGATGAAGAAGAAGAAAGGAAAGGCTGGACCGGATGGTCCAGGGAAGAAAGAAACGAAAAGGAAAGGGAGGCAGACCGGGCGGTCGGCACAGGGGAGGAATTAATTTAAATTAAGTGACGCGTTTTAGGGGAAGAACACACTAAAACGCAGCGCAGAAGAGGCGGGGAGGAAGGACGTATGTCGCGTGGCTGGGTTGGGCCGAAGGAAGAAGAAGAGGAACACTGGGTCGCCGAGCTGGCCCATTTCGGGGAGAAGAAGAAAAAAAAAAGAAAAGAAGAATAAAAAGAAACAGAAAAGGAAAAAGGAAAAAAGGAAAAAAGGAAAAAATAAAAAAAATGGTGGGTTAGCTTAATTAAATTAATTAGAATATTTGGGATATTTAAAAATGATAATGTTTAAATAAAATAATATTTAAATCCTTTTTTTTAGGCTAAATTAGGATTTTTAAAAGATTTTCCATAAATTCCTTTTTTAATAGCAAAACATCCTAATTTTCTCTAATTAAATTATTTATAAAATTAATATTAATTTGAAAATATTTTCTCCTTCTTATTTTAAATAAAATAATTTATTTAATTTATTTTCAAAATAAAATGCTTAATTAGCTAAAATACCCAAATTCTTTTCTAATAAAAATACTTATAAATTTCTTCATGATTTGCCCTAATTAATTCAATTTAAAAATAATTTATTTAAATAATTATTATAATAAATATCCTTTAAATGTATTTTATAAAATTAGAAATTTTCGGGGCATTTCATCACTAGCCCCTTAAAAACAGACTTCGCCCCCGGAGTCTCCTGCGGCTCTTCTAGGGTTAGGGTTAGGGTTAGGGTTAGGGTATTCTAATATTCTATTTTAACGCATCATTAGCTATACTTAAATTAACTACCCACTTAGAGACGAACTATGGGTTTTTGTACCTGGGTATAAGTTCAATTTAAATACTAAATATTAAATATTAATATTGGGAGAATTTAATCAAAAAACATTTTATTTATCAAAAATCTATTTCGAAAAGATCCGAAGGCTCAAAATTAATAAAAGAGTTATATAAGAATTTTAGAAACAATCTCATAAGGAATTACCGATGAACATATAAAAATATGTATTATTTATGGAAATATATCATAAGAACTCAAAAATTTATTTAAAGCATATAATAAAATATTTAATTTGGACTCTAACACCCAGAGCCCAATTTAGTTATTTCTGAAATTATTTTTCTGTAAATCAAAAAGCATACAACAGAATAAAGCTGATTTTGGAAAGAAATTCCTAAATACGTCTTCTAAATTTAAAACTTCCCAAAAATATTAATGATTGAAACGAATAATTTAGAGTCGAAAATATTTTCTATTGATAAAATCATTACAATAAATTTAACTATTCAATAGGAATTATATAATTTAAATAATTTATTTTTTCAACAAAATATACTTCAAAATAACGTCGTAATCACATGAAAAAGTTATAATAAAAAAATAAATATAAAATATAAAAATACGAGAATGAACGGGAACACATATTATTAACCAAAAATCGAACTCATAAAAAATTTAATTAAATTTAACTATGAATTTGAATCGTCGATAAATCCATAAGACAAATCGAAATTAAAATAATTAATTATGTACATCAAATTACGTTAATAAAATAATTAAACTTAATAAATCTGGATTTTAAAAATACGGGGTATTACATCATTACCCCCTTAAAAAGGAACTTCGTCCCCGAAGTTTAGGGAAAATCTAAGTAGCGTAAACTTAACAAACGATTGCATAAAATATAGATTGCAATAAATAGGATAAAAGTAACTCCGAAGAAAATAAAATGATGTTTACGAAAACTAAACCAAGAAAAGTTGGGTCCAACAAGGTACGCCTTAAGGTTATCAATCCACTAAACCTGTAGGACTAGGGTAATCCTAGTGGGGTTACTACCCCCTTAAGGACGAACAAATTACAAGACCATAATCACAGCAGCAAAACACAAGATCACTTATGCTACCCCATCGTACAATCCTCACAAGCTAATCCGGATTTTAAAATTCACTTGAAATAAGGTAAATACATTTTTAGTTAAAACATTAAAGATCATGAGAACCAAATCTCTAACCGAAACCCGATTCTCAACAACCAAAAGCTCTAATACCAACTTGTAACACCCCAAAATTCACTAATTTTTTTAAAAAAAAACGGAAGCAATTAAGATAGAAACACTTAAAACCTATGAATTCTGGGAATGTTACCGCCACACTTCGTACTAGACCGGTTCTCTCCGACCGTTCCAGTACCAAGTGCTAAGGCTAAAGAAAAGATTTACGTTAACTTCAAATTAACAAATCATAAAAGAATTCGAAAGATCATACAACAAAATCAGAGTACACATAAACGCTTATTAACACTTGTAACTTCCAAATAGAAATACATTTAAACAAGATAAAACCCGATGGGTCAAATTTCGGATTGCCTACTCACTCAAGTCAGGCCTGCCACCCCAAAACAGTCTCTGATCTTAAACCTGCACAAGAGGTCTGCTCCCCACCATCGGTGGATCATCACAGGACCCATCAACCAAGGTAGTATCAGTACGGGTCCAGTACTGAGTAAGGTGACTTGATTACTAAGGCCAACACATAAACACATAAGCCATGCAGAAAAATAGAAGAACGCAATCATAAATGCATATGATCAACCAGGTAAAAGTACAAAGGCCTAATTGTAGTCCAGATTAATCATTTAATAGATCTCTTATCAGAAATCGATTCACACCATGCCTTTTGATCAAATCCATGCGAGTACGGAAGCCCCCACTATTATAGCCGGTGGATCGGAGGCACATAGGGTATCATACTCTAACCACTATTATAGCCGGTGGATCGGTGACACATAGGACTATGCGTCTTAACCACTATTCCTAACCGGTGGATCTGTTGGCTCCGGCTCGCATGGAGTTCCACGGTAAGTAATTAGTATCTTTTAAGCATTCTGGTTTGTGACTGTTGAGCTCGGGAACCCCCACTATTATAACCGACCGATCGGTGATCGGTCGCACATAGGGTAAAAACCCTAACCACTATTCCGAACCGGTGGATCGGTTCGTCCCGTCTCAACGATCTTCCTCTTTAGATAATTAATATTTTACGTATCTTATTCAACAGCTTTCACCGTTGACATGTATAAATCATCACATATCACAAATCATAAAATTTGACAATCATAATTACACTCAATCACCATATACACATGATAACATCAAAAACCCTAATCAGCCACCATAGACCTCAACTAACTACAACAAATCATAACTAACCACTCCATGCTTTAGTTAATCATAACAAACCACAATCATCCACTCCAACCCTAGTTAATCACAACAATCCCGAGTTGATTACTCCAAACCCTAATTCAATCTCTTTCGTACCCTCATAATGCCCCACGTACTATTTTCATCCCAAGTGCTCAAACATTCAAAACAACACTTACATTACCTTCCTTACATCCCAAATTAACTTTCCACACGTAAATTTCATACCCATGTAGACATTAATCTTCCTATGCAAACCTTCGAACCTTTTTCATGCAAACCCTAGAATTCCATGTGACACCCTAAATTCAACCATGCAAACCCTAATATCACCATACAACCGTCAATGTCACCATGTAAATCCTAATACCACCAAACAACTATAATTATCACCATACAAACCTTAATATCATCCTACAAAACTTAATACCAACATACATCCATTAATACCACCAGGCAAACCCTAGATTCCTTCATACAAAACCCTAAATTCAATCCAACCAAAAACAAAGATTCACCCATACCAAATCCTAAATTCAAACCATAACGATTCTTCCACATAAAATCATAAATTAGAATCTCCCAAGGAAAACCATAAATTGAATTCCCCCAAGCAAATCATAAATTAGATTCCCCCATATAATTTCATAAATTACATTTTCCAAAATAAAATCAAAAACTAGATTCTCCCAAACAACCATAAATTCGATTATTCCATATAACCTCATAAATTACCTTCTCCCAATTAACATCCTAATTTAAATTCTCCCAAACAAACCATAAATTCGAATCTCCCATATAACATCATAAATTACCGTCTCCAAAATAACATCCTAAATTAGATTCTCCCAAACAAACCATAAATTCTGCTCATCCACACATAAAATCATACATTAGATTATTCCTTATAAAACCATAAAATTAGGTTAACTCACTTCCCTTAATCAAATTCTTTCCCCATCCTCCTTTTTCATCCTTTCTCTCACACAAGCCACATCGACTTCCTCACATACACAACACATATCATCATATATAATTAATACACATACCATGCACAACATACTTCAACTCCAAGTCATACCACATATAAAATATTTAATAATAATAAACACTGGATACATAACATGCGAAACACATAATACACATAAGCACATAAAAGGCCTTAGCACTCCTTACCTAAAATGACACCGGTCTTGGTGGACGGTCTTACGCCTCCTTAGGGTTTTAACTGGTTTTACCTATTATGAGAGAAAAGCTAAAATTAGACTCTCTCCTATCAAAATAACATTAAAAACTAACGTAATATAAGACTAGACTTTTGATAAACTAATAATAACAAAAGTACAAAAATAATATCAATATTAATATTAATAAGATTAATAAAAATAGTAGAAATAATAATAAAAAGGCATTACTCAAAAATAAAGTGAAACAAGGGCTTCAGACCCTTTACCAAAATAATACTAAAAAGATTATTTGTAAATTACATAACCAAATTCAAAAATAATAATAATAATAATAATAATAATAATAATAATAATAATAATAATGATGATGATGATGATGATGATGATGATGATAATGATAATTAAAATGATAATAATAGTAAAATTAATAACAACACTAATGTTAAAATATTTGTATTAATAATGATGGAGTAAGAATAAGGGAAATTCGAAATAGAAAATAATTATTATTATTATGCTTATAGCATTTTAATATTAATAATAGTAAATATAGACTTAATAAGAAGAATAATAATAAAATCGAATTAAAATATTTTAGGCTTCAACCCTCTACATAAATAATAATAAAAATATTCATACTAATAATAATAATAGTAATGCATATTAAATATATAATTATTAAGAATAATAATAATAGTATTTATATGTAAATAATAGAAATAAAATAATTTAAGGGTTATAAACATAGGAAAAATAGCTGAGAAGGTCTAGGGTTCAACCATAGGTTGGTGGGGATAGGCGGCACCGGCGGTGGCGCACGACGGAGGCGGTGGTGGCCGGAAAAAGAGAAGAAAGAGGGGAAATTTGCATGCTGGGAATAAGATAGAGAGAATGGAGGTGGAAGTTGGACTGTTTTGAGTTGCCCATAATGAGAGGAATGGAATGGAGGTGGCGGTACAACCAAAGGTGGCAGCGCACATCGGCGGTTGTGGTGGCCCAATGGAGGAGAAGAAGAAAGAGAGAGGAGGAGAGGGAGAAAGGGGAAAATAAAGGTAGAGGAAGGTAGGGCAGGGTCTGCAGCACAGTTTTGGAGGTGAAAGAAGCGGCCTTAGCGGCGCAGGAGGTGGCTAAAAGCGGTTCGAAGGGCGGCGGAGGTGTAAGAAAGGGCTGGTTGGGAAGGAAAGTTTGCATAGTCGGGGAGGCTTATGTAGAAAGACTCGAGGGTGATGAATGGTTTGGTTAGCTAGAGGGAGGTGCAAAGAATTTACGGGTGATTATAAAAGACGGAGAAGTTGGCCGGAGGTGGAGGACGGGGCGTCTAAAGGAGTGGCGGCAGCAAGGAAGGATTTCTGGGTTGGGGATCAAGAGCTCGATAGAGAGCTGCTTACGAGGGTATTTATAGGATTTAGATGAGAGGGTAGGGTTGTGTGGGTTGGATAGTAAATAGAGAAGGTAGGGTTCTGGTCGCCGATGGCGAGGTTGGCCGGAGGGAGTCAAAATTCGGGTAGGGGAATGTGCAGGAGAGAGAGAGAGAGGAAAAATTGCATGAAAAGGGGAGTTGATTGGGTTTATGCAGTCGCTGAATCAAGGGAAAGAGAAAGGAAGGAGATCAGCCGGTCAAAACGGCGAGATCGCCGGCGAAAAACCAGGCAATAGTGGCGGTGAGTTGCAGTCGGTGGCGTTGGGCTGGTGCGATGAAGAAGAAAGGAAAGGTTGGACCGGATGGTCCAGGGAAGAAAGAAACGAAAAGGAAAGGGAGGCAGACCGGGCGGTCAGCACAGGGGAGGAATTAATTTAAATTAAGTGACGCGTTTCGGGGGAAGAACACACTAAAACGCAGCGCAGAAGAGGCGGGGAGGAAGGACGTATGTTGCGTGGCTGGGTTGGGCCGAAGGAAGAAGAAGAGGAAGACTGGGCCGCTGGGCTGGCCCAGTTCTGGGAGAAGAAGGAAAAGAAAAAGAAAAAGAAAAGGAAAAAGGAAAGAGGGAAAAAATAAAAAAAATAGTGGGTTAGCTTAATTAAATTAATTAGAATATTTGGGATATTTAAAAATGATAATGTTTAAATAAAATAATATTTCAATCCTTTGTTTTAGGCTAAATTAGGATTTTTAAAAGATTTTCCATAAATTCCTTTTTAATTAGCAAAACATACTAATTTTCTCTAATTAAATTATTTATAAAATTAATATTAATTTAAAACTATTTTCTCCTTCTTATTTTAAATAAAATAATTTATTTAATTTATTTTCAAAATAAAATGCTTAATTAGCTAAAATACCCAAATTCTTTTCTAATAAAAATACTTATAAATTTCTTTTTGATTTGCCCTAATTAATTTAATTTAAAAATAATTTATTTAAATAATTCTTATAATAAATATCCTTTAAATGTATTTTATAAAATTAGAAATTTTCGGGGCATTTCACCTAGTCTCCTTTTCTCTGGACTTGGACCTTTCTTTTCAGTTGCCACACCCTTTGGGACCTCGACTCTTACCTCTTTCTCTGTTCTCAACAAAATGAGCTTGTGAATTATCAACTCCCATATCCTTTCTTCTTATCTCTTCATTGAACATGCTTTCTTTGATCACATCCAATGATACCACACCATCTGGAGCAGAGTTACTAATAGTCACAACCAATGTTTCCCAACTATCTGGCAAAGAACTCAACAAGAACAAAGCCTGTAATTCATCATCAAGAACAATTTTCATGTTAGTCAACTTGTTAATAATGTCCTGAAAGTCACTAAGATGTTCTGACACAGACTTTCCACTCTTCAGTTTCAAATTAACAAGTCTATTGATTAATGAAGCTTTGTTATGAGCAGTCTTTCTTTCATAAAGACCCTCCAATTTCTTCCACAGATCATATGGGTCGGACTCTTGAGACACGTGGTTAAAAATACTAATATCAACCCATTATCTAATAGTCCCCAAAGCTTTTCTTTTCATCTTTTCCCAATCTCTATCTTCCATCTTTTCAGATTTTGCAGGTTTAATAATGGTGCCATCTTCATTTGTGATTGAATCAAATGGGTCAAACAAGTCTTTATAGTATAATAAATCCTCCATCATTGGTCTCCAGATGGAATAATTAGTTGATGTCAATTTAACCATTGAACTACTACTACTAGACTCCATAATAACAATCAAATTAAACCACAGCTTTGATACCAGTTGAAAGGACCCGGGTAATATATAACAATACCCACAAGGATCAACACCAAGACAATCAATCAAATAATAGAACCCAAATCTACCACAAATAATTCACCAAATTAATCCACCAATTATGGGCATCAAGAATAAGCGAATAGATTAGAAAAATAAATCAATCAACACACACGATTTATACGAGGAAAACCCCTTCGATGTGAAGAGTAAAAACCACGGGACGTTTGAGGAGTCCGCCCTATTTCCTTCTCTTATTATGATAAATTGAGGGAAAAATGAACCACCCAAATCAGGTTCACAAAAATTCACAACCCACCAACAAGAACATACATAAGAGCTTAAGCAAGAAGAGATCAAAGGTGAAGAATATCACTACAAATCATAGGTTTGGTCCTGCTGCAATAACAGACAAACCAGATCCGTTCAAAATGAGTCCTTATGTGTCCCCAACAAGCTGACGAAATTTTAGCAAAATCCAACGGTGGAAACTCTGGCGATCAAAAAGTTTCTAAACGCTATTCTTATACAATCGCAAATCAAGATTCTCCAAACCCTTTGTCTTCCTCTCTTCTTTTGCTTCTATTTGTGCATGTGACTTTATGAAATTCATACCTCTCCCATCTTGCCCTAATTTCTAAAGCAAGTATTTATACTAAAGGATTAATTAAGAAGCCCAAATAATAATTCCAAGTTGGACTTAATCCAAGATTAGTAAAATGCTATCAAATGCCCATTCATTATGACAAAGCAAAATACACACTTTACTAATACATGTGGGCTGGACCCACAACGAGATTTCTTCTGTTCCCGAACATATACTTTAGAACCCTTTCCTTAAGCAGTTAGCATGCAATGTCATTAACATTAGGCTTCACGGATGAGTCATTTTCAATCTTCAGCGCTCTCTACAAACATATAATACAAGAACAAAATCATTTCAGAATTCATTCTCCAGTATAAACATAACCAAGCTATCTTAGAGCTCCATTAGATAAATGTTTGTTGCAGCTTCATCATAAAACTTGTAATCAACTTATAGTTAAATAAAAATATTTACACTTACAATTTTACTCATTAATAATCATTTGCAATACATTAGTAAAACATGAACAAGTATCATTTGTCAGAATTTTATCAAAATCTAGGAGGATTTACGCCCATTAAGAGTAAATCTAAATCGTCCCAAGTGCGGTCCAGTGTTATCAAAAATGGTAGTAGCTTTCATCCTTAGCAAATCGACCATTTCAGAACACAATCTCTTTCCACAGAAGGCACAACACAAAGCACTATTGAACTAGACACAGATCCGGGGACCGGGAGGGCCACCTTATGTTAACAATTTTAAAGTTGATAGGAGTTCACAATGATGTGTTACATTAGTAGACATAAGTAGCCCTTGTTATTTAAAGTATGACCAAATATAAAAGGTCTAATATGATGGTCGGTTGGGCATAATGATAATTTGGGTCATCAAGTTTAAAATCCCTCCACTCTCCCTATTTAAAGATAATAGTTACAGAAAAAGAGGGGTAATTTTCATTATAGATTTTTGGTTTCTCCACGATTAGGGAAACCATAACAGAAAAAGGGAAGAGTAGGAGAAATTTATCAAGAGCAAAACCAGAAGAAGATTCTCATCTTCAATATAGGAACTCAAAATTATGAACAACGGTATGTCAAATTCATTAAAATTTATATATTAGTATTCACATAAAGAAAAAGATCCTGCATCATAGAAATTAAGAATTTTAAGAAACAAAAATTATAACAAATGGTATCGGAGCGGGTTTGTGAATACCGTGATTTTCTATGAAAATTAAAGTTGCTTCTGTCCGTGGAGTATCTATATTCATTCATTGAATTTTCCGTAGTACATTCATGCTTTGCGAATATGCTATGCGCCATGTGTGATGTTTACATTGGTATTAAAGATTTGTATCATGAAAGTCAAATCTAGAAATTTTGTACGAATGATCTTTCAATCGTCATTAATGTTACGGAATGTTTTACACCGACTATTGAAATGATTTATGCTACCAGCTTATAATAGAGATATGGCTGGCATTGGGGAAAATTAAATATACGCCGGCTACTAGAAGGTTTACGCCGCCGATGTTTGATAGGCGCTGGATGTCCACAGAATGAATTTTCTTATACGTAGTCCCTACGCTGCCAGTTTACCATTGAATATTTTTAAGTGAACATGTATGTGTGTGTGTGTGTGTGTGTGTGTGTGTGTGTGTGTGTGTGTGTGTGTGTATTACATGTTAGTATAAATCAAAGATTGAAAGCTTGTCAGTCACCAAAGTGGCCTAGCTTGGAAAGATTTAAATATTTAATTGTGAATTTCAATCATTCTTTCTTTAGATGCTAATAAAAATGTTGTACAGTTTTGAAATGAACAATTATGGTTATTAATTATAAGGCTAGGAGATCATCCAAAGATAGATCATTGCTTATAATTAATGATACTAAAAGAGATTCATTGATATACTGAGTAAATATGATTGCATATCCAAAGATAACATTCATGTTAACTCTAGTATGATTAATTGATCTATCAAAGTATGTCTAAATTAGCATCATTATTGATTGAAGTTATGTATTTGAGGATCACCCAAAGGTGAACTTAAATACATAATCAAAGTTTGTAATATATGTATCTGAATCCATTTGAGTCTATTCAAAGCATTAATGTGTAAATTTGGATTATGTTTACAGCTTCCAATAATTTATTCGCCTTAGGCAATGCGGTGATCAAATTCAATGGGTTGAAATATGTAGAATGGTTAGAACACATTCATTTTCATCTTTTCATCTGGGTATTTTGGATTTGGACTTAGCAATCATCTCAGATGAAAAGCCTATAGCCATTATTGAGACCAGTATGGAGTCTGATAAGTCTCTTTATGAGGCTTAAGAATGGTCTAATAGGCTGAGTTTGAATTTGATGCAAATGAAAATAGTTGAAAATGTCAAGCCATCGATGCCTAAAACAAAAAATGCAAGGGAATTTATGATGAGAATTAAGGAATACTCACAATCAGATATAGCTGACAAATCCATTGTAGGGAGCCTAATGAGTGAGCTGACGACCAAGCAATTTGATTGGTCATACCCTTTTCATGATCATGTGACTAGTATGGCTAATCTAGTAGGAAATTTGAAGTCAATAGGTATGGATGTGAGTGAATCCTTTTTAGTTCAATTCATAATCAACTCACTTCGTCTTGAGTTTGGTAAGTCTTGAGTGAATTATAACACTACCAAAGAGAAATGGAACCTACAAGAAATTAAAGCCATGTTACTTCAAGAAGAAGGGAGATTAAAGAAGATGAAGGATCACTCTATTCATCTTGTTGTTCATAATGATGCTGGAAATAGCAAGTCTAAACCATATAAGAAGAATAAGAAGAAGGAAAAAGCTTATATGAAAGTCACTAGAGGTCAGATCCATAAGGATCAAAAATGCTTCTTCTGCTAGAAGATAGGTCACTTCAAGAAAGATTGTCCAAAGAGAAAGGCTTGTTTCGAAACGAAAGGTATGTATTGTATATCAGTATGTTTTGAATCAAATATAATTGAAGTACCTAATAATACTTGGTGGTTAGACTCTGGAGCTACTATTCATGTGTCACATATTATGCAGGATTCCTTTCAATCTAGCCATAACAGAAACTAAAATTTTCCTTTACATGAGAAACAGAATGAAGGCACGAATAGAAGGAGTAGGGACGTACAGATTGATTTTGGATACTAGGTGTCACTTGGATCTAGAAAAGTGTCTTTATGTTTCTGAATGTGCTAGGAATTTAGTTTCTATAGCAAAGTTGGATGAAGTAGGATTTAAATTTAAGATTGGAAACGGTATATATTCATTGTATAGACATTCATACTATTATGGATCTGGAACTTTGGTTGATCATTTGTACCGTTTTAATCTTGATATTATGTATGCTGATTCTCTATTTCTTTTTTAGCATGATATAGGTAACAAACATAATGCACATAATGATAGTTTTTCCTTCTTATGGCATCAAATATTAGGTCATATATCCAAAGATAGGATATTGAGGTTGATAAAAGGTGATGTCCTGCCTCAATTGGATTTTACTGATTGGGAGGTATGTGTTAACTGTATAAAAAGGAAACAAACAAGATACCCATCAAAGAAACCATCCATGAGAAGTAATGAACCTTTAGAATTGATACACATTGATATTTGTGGCCCCTTTGATATTCCAACATGGGGTGGTGAGAAATATTTGATCACGTTTATAGTTGACTACTCACGATATTGTTATTTATATATACTGCATGAAAAGTCTAAGTTAGTAAACACCCTGGAGGGGTTTATTAATAAAGTGGAAAGGTAATTAGATAGAAAAGTGAAAGTGATTAAGTCAGACAGGGGTGGTGAATATTATGGTAAATTCAATGAAAATGGATAATGTCCTGGTCCATTTGCAAAACTACTTGAAAGTCGAGGCATATGTGCATAGTATACAATGTCTGGTACACCACAACAGAATGGTGTAGTAGAAAGGAGGAATTTCACACTTATGGATATGGTTAGGAGCATATTAAGTTACAGTACTGTACCTTTATCCTTGTGGATGCATGCGTTAAAATTTTTTGCATATTTGCTAAACAGGATTCCTATTAAGGTTATCCCTAAGACCCTTTATGAGTTATGGACAAGAAGGAAACCCAATTTAAGACATTCATGTTTGGGGTTGTTCAGTAGAAGTAAGGATATATAATCCACATGAAAGAAAGCTTGATGAAAGAACCATTAGTGGTTACTTCATTGGCTATCCTAAAAGGTCCAAGGGGTATAGGTTCTATAGTCCCAACCATAGTACTATAATAGTTGAGTCTGGTAATGCTTGGTTCATTGAAAATGGTCAATTCAGTGGGAGTGCAGAATTACGAAAAGTGGATATTAGAGAATTACAAAATGAAAGATCCACAATAAGCACTTCTACTCAAGTTGTTACGCCCACACCTAGTGTTTTTACTCAAGTTGTTCTTCCTTTTGTTGCATCACAGTTATGTGATATGCACAAACAAAAAATTGATATTCGAAACACACAAAGTGAACACATAAGAGATGAACCAAGTGACAATGTGCAAGATACAAATAAGCAAGCAATACCATAAGAAATGGCATTACGGAGTTCTACAAGACAGAAAAGACAAGCTATATCGAATGACTACATGGTTTACTCACTTGAGCATGAATCTAAATTAAGCATTGATAAAGATCCAGTCTCATTTAAGCAAGCCATGGAATGTAATGATTCTGAAAAGTGGTTTAATGCCATGAAGAAAGAGATAAAATCAATGGATGTAAATCAAGTCTAGGAACTAGTAGAGTTACCTGAAAGATCAAAATGAGTTGGTTGTAAGTGGGTCTTCAATACCAAGCGAGACTCAAAAGGTAACATCGAAAGGTATAAGGCCAGACTTGTTGCCAAAGGTTACGCTCAAAAGGATTGACTATAAGGAGAATTTCTTTCCAATTTCTAAGAAAGACTCCTTAAGAATTATTATAGCTTTAATGGCTCAATATGACCTAGAGCTCCACCAAATGGATGGAGAGACCGCCTTTTTAAATGGTGACTTAGAAGAGGAAGTGTATATCGACCAACCTCAAGGTTTCATAACCACAGGGCAAGAAAATTTGGTGTGTAAATTAAATAAATCAATAAATGGATTGAAACAAGCCTCCTGACAATGGTATATTAAGTTCAATAATACCATTATACCATATGGTCTTGTAGAGAACTGAAATACCCCAAAAACCCTAATTTAGGAAATCCTGGCCGAATAGGGAATCATTAGGAAATTAATTAAAATAAACTACTTTTAGTGAAATAAATGGGAATTAATTAGAATAAATCAAGAAGGAATTTATAAGTGTGTAAATAGGAGGAATTGTGGTATTTTAAGTTAATTAAGGTTTTTATTTTAGAAATTTATTAAATACATTAATTTATTAAAAATAGGAAGGATAAAATAGTCCAAATTAATATAAAATTTGCAAATAATTTAATTAGAGAAAAATTTAAGTGTTTTGTTAATCAAAATGGAATTAAGAAGATTTTTCCATAAACCCCTAAATTAACCTAAAAGTAGAACTCAATTATTGTTTTGATAATTATATTTTATTAAATACCCCTAATTACCCCAAATTATACTAATTAAGCCAACCCCTAATTTCCCTTTTTTTTCCTTTTTCCTTCTTTTCTCCCTCTTTTTCCTTTTTCTTTCTTCCCCTTCTCCCCCTTATTTTTCCCGGCCTGGGCCGGCCTGCCAGGCCCAGCACCCTTTCCCCCTCGCGGCCCGTTCCCCTCCTGCGCCCCTCTTCCTTTTTTTTCCCCCGGCCGGTTCGGCCCGCCCCGTTTCCTCCCTTCTTTTCTTTTCCGCTGGACCGCCGGTCCAGCCTTCTTTCTCTCCCGCCCCGCGTCGTCTTCAACCTCCAGCCACCTGCAACCCGAGATTTTCGCCGGAGAAGGAAGCTTCTACGGCACGCCATTGCTCCCGTCTTTTCGTCCTTCTCCACCTCGTTGTCTCCCCTATAGATTTGACTAATCGATCCATTTATTTTTCCCGCACGAAACCCCTCTCTCTCTCTCCCCGGCGAGTCTCGGTCTGCAATTGCAGACCTGCTCCGGTCAGCCTCGCCGGACACGCATCCACCTAACCTCTGACCCTCCCTCGCATCCTTGTCATTTTCCCGTCCCGTTTAGCCTATAAATAGCCCCGGAGATGGCCTGAATCGGGTTGGAGATTGGAAACCCAGAAATCCAAAGCCGCCGCACCGCCCACCTTCAGTCGCCGTTTCCTCCGCCTTCGGCCGCCGTTTCCGCCTGCCCGTGCCACCAACGTCCTCCCTGCACCTCCCTCTACACAACCAAACTGCTAGCTCTCCCTGCCTCGCGCCGCACGTGCCGCCCTGGCCGTGCGAAAATCCCTCCTCAACCTCGACCTCCCAGCCCCTGCGCCACCTTCGCGCCGCCACCGCCGGCCACACCGCCGCTTGCAGCGCCACCACCACCCCCCAAAACGACCAGCAGCTCCTGCCCTACCACCCCGTACCTCCCTTTCCCTCTGGTTTTCCCTCCCCTAGCCTCCACCACCATTTTCCCCTCTCTCCCTTCCTCCACCGCCGCGCCGCCGCCGCTGCCGCCGCGCCGCCGCCGCCGCCACCACCACCTCAGTCAGGTTGCCAATACCCTGAACCCTAAGTCATAAATAAATAAATAAATAAATAAAATAAGTAAATAATAATAATGAATAAATAAATAAATAAATAAAAGTGATTAGTGGTTTAATATTATTAACTACTATTATTAGTATTATTATGATTAATATTAACATTATCATTATTATTATTATTATTATTATTATTATTGTTATTATTATTATTATTATTGTTATTATTATTATTATTGATATTATTATTATTATTGCTATTACTATTACTATTATTATTAGTAGTAGTATTATTGTTAATGTCATTATTATTATTGTCTTTACTATTTTATTATCAACGTTCTTATGGCCGTTGTTATTAGTACTATTATTAGTATTATTATCGTTACCATTATTACCCATATTACTATTATTATTGTAATAATATTATTATTATTTTCATTAATATCATTAGTATGGTTATTATCATTATCATTATTATTCTTATCATTTCTTTATCACTATTGTGTTTATCGCATCTATTATTTTATCGATTATTACCGTTATTCTTATTATCCTTATTAATATTATTTTTATGATCGTTGATATTATTACTAATACTTTCATTGTATTTATTATTATTATTTGTATTATTATTGTCTTCATTCCTATCATTATTATTATTATCACTATTATTATTATTAACATTATCATTGTTTTTGTCACCTAAGCGACTATGGTTGTACAAATACTTTATTATTAGTATTATTATTATTATCGATAATACACTATTACTAATGCTAATATGATTTCAATTATTACTATTATCATTAATATCATTATAGCTATTATTATTTTTATTAGGAGCACTGTTATTATAAATAGTATTCTTATTATGGTAGGTATTACTGGTAATCATTATTAATGTTGTTAAAACCCTCACCTTAGCATTTGGATTGCTAAAACCTACTTAATTAGTGATAATCCGTATAAGCTATCGTAAGAGTAGTAATAACCAAACCCTTTTTATTTATAAACCCCATTATTAATAGTAGCCTTGGTATTAGGCCATGATAGGGGTAAGATGGGAATTTTGATAATTCTGGTAGAGGGAGATTAACCCTAAGTATTCCCTCTTATAGGTAAACCGGGTCAAACCACCGGAGGTATAGGAGCGTGCTCCAAGCCCGGCGCCGATTTAGGTAAGGACGTAACTAAGGCCGCTTGTGTGTATTACATGTTTTATTTGCCTTGGATGCCTCGTGTGGTTTATATGCTACATTACGTGTATGTTATCTGTTCTACCGTGTAGCGCAACATGGAACCGAGGTACGTTTCCGTACTCTGGCTTATATGTACTAGTATGGCATGATACAAGGATGATATGGTGTGATGTGACATGCACGTTAGAATGTTTTGATGAGGAGTTGTGGAGTGGGGGCTTTGAAAGAGAAAAATAAGCAAATAGGAAAACCAAAGGGAAGTATGTTGGCTAACGCAGGTAAGAATGACCTAGGCAAGTTATGATTAATGAATGAATGGGAAAAGGGGGGATTTAATAAATAGGAGAGTAGAAGAAAGTAAAGTTACTTGGGGAACACTAGGGTTTGGGATGGAAACCCTAATTTGAGGAGGTAGAGAAGAAAAGGAAAATAATAAGAATTTATGGGGAAGAGTGAAGTATGTGGGGAAGTTGAGTTGAGGGTCATGATTTGGGTTCCCGATGCGAGAAGTATATTAAATACAAAGGGTGTTAGTGGCTTAATATAAGCGTAGGAGACAGCTCGGTGACCTAAACCGAGTGAGGATATAGATAAGATTGGATGTGTGACCTGTGTCCTATGTGCTGTGGATGCCTTATATGAATGCTGTGTTGTATTCTAAATGTCGTTATCTTACTTGTTTCGTGGGTAATGTGGCTTGGAAACAAGACGTGTACTTATATTTTATTGACATGTGATAGTACGATTATGTCGTCAGTTTTGATGTGATGTGTTGAGAACTCTGGCCATGCATGACAAAGATATGTCCTCGAATAAGATACTTTAAGACACTAACGACTTACAGAGAAAGAGGTTGAGCCGAACCCAGACCGGTCCACCGGCTATAATAGTGGCAGGGTATCTTACCCTCGCGACCGTTCCACCGGCTATAATAGTGGCAGGGCATAAGCCCTCGCGACCGTTCCACCGGCTATAATAGTGGGGGATTTCGTGCTCAACAAACTAAACGTAAAAGTGATAAGTCATGGGAAAGATATAAATGGTTACAGTGGAATACCTTGTGAGTCGGAGCCAGACCGGTCCACCGGCTATAATAGTGGCAGGGTATCTTACCCTCGCGACCGTTCCACCGGCTATAATAGTGGCAGGGCATGGCCCTCGCGACCTTTCCACCGGCTATAATAGTGGGGTTCCCGCACTCACAGGGTCTGGACAAGATGATGATCGATTATATTCAGAGACCTGATAAAAGAAAAGTGACGATTGGTCTGTAATCTGTGTGGTTTATATGTGTTATTGCATTCGATCTATGTATCTATGCTATGTCTGCTATGTTATGTATCTTTGTGTGTGGGCCTTGGAACCTACGCCCTTACTCAGTACTGGACCCGTACTGATGCTACACTGGTTGAATGGGTCCTGTGATGATCCACCAATGGTGGGGAGCAGACCTTTGATGCAGGTTTTGATCGGTTGCTATTGGGGTGGAAGGTTGACTTGAGGGAGTAAGTGGACCGGACATTTACCTTCGGAATTTGTTTTGTGTAATCGCATTCGTCTTGAAAGTCACAAGTGTTGTACTTAAATCTTCAAGGGTTTTATCATACTTGTCATTCCGTTATATTAAGTATTCTGATATATAGACCTTTTAAATTGTATTTCGGAATGTAACTTTTTACCTTCGCACTCTGATTTTGTAGAACCCGTGTTTTATGAATGATTTGCTCTGGTTTTATTCTTTCTAGCCTTAGCACTTAGTATCGGGTCGGTAGCTATGGATCGATCTGGTACTAAGTGTGGCGGTAATACCCCCGAGTTACGGTTTTTAATTCTCTTGCTTCCGCTAAAACTCTTGATTTAAACGAAATTTTTCAGTAGTAAATTTGGGGGTGTTACAAGAACACCATTGATCAGTGTATCTATATGAAGGTCAGTGGGAGCAAGTTCATTATATTAGTCCTATATGTCGATGACATTCTTTTGGCTACTAATGACATAGGTTCGTTACATGATGTCAAGAAATTTCTTTCTAAAAATTTTGAAATGAAAGATATGAATGAGGCATCCTATGTGATAGGAATAGAAATATTTCACAATTGATCACAAGGATTGTTAGGATTGTCTCATAAAGGCTATATCAATAAAGTATTAGAGAGATTTAGAATGGAAAATTGCTCTACAGGAATAGTTCCAATTTAGAAAAGGGACAAGTTCAGTGAATTACAATGTCCAAAGAATGATTTGGAGCGAAAATTAATGGAATCCATTCCCTATGCATCACTGGTTGGAAGTTTGATGTATGCTCAAGCATACACTCGGCCAAATATTAGTTTCGCTGTTGGAATGTTAGGCCAATATCAAAGCAACCCTGGAATAGATCATTGGAAAGCTGTAAAAAAAAAAGTACTCAGGTACTTACAAGGAACCAAGGATTACATGCTTACTTATAAAAGATCAAGTCATCCTAAAGTAGTAGGCTACTCTAATTTAGATTATGCTGGATGTGTAGACTCGAGAAAATCTACATTTGGTTACATGTTTCTGTTGACTGGAGAAGCAGTTTCATAGAAAAGTGGGAAGTAGTTTATCATTGCTACTTCCACTATGGAGGTTGAATTTGTAGCATGCTTTGAGGCTACTGTTCATGCATTGTGGTTGTGGAATTTTATCTTAAGGCTTGGTTTGGTCGACAATATGGAGAAGCCGTTAAGAATTTATTGTGATAATTCTGTAGTTGTTTTCTTCTCGAGGAATGATAGGTATTCTAAAGGTGAAAAACACATGGATTTGAAATACTTATATGTTAAGGAAGAAGTGCAAAGCCAAAGAGTGTCCATTGAGCATATTGGTACTAAATTGATGATAGCAGACCCGTTAACTAAAGTTTTGCCACCGAAAACATTTACTGGACATGCTGAATGGATGGGCATTTTGGATAGGTCATCATTATCTTGAGTGAATTCAATTAAGGTTATGGTTTTGTTTGTGTTTCTATTATCTACATTAAGTTGTATACAGTTATGGTTATGAGATAATTAGTAGCATATTTAGAAATGACAATTTAAAGTTTCAATGTTCCTCGGTTAAGTTATTATGAATTATGATGATTATGTGATACATAGAAGGATTCATGTCACTAAAAGATATGTGACCGCCATGATCCAATCATTTTAATTTGATCAAGTGTTATGGTTTGATGATTTCAGAGTATGGTGCACACTTATTCATTATTGATTCATCATGTCATAACATGGGCCAAGTGGGAGATTGTTAAATTAGTTGACATAAGTGGCCTTTGTTATTTAAAGTATGACCAAATATAAAAGGTCTAATATGATGGTCGATTGGGCATAATGGTGATTTGGGTCATCGGGTTTAAAATCCCTCCATTCTCCCTATTTAAAGATAACAATAATAGAAAAAGAGGGTAATTTTCATTACAGATTTTCGGTTTCTCCACCATCAAAAAAACCATAACAGAACAAGGGAAGAGTAGGAGAAATTTATCAAGAGCAAAACCAGAAGAGGATTCTCATCTTCAATATAGGAACTCAACATTGTGGACAACAGTATGTCAAATTCATTACAATTTGTATATTAGTATTCACATAAAGAAAAAGATCTTGCATCATAGAAATTAAGAATTTTAAGAAACAAAAATCATAACATGATGATGCATTTTGCACAGTTTAAATTAGTAATATACACACCATTAACCATTTCTCAGCTATTTCATTAACATATTTGTGACCTTTAGCAACTTAATATATTTGTTATCCAAGCTTGTTCATTCTCAGATATTTATTTTATTATGTTATACATTTCTTCTTTAAGATTTATAACATTATTTTGGTTAAATGTTAACAAGACCAGACCAAACCGTAACATCTTATTTTGATTCGATTAAGTCAATTTTAAAATATGATTTAGTTTGCATAAAAAAATTTCTTTTCAAAAGTATAGTTTAGTTTTAGTTAAAGGGTTTAACACTCATTCATAAAACCAGATACACCCCTATACCCGGCTCTTGAAAAGTCTATTACATGCCTTTGATCAAATTCAACAAGTTGGTCATACCTTCGTGATAAGAATTAAGGATGAAATGTATCAAAGAAAATGAAGGAAAATAGAGAGAAAGTAAATAGCCTTATGTACAAGTTTAAAGTTAGACAGAAGCACATAACTTTAATCATCATGCATGCCTTCATATGCAACTTATTGCTTCACATTATGTTGAATCGTCTTCTTCAATGAAACATATATCGCTGAACCTTTAAATATTTTAAACACTAGCAAAAAGACCTTTATCAACAATCAATATCTCATGGTGATCAAGACACCCTCTCTAATACGAGTAATCATCTCGTGACCAACCATTATCTTCCATATTCTGATGAAATTCAACATTTTTGTAGAGTAACCTAGCTTTGCGAAACCCTTAATCATAATGTTCGGGATAGCATGAAGTATGACATATTGGGTACACAGAAAGTTCGACGACAAGATACCATAAATTAAGTAAAGAATCTGATCAAATATATTTATGTTGCTTTTATAAAATCAAAAACTATTCAGCATTCATGTCAAAGCAAAATATAAACTGCAATCACGATAAGATAAGAGTATAGATACATGTCGGATATTGGATAGACAAGAAAATTTAAAATAGGTAAAAAAGGAATATCGACAACCTTAGGCAATTGCTAACATTTTATTCAATTGATCCTAGTGATGTACGTAAAGTAGAGCAAAAATGTAGGTTAAAACCATCTCATATATATCCATATCACATCATATATATGTGTGTGTGGCTGTGCGTGTACAGACATACACATATATCCATACAAATGCAAGAGCAAATGACTCACAATTTTTCAATATATTGTCAGCTTAAAACTACATAGACAAATCAAAGTTATTATTAAAATTAACTTCAATACGAATTGGAAAAAGAATATATGGAAAGTCAAAAAATTAAAATAAAGATGATGTTACTTAAGATATGGAAAAAAGAAATAATATAGCATTGAATAAAGGAATATATTAAACTAATTTACATGGTAGAGCATGGCTTGTTATCATAAGATGCATTTAGATGCATAGCTACAAGAAATAAAAGTTAATAGAACAATATGCTAACAAAGGAAAACACAATAAAGTTTTAACTTAAACAGAATATTTAATTTAAGAATTCACAAAATCCTTTGTGCTTAAGGGGAAAAAAAGGAATTTACAAAATCTTCTTCTCTTAAAGAATGGATGAAGTTTTAGTCGGCCAGTTAAGAATAGGGGACCATAGAACTCAAGTTCGAATCCTAACATGTGGTAGAACTTTCATAAATCATGTGCTACTAGCCTCTCACCTAGTAGTGATGAAACTCCATATATCTAACTAAGCCTCCCCAAATCCTATTAATGATAGGACTCATATTTAGTTATACTGAAGTATATATTTTATGAAGAGAACATCTTGAAGCACTATTTGGTACAAGAAAATCACAGTTGAAATATCATCCAAATTACATATATAAATTAATAATTAATAATTAACAATTATACATAGGAAAAGTGGAGTGATAAAAATATGAAGTCGCATCATAAGTCACTACCGTGTGTAGAATAACAGTCAGGAAAGTGGGTACCTAAATGTGAATATGATCAGGCCCTACACTAGAAAAATTTAGAAAAATAGCGAGTTTTGGTGTTGTCGACAATTAAAAGATGCACAGAAAGGCTACATCAGAAGAAATTACATGGACAAGCAATACAACATAGATATTTTGAACATAGGCTAAAAACTCAGTTAAAACAATTATGTAGGGAAATCAAAGAAAAATGAAATCTCTGACAGATGATTTTATGCACATACATAGTAAGCTGCTAAATAGAATTGAAAAGGAAATAACCACAAGAAAATACCTGTTAAATCTCTGTGAAATCTAGGGGCACATTTTGTCATGTAGTATAGATCGATGGGTTAACACATGACACTATCAACAGGCACAATAATCCCATTTTTATGAAGATAAATAATAATAATAATAATAATAATAATAATAATAATAATAATAATAATAATAATAATAATAATAATAATAATAATAATAATAATAATCATCATCATCATCTCAGAAAAATATGAATTAAGGAGACTATTTCGAGATGATTTTGCTACCATTTCCAATACTGAACCTTCTCCCTTCCGTTTCCTTTCATATGTACACTTAAGAACCCTCTCCTGTGGCAGTTGGCAACCAATGCCATAACTAGCATCAGAAACTTTATCATTAGAGTTTACTGATGAGTCATTCCCGGTCTTGAAGGTTGTCTGCAAACATGTAGATGCTAAAATATTACCGGATCCATACTTCTATGTCATCAGAACCAAACTATCTCCATCATACCATCATTTGCTGCAGCTTCATCACATATAGGGCTATAAATGAGCTGATCCAGTTCAAGCTAGGCTCGGGTTCGACTCGTTAAAATCTCATTCGAGCTCGTTCATTTAGTTAAATGAGCTTAAATTAAGGCTCTTACTTGGATCATTTAATAAATGAGCCGAGCGTGAGCATAGATATGTCCGGCTTGGCTCGGCTCGTTTAGTAATCTTTAAGGTTCGGCTCAAAATTAGCTCATTAAAAGCTTGGTTAAAAGCACGTTAAAAGTTTGTTAAAGTTTTAAACCAAAACGTTTGTTAAAGTTGTAAACCAAAACACAACGTTTTACATTAAAACGCCGCATTTTGGTGCAACCAAAAAATTTCACTTCCTACCCATCGTGCATTGTTTCGTCCGAAAGCTACACTACTTGTCTAGTCATCTACTCCCCCGACCCCAAATGACCCAAACACAGCCCCACGCTCCCAAGTCCCACCCCATCTCTCTTCTCGAGTCTTGACTGTCGACACTGGACAATCGACATAGTTGAATCTCTGCCTACCTGTGTGCTCGATCATCCTTCACAGTTCGCACTCACCAATCACCAATCTCATCACTCGTCGCTCGTTATCCAGCCATCATCCCTGTTCTGGCACAGGCCATTTGGTGTTTTTCAAAACCCTTGCGGAGTTGCAGTCTTCGTCAAATTTTCCCCCAGGTATGCATTCTTCCTTCTTCATTTATCGAATCGTGTTGTAATTTTTAATTATGACCTAAGTATTTATTAAATATATAATCAACATTCAATACTTAAATTACTTATTAAAGCTTGTCTGAATAATATTGTTTTGATTTTGTCTTAGGTTGAAGAAGTTAACAGACATTGATGGTTGAAGAATTAAAGTCAAAAAAAAAATTGGTAAGTAGGTAGTATAAGCAACGACTTATTTTTTGAATTATTTTATTATACTTTTAGTTTTTTGGTATATTTATTTATAATTATTTTTTTATATCATTTTTTTTTGTTTTAATAAAGAACTTTGTTTTATAGATTCTTCTAATTTTTTGATTTATATAAGAGAACAATATTAATTTTATGGTATTTTTATTTTTAATTATTCTTTTATATCATGTTTTATCTTTTTTGTTTTAACAAAAAAAAGTTAGAAGTGTGAAATTTTCTTTGTAGATACTTTTTTTTTTAAAAAAATATGTTATTATACTATTAGTTTTTTGATATTTGTATATATAATTGCTCTTCTATGTCATGTTTTTATCTTCTTATTTCTTTTAATAAAAAAGCAGTGAGAAGCTTGAACCTTTCTTTGTAGATACTTCTTTCTTTTTTTTTATTCTATTATTTGTTTTGTTCTCGTGTATAATAAAATAAAAAATTAATCCTTGTAATTTCCTCTAGTTTTTTTTCTCGTCTTATTCAAATTTAGGATCAAATTGCTTAAATTGTATGTATAACTTACATAATTAGATTGTTTATTGCATTATTAGTGTTATAAGCGTTGCTATTGCTCCTTATGCCAAATTTCTTTGTTTTCTTTTTCAATCACCATATATAACTTCTGACTATGTTAAAATTAATATATTCAAAAAAAAATTTTCTAAACAAGGATCAAACTCAACATATTCATGATCTTCTGCTACAAGTCCAGCTATGGAAGAAGACAATAATGATATGGTCGAAGTTCGAGAAGAAGAGGCATGTAATGAGGATGGGGAGCAAGGTATTAAAGCTTGTAGTGGATTTGACAAAGATGATGAGCATTGCACGATAGATAAAAAGGTTCAAAAGAAAAATTAACTTGTATGGGAAGACTTTAAAGAGGTTGTATGAAAAGATGGAACGAAGAAGGCATAATGTGCTCATTGTCATGACAAACTTTCCATCATCACCGACGGTACTACCTCCTATTTGAGAAGACACTTGTCTACCTGTACACTCCGCAAGCCAAAAGGTCAACAAGAGTTGTCTTTAACAAAATCAATGGGGGTAAGTTCTGCTACCTACTTTCGATTTAACCATGCAAAATGAAGAGAGGCTTGGGCTAAAGCCGTTCTAGTCCATGAGTACCCATTTAATATGATTAAACATGAAATGTTCAATGAATACTTAAAAACCCTGACTCCTCATTACAAAAAGTGTCATGTTCTATGGTCAAACAATATTGTTTTTCTATTTATGATCATTACAAGAAAAAAAATTAAGAATGGGTTGGATAAGATGTAGAAGATTAGTATCACTACTGATTTGTGGAAGTCAGATGCTCAAAAAATCCATTATATGGTTGTGATTAGACATTTCATTGATGATGATTGGGTGTTACATAAATATATCCTGAATTTTTTTCCACTTGGCCCCTCCTTGTACTGGTATAACAATTTTAAATGCCTTGTAAAATATTTTATGGATTGGGGAATTGAGGATAAAGTATGTAGTCTTACCGTTGATAATGCAACTACTAATGATAAAGTTGTTAAGATAGCAAGAGATAGCTTTGCTTCTAAGAATAAGCCTTGTTTTGATGGAAAAATATTTCATATTAGATGTTGTGCCCATATAATAAATTTATTGGTTCAATATGGGCTTGAATGTATTGAACATATTACTATAAATGTGAGAGAAAGTGTGAAGTATTTGGCGGACTCTGAAGTATGTTTAAAGTTATTTAGTGAGATTGCTAAGCAAGTGGGTTTGACAAAAAAAATATAGTGTTAGATGTTAAAACGAGATGGAATACAGCTTATGCAATATTGTCCACAGCTTTAGAGTTTAAAGATGTATTTTCTAGATATGCTGAACAAGATTTGAGATACCAATGGTTACCAGATCATGATGAATGGAAATAAGTGGAGGGTGTGTGTGGATTTCTTGCTATTTTTAATGAGATTAAAAAAGTTATTTCAGGAAGTGAATATCCAACATCAAACTTGTATCTTTCGGAGATTTGGGTGATAAAAGAGGCACTAGATGAGAAAGTAAATGATGATGACATTTTTATGCAAGTAATGGCCATGAAAATGAAAGAAAAGTTTGATAAATATTGGAGTGAATGCAATATGTTGATGTCTCTTGCTTTTATTTTAGATCCTTGGTACAAAATGATGTTGATTGATTATACATTTCCTATCATTTACAAAGAATTTGAGGTTGAGAAAAATATTGGAGAGGTAAAAAAAACATTGAGAGAGATTTTTCATTGTTATGCTGGACATTATTTGAGTAGTGTTGAGAATGCATTGGAGAAGGACATGAATGAGGTTGGGCCTAGTAATGTGATCGAAAAAGGATTATTATCTAGGAAATCAAGGTTTGAAAAGTTTGTTATGGGTGCTATCACCCAAAAATCGAGCAAATCAGAGTTGGATATATACCAAAAGGAGGGTGTGTATATGTGTAAAGATGGCTTAGGTTCTCCTTTTTCTGCACTTGACTGGTGGAAGGGAAATGCCTTGAAGTTTCCTGTATTATTACAAGTAGCACGTAATATTTTATTAATTCTTATCACATCCGTTGCTTCAGAGGCTGCTTTTAGTGCCAGTGGGAGGATAATTGATCATTATCGGGCCTCTTTAAATCCCAAGACGGTTGAAGTTTTACTTTGCATTGGTGATTGGGTTCGTAATAATGACTTATCTAAGAAAAAGGTACTTATTTTACTATTATTTAAATTTAGTTACTTAATCTATGTTTTCAATTTAAGTGCGGCTACTATTTTTTTTTCTTCCTTTTTTTGTAAAATAAAAATAAAAATAGGCACGCACACAAGAATATGAAGCTATGCATGAAATTGATTTGCCATAATTTGGTTGGTAATTTTCTAACTTCTAATATAAGGTACTTTCCTCTATGATGACTATAATTTTAATAATTTGTTGATTTGTACATACTAAATTACTAATTAATGATATTTACATTAAATGGGACCATTTGAAGTTGTTTTTGCAGGTTTTGGATTATGTATTTTTTTGTTGGCCACCAAAGTCTCGTTATGATTTATTTTGGTATCATGGTATGTTTTCTAAAACTAGCTCATTCATGTTGTTAAGTGTGCTTTGATGTCATTAAAATTATTATGACTCTTAGGTGCTTATTCTGGAGTTTAAGGTTTTGATATTAGCCATATATAGGATTGTTGTGGATCGATACCAATTCGGAAAAATAAGATCTAATTAGAATCAATTAGAACACACAAGAATTGAGAAGAGAATAACACTCAAGAATACAGATTGGGGAAACAGATGATCTTATTGATGTGAAGTAATTATGATTACAAATAATCAAAGATATTCTCACGTAAATCACTCAATAAATCAAGGAATTACAATAGAACTCAATAGGAGAAGAAGACGGCGTTCGCTCTTCGATTAGGGTTCTAATCGCATGGTATTTATACTATACGAGACTGTCATTAGCGAAAACCGAGGCGAAGCGAAAAACCCAAAAACACGGACCGTATTAATAAACACGGCACCCCCATGTTTATTTTCTATCTCTCGGCCTCTCCCCCAAAAACTAAACATATTTTCCTGATAAAACCACGGATCGTGTTTTCAAAACACGGGCCCCCGTGTTTATTTCCAGATTTGACAATCTTCAGTATTTCAGCCACAACTTTTTCATATGACCTCTGATCGAGCTGATTCTTGATGTGTTGGAAAGATAACAGAAATATCTACAACTTTTATGTTCAACACATTTCCAAATTCTAATATATTCAATGTAAAATATTCACATATTTCCAGAACGGCTCACAGTTCTACTTCAAATTTCTCCGAAACACTTCACACACCAATCCAAGCTATTCTACACACCAAATATGAGTCACAAACTCACAAGGATTGTAAATGTATTGATATGAGAGCCACCTTAAATCAACTCATTAGTTTAATTTGTTTATCTAGTAAATAAAAAGTTCGTAACACAACTGAAAACAATAAGAAAAAACTAATAGATATCCTAATACAACGGGGGATAAACTATTGGAATCCTAAAGTTATAGTACAACACAGCAAGCAGGTCATTGCCAATGCTTAAACAATTTAGCCTTTACAAAATTCAAGATTTTATTTAAGAAATAAGCATAATGGAAGGACATATGCAAATAGACAATTAGAACTAATATTCCAACCCTGCAAAATGGTTGATTTATGAATAAATATACTAAGCAGGAACAACACATAGAACCTTTGATAAACTATATAATATCTTAATGTAAAAGTAGTATCTTAATAATATAGTATATTAATATCTTATAAAATCGAAGACAATACCCTACTCTAAATCAATCATTCATCTTGTGAAAAAGATATGTTGATCTCTAATTTGTAAATATCTTGATCAAGTTGTAGAGTTTAGCCTAAATTAAAAAAATGCAAATAATGTTTTAATAGAAATAATGTTTGATGTTGACCCAATCCATTAGGAGCAGACCACTATCATTCTCACCATGATTGAAAGAGCATACTTTGAAATTGACATGAAAGAGGCGGCTATATTTTTGCAAGCAAAATCAAAGCAGATATGAAACGTATGGATACAAGTCATGCCTTGTAATAGAAGACAAATCCAATGAATCTTTATAATCCTTGAAGAATGAAGGGAAAATGATCAGTCAAGAGAAAGTCTCTCCATTCAGAATAGGATGTTCTAAACAACTAAGTCTCTTTTCAAGTTGATGTACTGATTAATAATGGTCTAGCATGTAGAAAATAACAACTTATTTGTGATTCTATGAGAATGTTTACAAAATCATATAGAAAATCATTATCACCAGAACTTGATCATGTCTCGATCTTAGTCAATAAATTTTCTAGATCAGACTCAATAAATTTCATTATCATCACACAAAGAGCCAATTGATTTGTAAAATTGAGATAACTTTCAGGGAGGGGGGAATTCTGCATTTTTGTAATCATAATTGATCCTATGGGTTAAAAATACACCCATCATCTACAATTGATTACATATCTTACAGCAAAGATGGTCATGATACATTATTGTTGTAGTTAAACCTCATAAAACTGACCAAGAAAACGTTGCCTGCCAAACAAAAAATCAAAGATGGTCATGATACAATTAGAACTAATATCAAAACCCAAAACATAAACTAACCTAACAACTCAATAGGTGTAGCAGCAAGCAATTCAGACTAAACAACTTTATTAAAATTGGCCCAAAAAATTAGAACTAATATCAAAAACCGAAACATAAACCAACCCAACAACTTACCTAAAGTAATGACTCATATGCAAATAGACACAAATTGAGCCCTAATCCTAATGGAACATAAACCTAAACTTTTGGGACATGCCTTAACATAAACCTGAATAATCCCTTAGGCAGCATCAAAGCATGCACCTGAAATTCGTCCTTGTTCCCACAGAATGCAGTTCAGGCCTAGGAGCCTCCCCCAATCTTCCCTCCGGATCCGACCCTATTACATTGAAATATCTTAAGAAAAAACATCAAAAAGTACGCAGATGAGTAGATAGATATACATTAGGCAAATGATCTGCAAATATTAATTTCAGAGTGAACCTACAAGCTTGGCGCTAATCAAAATCAATTGAACAGTCCTCCAAAACTGCATAACACAAGCACAAAGATGAACAACATAAAAAAAGTTAGAAGTTTGATCTGCAAATATTATAATTATCATAATTAATCATTATGATTATTTCTATTAGTTTTATGTTTAAATAGAAACATAAAATTTATTATTATTATAATCGTAATATGTACTATAATAAATATGAATATAATTCTAAATTTTCTATGTATAATGATAATAATGACAACAATTTGTATAATCTAATCTAACTTGATCTATTTGGTGCTAATGTGATAAGAAAAACAATGGGTTGAATTTCATATTCTTTTACACAAAATTTGGATAGTTTATTGATTATTATGTAATTTTTTTATAATTATTTATTATTTTAATCTAACTATTTGTTAATGTAGCAATTTATACAAAATATTGTTTATGTAATAATTTATATGAAATAAAATGGTACATTTACGGAGCAAATTTTCTTGAGTTTGAGTCAATTTTAGGATTATATTCGGGTGCATGTAGTTCTTTCAGCCCAGGCCATTTCGGTTTGGGTGCAAGTCATTATTGAGACTATACTTGGATTGATTAGGTTATTTTAAATCGAGTCATTCCTAGTTGGATCAATTCGTGTGTAGGTTATTATTGGATTAGAAGAGTTTGGATTAATTTTCAAATCCATTGAAATCGGGTTTGAATTTTGGTCAAAATCAAGTTTGGGTCATTTAGGTATGGTTAGCTTTGCCAATGGTAGCTGACTATACCAACAAAAAACAAGGAAACACTGCTCATTCAACCTCTCATAGCCCAAAATAAAAGGGAGAATAGAAATGGGCTCAACATGATTTGTTTGATAAGAACAATGCAACACATTGTTTAAATCAAACAATGTCACCCTCCCACAAACAAATATGCATCAAACTTCTTAGGAATCTACCCAAGTTTTATTTATTTTTATACTATATTATTCAATTTACAAACAAAAAGAAGCCTGAATGCACGACCAATAGATAACAATAAATTTGGCATGCTATAGCTAACTTAAGAACCCCTGGTCTAGCATGCAGAACTGTAAAACATAATTATAAAAATCATGATTTGTTTTATGATCCAAAATTTACAAAATGAGATCCACGATCTTAGGTAGATCTTAAAGTAGTTGAATCGTTATCTTTCATAACAATTTAATATGAATATTAATTAAATTTTGTGATTTATTATTATTGTTATGTTTATCATAGTAATTTTTATCATATCATAACTTCCAAGCTTTGCTAATATTTTTTTTATACTTTTAATTTGATGCAGGTTATTTTTATCATATCACTCAATGGCAATGGATGTGGATGATGGAGCAATTTATTATGGAGCTTTGAAGCCATTTTGTTTGTGTATTGATGCATCTACGATTCTACATGATTGCATCTCTAGTTCTATTTAGTTTTTATGGATTTATTCTAATATTAAACAGGCTTTTCAGGAGAAAATTTGCACCAAAATTTGTGTGTAATTAGTGCATGGCAATTTTAAAAAAAAACATGTTAATATGCTCAGGTCATAATTGAGATAAATTATGCCTAAATGAAGTCAAATATTAAATTATTAAGGGGTATTATATCAGGTTTAAACGAGTCTTAATAAGGCGTAAACGAGCTTTTAATGAGCTGAACGAGCTTTTAACGAACCCCAAACGAGATCGTCCCCGATCCCCAAAGCGAGCCTCAAACGAGCACAAAAACGAGCTGCAAATGAGCACAAAACGAGCCCAAAAGGCTCGATTAATATATACGAGCAGAGCCGAATAGTTTGTGAACTACAAACGAGCTGAATTTGAACATGATTTATCGAACTCTAAACGAGCTCGAATGAATTCAAGCTTCACAAAATATAAACGAGCAGAATCCGAGCTTAGGAATGTTCGGCTCGATTCAACTCATTTACAACCCTAATCACATAGTTTGTAACCACCTATATTTATTTCTAACACTTGCTTTCAGATTTTTCCACTGAAAACAAATTTGGAATTAATAATACTAAACAAACGCCATTTGTTTGGATTTTCAGAAACCTTGGTGGATGGATCTACACTTAATAGTAGCTCGGGTCCCCATCAAATCAACCTTGTCAGATCAAAATGCCTACATAGAGACACACAACACAAAGTAGCATTGAACTGGACACGTGACCTGATGGCCTTGCTTAGCCGAGAAGAAGTCATAATAGCAATTTCAACGTTTACCATACAAGTTCACAATGATGCATTTTGAAGAGCTCGAATCAAAAACATACGCAACTATTGATAATTTTATCATATGCCTCTGATGAAAATGAAAAGTTGATCATACCTTCATCATCAAACATAACTTATACACAAAATATGTTAAAAGGAGACAAGGACAAATACAGAGGCAGCAAACCATGTTCGATACTAGACAGAAGTCTATAAATTCAATCATTATGCAAGCCATTAGACACAAAATGTCGTTTCACAGTATGTTGAATTGCTTCCTTCAATGAATCATCTATTCTAGCAAACGCCAACACATGTATGAACTTTTCAATATTTGAAGCACTAGGAGAAAAACCATTATCAACCATTGTCTGAAGATACTGCACTGCCTTGAAAATCTCATTGTTGTCAAGATAGCCCCTAATGATTGTATTATATGCAAAATCCTCTCGTGAGCAACCATTATCCTCCATAATTTGAAAAAATTCATCTGCTTCATTAAGTAACCTAGCTTTACAAAAGCCATGAATCATTATCGTATAAGTTCGAGCATTTGGTTTCAAGTTTCTAAGAGAAAGATTAGAAAACAGTTCTCGAGCATCTTCAAGTCTCCCAGCTTCACAAAATCCATCAATCAGGATATTATAAGTTGAAATAGTTGGAACTAAACCCTTACACTCCATTTCATCGAACATGCCTTTTGCTTCATGTAAAAAATGATTTTTAAACAGGCCATCTATCAAGGAGTTGTAAGTGCAAATATCTGGAAGATGCCCATGGTCTTGCATATCAAACAATAGTTGTTGTGCTTGTTGAAGTTTATTCGTCTTGCACAATGCATCAATAATAGTAGTGTATGTGACAGTGTTAGGTGTCAATCCTTTACCAGACATATTTTGAAACATATCAAGGGCCTTATCAATGTTACCACTCTTGCAATACCCATTGATCAATGTATTGTAGCTCACAACATCAGGATGACACCCATTTCTAGACAGTACATCAAGTATCTCCAATGCATCATTAGTTTGTCCTCGCAAACAATATCCATCTATTATACTATTATAAGTAATAATATTTGGAGCCTCGCCCCTTTGAATCATCATAGCAACTATGTCTCGTGATGCATCAACCATCCCTTCCTTACAAAACATATCAACTAACATGTTATAGGACTTCAAATCTGGGGATATCTTTGCATCTATCATTTCTTTCAGCAGGTTCTTAGCTTCTTCCCAGCGGCCTAAATTGCAGAACCCTCTAATTAAGGAGGTATAAGCAACCACGTTTGGTGAAATGCCTATACTCTTCATATGAGAGAAAAGGTCAAAGGCCTCACGCAATAGCTTGTCTTTACCAAGACTATCAATAATTGTACTGTATATCCGAATATTAGGCCGACAAGAAGCACCCGCAACTCCTGTGGAAGCTTCCATTCTTCGAAGCAAGGACATGGCAGCAGCATTATCGCCTACTCTGCATAAACCTTTTACCAATGTACCATACATAACAATGTTGGGTTGGAATCCCTGATTCATAATAGAGCGCCACAATTCCATAGCAGTATTGATCTTATTATTAATAATAAGCCCGTTTATTAAAGTATTATATGTCGCGTAATCAGGTTTGAAACCAATTTTGATAACTCTACCCAGCATGGAGAAACCAAAATCGACATAGTTTAAATGAACGTAACAATTCATCATGATATTTAATGAATAAATATCAGGAGACACACCTAACATATCCAATTGACCGCAGAGAGAAAGGACAGTGGAGCAATAGCGATGAGAATCACCATCCTTTTGTTTCATTTTAACAATCGAAGATAAAACCCGATTGAATTCAATAATAGAAGGAAGAGACCGCTTACTTGTCATCTGCTGAAAGAGAATTAAGGCATCTTCGAGCCTCGAAAACCCTCTCTCACATTGTTCCTTGACAGACCGATTTTGAGGGCGAGGGAGAGAAGAAAATGTGCGTTTGGTGAAGGAATCCATTAATGCAACTGTAGCTCTTACATAATTCATTCTCTTCACTGGTTAATCTGCTACTCTACTGCTCAGCGCGCCGGACGAAGACGGCAAAGAGATGGGTTCCTAGGTTGGCCTTCAAGTTATCGTCGGGACAGGGGAAACAAACGCACTCGAGCCATCAACGAATAAACAACACGGGACGTCCAAATCCCCGCCCGTATCCGACAGCAAATATGTCCCTGGCAATTTTTTCAAAAGAATATTTAATTAAGCTTAATTCTTTAAATATATTATATATTTATTTTTATTTTAAATTAGAAAGAAAATATGTAAATATAAATAATATATCTAAAAATAAGAGAATAGGGATAAATTTGAAAACTATGCCGTCACTTTTCTATAATGACATTATTGCGACAAAAAGTTAAACTAAAATAATTATTAATATAATACTAGCAATTAATAATAACTATGATAATATAATTATTATTTTTCGTTTATTTGCAGAAAAATAGAATTAAATTAATATGTTATTGTACTAAAAATTATGACAAAATAAAGTAAGAAAAAAGATATTTTTTGTTGATTTAGCTTTTGTTAAAAAAAATATTTTATTTCTTAAAATTTAATTTATTTAAAAAATAGCATAATTTTTATAATAATGTTTAATCTAATGACATATTAATATAAAATTAATGAGAAAATAATATAATAAATGTTGGTTAATAGTAATTATAACAATAATTATAAATAAAAATTAATTAAAAAATAAAAATAAATTAATATCAATTATTGCAAATACCAAATACAAAATAAAATATAAAATAGCAGCGAATGAAATTAAATTATAGTTAGTTAGTTTATTGGGTAAATATTAGTAAGTGTAACTAATAGAAAATCTAAGACATCGGAGGAAAAGATTTTGAATGGCCAGGTTTTTCATAGAAAATGCCGGGTTTTAATTACAAGCAAATTCGCAAAGGTTTTGGAAATGCGTCTGGCCTGAATTAACGTAACATCATGCAAGCATCATTTATCTAAAGTCCAAACATGATGGATACCATTATCCCTTTTCAAGAATAAGAATAATAATAATAATAATAATAATAATAATAAATAAAAGATGTTTGTTGCCCGCCTATTTTATTAACTGGTTTGAATAGCACATAATATTAACTATTTATATATTAATATTCCATAATATTCGTCCATAATGCTAGTTATTAGCATATTAAATGTAAAAATAATTTCAAAAGCTCATTCTAAATAAATTCATCTAAAATGCTGCTACTTTAAAATCTTTTCATCCTAAATTGTTAATATGAAAAGTATTTTATCAAATATTTGAATTAGACTCTTGACATAGTTAAATCCCTAATCTACCTTAAAAATAATAAAGTTTTTATTTACCACCACTAAATCAAATATTATCGTTATTCCATCTTTCACTTGACCTGATTCGTAGAAAGTTGTACGAAAAAATATTATGAAACAAACTTTTTAATTATTTTGCAATAAAAAATAACTAATTATCAATGTTTGTCTTCCTTATCTCTTTCTGATATTGAAAGTATTTTTCTTTCTTTCAATACAAAATCTCAAGAACCAAAGGAGTGTTAAAGAATCGATTTAGATATGATAGTACATTTCAATTTTAATTTTATCAGTATAAATATCTTTTGTGAATATAATTCTCCAGATTTTTTTCTTGAGATATTTTTATCATAATAGGACGTGATTTTCTTCCACAACCACAATTCATCAAAAATTCCTCGCTTTACTTGCATCCATTTATTATTTAGAAAATATTTACTTTCATTTTAAATACATGTATGAGATGTAAATTATGGAATATTTTTTCTTCTATTTTTTTCACCAGTGGGTACATATGGGTGCATCCAAGTATAAAATATTATATATATATATATATATCGGTGCATGAAGGAGAAAAATCCTAAAACCTTAATGGAGGGGAGAACCTGAATGGTCCAAAGGTGAGACTGGGTTCATGTACCTATGGGTTAATTAGTGGGCTAGACGCCCATAAAATACCCAATCATTGTACAAGAATAAAAATCGACCGTACCATCACAAAATCGTAAAGATGGACCGAAGTCACTCCCTATCAAACCAAACAAATAGAAGTCTAACCACTGTGTAAAAACATTTTTTTTTCTGTTGCTACATGTCAAACGAGCACCAAGTGTCGGCCTTTTATATCTTGAGAAAACATGATGCCCTATCCCAAAAACATTGCTCCTTCGACGCCAACAATTACATTTAGGGCTTATTTGGTATAGGGTTCGAAAAAAATTTCCTCAATTTTATACCTTTTATATTAAGTATTTAATAATAATAAATATATTTTTAATGAAATACCCATTTTAGATCAAATTAAGATCTAAAATGGGTATTCATTAGAATAAAAATATTTAATTTTAAATAAATTATATAAGATATATAAAATATGAAGGTAATTTTTCCACTCCTATTATCCCCATACCAAATGAGCACTTAGAGCAGGCAAACCTGATACAATCCGAGTCCAAAACTTAATTTGTATTTGAAAATTTAAATTTAATTGTAATCTAAAAATATGATTTTATTCAAAACTAATTTGAGTTTAGTAAATTTGTTAATGACACGTATCCAAATGACCCAAACTAAAATAATCCAACTTAAAAAGAACCTAACCCTATCCCAATACATACTTTGACGTATTCTTAATAATAACCCAACCTGAGCTGATCCAATCTGTAATGACTTGACTCGACTCCAACCTCTATCCAGACAAAATTTCAAATTTTATGCAAATAAAAGTCAATTTTGATCAACCAATGTAGTAGTTTACTTCATATAAATTGATATATAAACATCAATAAGCTATTTTATTAATATTTTTTGTGAAAAAAAATAATAATATGCTAATACAGCCCATATAATAACAAATAAAACAAAACTAGCAAGGTTTTGTTCTCCTCACTTTATTTTAATATCACGTTAGCATCAATCATATTAAATCATAGAAATTCCTATTATTATTAGTATTATAAACATAAAAAAAATGTAAATGTAATAATTATAATATATATTATTATAATAACAATACTAAAATTTATATTTATATTCCTAATAATAATAATAATAATTGTTATATTGCTAAAGATGATGATGATGATAATAATAATAACAATACTACTAATGAATAATTGTTATAATCAACAAGAAAATTATAATTATTACAACATTCCTAACAATCGTTATAATTATGCATATAATAATATTTATAATATTATTTATAATAATAACTATAATACTAACAACAACAACACCAACAATAATAATAATTTATTAATATAATTACAAATTTTATGATAACAATTTGTTGCATCATTATATATATAGTATAATACAAAATAGTATAATAAATATAACAATAATAATAAATCACAAGATTTAATTTATTCATTATATTAAATTAATAATAATCAATGTCAATATAAATTTTGAACGGAATAAACCTTACTCAAACCCAATATAACCCAAAGTATGTAGATCCAAATCAATCCTATCAAAGCTCTGATTTGACCTAAAGTTAGTAGATCTAAATCATACCTGAACCCTAAAGCAGCCCAATGAGCTAACCCTATATCTGACCCGAAATAATCCAACACAACACAAGCTTCTGACCCAAATCACTACTACCTAAATTGAACTCAAACCCTAAAGAGACCTAACCCAAACCCAAACTTAACCTGATTGTATAGAAGACCTAATTTTAACTCAAATCAATTTAATCCAACCCAAACCTAATATATATGATTCATTTAATACCTATAAACAAATATCTCTATCCGCCTTTTGCCTCTCTTTTTAAGAAAAAAAAACACTTTTTTTCTCTCTCCAACTCATTTTATGATGTCACCATGTTAATTCAAGTTCTATAGTGTTGCAAGGGTAAGAAAAAAAATTAACAATTTCTAAATTACAAAGTATATTTGTGTGTGTAGTTGGGTGGGTGTATTTAAAAAAACACAAGCACCCAAAAGAAAATAGAAAAATAATTTTTAGATAGAAACTACGAGTCAAATGGATTTTTAGTATATCAATAGAGTTTCATTTATGTTCACCCACGTGCACTAAAAAAATAAGTAAAGCACCTTTGAGCTGGGAAAGATTATGTTGTGTATATAAGAGCAATTACATTAGAGCTATAAATTGTCGATATGTATCCGTATATTTTACTTCAAATAAATTTATTTTACATAATAATTTTTTTAATTAAAAGTATACCAATATTAGTATCTATTGGGGAGGAAAATTTTACAATCATTTTGACATAATTATTTTATTTTTTAAATAATTCATAATAATGATAATTTAATTTAAAATATTTTTTTTAAAAGGGAGACCGGTTGTCAATACATAGTACCGTCCAATATGCTCTCACAGTATAAAAGGTGGGCCACAAGATTCCCTTCCCTGCTGCCAAAAAACAAAAAACTTTTGTCTGTACTCTGTACAACATACGAAAAGCACATTCAGTTTCCTCAACCACTACCTATTCTTCCAAACCATTTACTATTCTGGTCCCTGCATTATTCATGCAAATACCCACTCCCTGATCAGTCCCACCCACCCTTATACGGTGTATACCCGGTGATGAAGGACTATATTATAAAATTATCTTTTATTTTTAAAATTTTAAAAATACATTGACCTTTTTTTAAAATTGGATGAGGATGATAACGACTATAATAATAATGATAATTATGACCAATATTTATAATAATAATATTATTAATTTCAATAATAACAGTATTTTATTAATAATATCAACAACAAAAAATAATAATAATCATAATAATAATAATTATACTGAAAATTATATTAACATTATTATAAACACCATTAACAATGATAATAATAATATTATTATTATTAATATGTTAACTTTAAGAATAGTTATGAAAATAATAAGATCAATTAAAATAATTATAATATTATCAATAATAATAATAAATATAATAATGCTATTATTAATATTAATAATTATAATTATTATAATATTATTGTTATATATAGTAGTAATTATATTATTATTATTTATGTAAGTAATGATACTGTTAATATTTTTTATTAATAATAATAATAATAATATTATTATTATTATTATTATTATTATCATAACTAACATAAATAATAATTTTAAAATTGAAATTAATGAATTTTATAATAATATTAATATTGGTATTATTACTGCGACTGAGAATAATATTAATATTTATTGTGATAATATTATTAACTTTATTGGCAATATTATTGCTAATTACTAAGTAATATTAGCAATAATGTTATTATTAATGTTAATATTAACAATTATCACATTATTGATTTATGAATATTAATGTTAATATAAATTAATAACAATATTAAAATTACAATTAGCAACAATATTAATTAATATTAATGTTAATAATAATAGCATAAAAAATAAACTTAATTATGTTAAAAATGATAATAATATCATTAGTATCATTTTATTAATATTAGTATTTATAAATATTAATAAAATCAATAAAAAAATAATAAGCATATTCTTATTATTATTATTATTATTATTATTAATTTTTCAATTGGAAATCACATAGAAAATAATAACATATATTCATATGAAAATGTTTCAAAAGATAATTAAAGTGGTTTTCTGATTTTCTTCACAATTCAGTTTTCCAATCTGAAAAATAAAAACACAAATTTTAAACATATTTTCTGAATTTTAAAAAAATACTTTTCAAAGAATAACCTTATTTCCTAAATCTTAACGCACCCAAGCCATTCCTAAAAAAATCAGCAATATGGCCATGCCCCAAAGAAGTAGGAGATATTTCCGGTGCAAATTTAAATATTATGACCCTAATTATTTATTAGCCTTTTGAAAAAAAAAAAAAAGATTCGAAACGAAGTTCATGGCCTTTTCTCTCAACGATGGGAGGCTGACCAGATGAATTCACTGATAAGCACAGTGACCTTATTTACGAACAAGAAGAGAATAAAATATATATACATAAAAAAAAATACGATTAAAAACATGCTTTCACAGAGCACATCAGGGAACAACCTTAATCGGCTATCACTTTCGTCCAATCCTGGAGCAGATCTGTCAGGCTTTACACTATTATCCATTGTAATAAAATAAAATACTCTTTAAATGCAGAAAAATAAATCAATAGAATGTGACTTTAAATAACAAGATGAAGCTAATCAATAACCTGGCCAGACACCCGTGCCAATGCTAGCTAGCTATCTCGAGATAATTCAGCTACCGGTCTAAATTCTGGACACCCTGAGCTCTGTTATGTTTTTCTCCGTTGGCTGTTTTGCGGAAAGATTTCGTTGTTGCTGGCCCTCATTGTTATCAGTGCTGCTTACGGCCTCTTTCTTCTGTTCCCGTTGGAACATATACTTTAGAACCCTTTCCTTAAGCAGTTGGCATGCAATGTCATTAACATCAGGCTTCACAGATGAGTCATTTTCAATCTTCAGCGCTCTCTGCAAACATATAATACAACAACAAAATCATTTCGGAATTCATTCTCCAGTATTGACAGAACCAAGCTATCTTAGAGCTCCATTAGATAAATGTTTGTTGCAGCTTCATCATAAAACTTGTAATCAACTTATAGTTAAATAAAAATATTTACACTTACACTTCTAATTTTACTCATTAATAATCATTTGCAATACATTAGTAAAACATAAACAAGTATCATTTGTCAGAATTTATCAAAGTCTAGGAGGATTTACGCCCATTAAGAGTAAATCCAAATCGTCCCAAGTGCGGTCCAATGTTATCAGAAATGGTAGCAGCTTTCATCCTTAGCAAATCGACCATTTCAGAACACGATCTCTTGCCACAGAAGGCACGACACAAAGCACTGTTGAACTGGAGACAGATCCGGGGACCGGGACGGCCAGCTTATGTTAACAATTTTAAAGTTGACAGGAGTTCACAGTGATGTGTTAAATTAGTTGACATAAGTGGCCCTCGTTATTTAAAGTATGACCAAATATAAAAGGTCTAATATGATGGTCAGTTGGGCATAATGGTAATGTGGGTCATCGGGTTTAAAATTCCTCCACTCTCCCTATTTAAAGATAACAGTTACAGAAAAAGATGGGTAATTTTCATTACAGATTTTCGGTTTATCCACCATCAAGGAAACCATAATAGAAAAAGGGAAAATAGGAGAAATTTATCAGAAGAGGATTCTCATCTTCAATATAGGAACTCAACATTATGGACAACGGTATGTCAAATTCATTACAATTTGTATATTATTATTCACATAAAGAAAAAGATCCTGCATCATAGAAAATTAGAAATTAAGAATTTTAAGAAACGAAAATTATAACAAATGGTATCGGAGCAGGTTTGTGAATACCATGATTTTCTATGAAAATTAAAGTTGCTTATGTCCGTGGAGTATCTATATTCATTCATTGAATTTTCAGTAGTACATTCATGCTTTGCGAATATGCTATGCGCCATGCGTGATGTTTACGTTGGTATTAAGGATTTGTATCATGAAAGTCAAATCTGGAAATTTTGTACGAATGATCTTTCAATCGTCATTAACGTTACGGAATGTTGTACACCGACTAATGAAACGGTTTACGTTGCCAGCGTATAAAAGAGATATGGCCGGCATTGGGGAAAATTAAATGTACACCGGCTATTGGAAGGTATACGCCGCCGGAGTTTGACAGGCGCTAGATGTCCATAGAATGAATTTTCTTATACGCAGTCCCTACGCTGCCAGTTTGCCATTGAATATTTTTAAGTGCATATGTATATATATATATATATATTACGAAATTGTCTTCTGCATTAATGATAGTTGATTGATATTTGTTGAGATCATGTTAGCATAAATCAAATATTGAATGCTTGTTAGTCACCAAAGTGGCCTAGCTTGGAAAGATTTAAATATTTAATTGTGAATTTCAATTGTTCATTTCTTTAGATGCTAATAAAAATGTTGTACAGATTTGAAATGAACAATTGTGGTTATTAATTATAAGGCTAGGAGATCATCCAAAGATGGATCATTGCTTATAATTAATGATACTAAAAGAGATTCATTGATATAATGAGTAAATATGATTGCATATCCAAAGATAACATTCATGTTAACTCTAGTATGATTAATTGATCTATCAAAGTATGTCTAAATTACCATCATTATTGATTGAAGTTATGTATTTGAGGATCACCCAAAGGTGAACTTAAATACATAATCAAAGTTTGTAATGTATGTATCTGAATCCATTTGAGTTTATTCAAAGCATTAATGTGTAAATTTGGATTATGTTTACAGCTTCAAATAATTTATTCGCCTTGGGCAATGCGATGATCAAATTCAATGGGTTGAACTATGTAGAATGGTCAGAACACATTCATTTTCATCTGGGTATTTTGGATTTGGACTTAGCAATCATCTCAGATGAAAAGCCTGCAGCCATTACTGAGACCAAAACGGAGTCTGATAAGTCTCTTTATGAGGCTTGGGAACGGTCTAATAGGCTGAGTTTGAATTTGATGCAAATGACAATAGCTGAAAATGTCAAGCCATCGATGCCTAAAACGGAAAATGCAAGGGAATTTATGATGAGAATTAAGGAATACTCACAATCAGATATAGCTGACAAATCCATTGTAGGGAGCCTAATGAGTGAGCTGATGACCAAGAAATTTAATTGGTCACAGCCTATTCATGATCATGTGAATAGTATGGCTAATCTAGCAGCAAAGTTGAAGTCAATGGGTATGGATGTGAGTGAATCCTTTTTAGTTCAATTCATAATAAACTCACTTCCTCCTGAGTTTGGTCAGTTTTAAGTGAATTATAACACTATCAAAGAGAAATGGAACCTGCAAGAAATTAAAGCCATGTTAGTTCAGGAAGAAGGGAGATTAAAGAAGATGAAGGATCACTCTATTCATCTTGCTATTCATAATGATGCTGGCAGTAGCAAGTCTAAACCATATAAGAAGAATAAGAAGAAGGACAAAGCTTCTATGAAAGTCACTAGAGGTCAGATCCATAAGGATCATAAATGCTTCTTCTGCAAGAAGACAAGTCACTTCAAGAAAGATTGTCCAAAGAGAAAGGCTTGTTTCGAAAAGAAAGGTATGTATTGTATATCAGTATGTTTTGAATCAAATATAATTGAAGTACCTAATAATACTTGGTGGTTAGACTCTGGAGCTACTATTCATGTGTCACATATTATGTAGGGATTCCTTTCAATCCAGCCCATAACAGAATCTGAAAAGTTCCTTTACATGGGAAACAGAATGAAGGAACAAATAGAAGGAATAGGGACGTACAGATTGATTTTGGATACTAGGTGTCACCTGGATCTAGAAAAGTATCTCTATGTTTCTGAATGTGCTAGGAATTTAGTTTCTATTGCAAAGTTGGATGAAGTAGGATTTAACGTTAAGATTGGAAACGGTATATTTTCATTATATAGACATTCGTACTATTATGGATCTGGTACTTTGGTTGATAATTTGTATCGTTTTAATCTTGATATTATGTATGCTGATTCTCTATTTCTTGTTGAGCATGATATAGGTAACAAATGTAATGCACATAATGATAGTTCTGCCTTCTTATGGCATCAAAGATTAGGTCATATATCCAAAGAAAGGATATTGAGGTTGATAAAAGGTGATGTCCTGCCTCAATTGGATTTTACTGATTGGGAGGTATATGTTGATTGTATAAAAGGGAAACAAACAAGACACACATCAAAGAAACCAGCCATGAGAAGTAATGAACCTTTAGAATTGATACACACTGATATTTGTGGCCCCTTTGATATTCCAACATGGGGTGGTGAGAAATATTTCATCACGTTTATAGATGACTACTCATGATATTGTTATTTATATCTACTGCATGAAAAGTCTCAATCAGTAAACACCCTAAAGGTGTTTATTAATGAAGTGGAAAGGCAGTTAGATAGAAAAGTGAAAGTGATTAAGTCAGACAGGGGTGGTGAATATTATGATAAATTCAATGAAAATGGATAATGTCCTGGTCCATTTGCAAAACGTCTTGAAAGTCGAGGCATATGTGCACAGTATACAATGCCTAGTACACCACAACAGAATGGTGTAGCGGAAAGGCGGAATCGTACACTTATGGATATGGTTAGGAGCATGTTAAGTTACAGTACTGTACCTTTATCGTTGTGGATGCATGCGTTAAAAACTGCTGCATATTTGCTAAAAAGGGTTCCTATTAAGGCTATCCCTAAGACTCCTTATGAGGTATGGACAGGTAGGAAACCTAGTTTAAGACGCCTTCATGTTTGGGGCTGTTTAGCAGAAGTAAGGATATATAATCCACATGAAAGAAAGCTTGATGCAAGAACCATTAGTGGTTACTTCATTGGCTATCCTAAAAGGTCCAAAGGGTATAGGTTCTATTGTCCCAACCATAGTACTAGAATAGTTGAGTCTAATAATGCTCGGTTCATTGAAAATGGTCAATTCAGTGGGAGTGCGAAATCACGAAAAGTGGATATTAGAGAATTACAAAATGAAAAATCCACAGTAAGCACTTCTACTCAAGTTGTTACGCCCACACCTAGTGTTTCTACTCAAGTTGTTGTTCCTTTTGTTGCATCACAGTTACGCGATATGCACAGACAAAAAATTGATATTTGAAACACACAAAGTGAACACATAAGAGATGAACCAAGTGAAAATGTGCAAGATACAAATGAGCAAGCGATACCACAAGAAATGCCATTACGGAGGTCTACAAGACTGAAAAGACCAGCTATATCGAATGACTACGTGGTTTGCTCACTTGAGCATGAATCTGAATTAAGCATTGATAAAGATCCAGTCTCATTTAAGCAAGCCATGGAATGTAATGATTCTGAAAAGTGGTTCAATGCCATGAAGGAAGAGATAAAATCAAGGGATGTAAATCAAGTCTGGGAACTAGTAGAGTTGCCTGAAAGATCGAAACGAGTTGGCTGTAAGTGGGTCTTCAAGACCAAGCGAGACTCAAAAGGTAACATCAGAATTTTTATGGCTTTAGTGGCTCAATATGACCTAGAGCTCCACCAAATGGATGTAAAGACCGCCTTTTTAAATGGTGACTTAGAAGAGGAAGTGTATATAGACCAACCTGAAGGTTTCATAACCATAGGGCAAGAAAATTTGGTGTGTAAATTAAAGAAATCGATATATGGATTGAAACAAGCCTCCCGACAATGGTATATTAAGTTCAATAATACCATTATGCCATATGGTTTTGTAGAGAACACCATTGATCGGTGTATCTATATGAAGATCAGTGGGAGCAAGTTCATTATATTAGTCCTATATGTCGATGACATTCTTTTGGCTGCTAATGACATAGGTTTGTTACATGATGTCAAGAAATTTCTTTCTAAAAATTTTGAAATGAAAGATATGAATGAGGCATCCTATGTGATAGGAATAGAAATATTTCACAATAGATCACAAGGATTGTTAGGATTTTCTCAGAAAGGCTATATCAATAAAGTATTAGAGAGATTTAGAATGGAAAATTACTCTACAGGAATAGTTCCAATTCAGAAAGGGGACAAGTTCAGTGAATTACAATGTCCAAAGAATGATTTGGAGTGAAAATCAATGGAATCCATTCCCTATGCATCACTGGTTGGAAGTTTGATGTATACTCAAACATGCACTCGGCTAGATATTAGTTTTGCTTTTGGAATGTTAGGCCGATATCAAAGCAACCCTGGAATAGATAATTGGAAATCTGGAAAGAAAGTACTTAGGTAATTACAAGGCACCAAGGATTATATGCTTACTTATAAAAGATCAAGTCATCTTGAAGTAGTAGGCTACTCGGATTCAGATTATGCTGGATGTGTAGACTCGAGAAAATCTACATTTGTTTACATGTTTCTGTTGGCTGGAAAAGTAGTTTCATAGAAAAGTGGGAAGCAGTCTGTCATTGCTACTTCCACTATGGAGGCTGAATTTGTAGCATGCTTTGAGGCTATTGTTCATGCATTGTGGTTGCGGAATTTTATCTTAAGGCTTGGTTTGGTCGACAATATGGAGAAGCCGTTAAGAATTTATTGTGATAATTCTGCAGTTGTTTTCTTCTCTAAGAATGATAGGTATTCTAAAGGTGCGAAACACATGGATTTGAAATACTTAGTTGTTAAGGAAGAAGTGCAAAGCCAAAGAGTGTCCATTGAGCATATTGGTACTGAATTGATGATAGCGGACCCGTTAACTAAAGGTTTGCCACCGAAAACATTTACTGGACATGTTGAACGGATGGGAATTTTGGACAGGTCATCATTCTCTTGAGTGAATTCAATTAAGGTTATGGTTTTGTTTGCGTTTCTGTTATCTACATTAAGTTGTATACAGTTATGGTTATGAGATAACTAGTAGCATATTTAGAAATGACAATTTAAAGTTTCAATGTTCCTCGATTAAGTTATTATGAATTATGATGATTATGTGATACATGGAAGGATTCATGTCGCTAAAAGATATGTGACCGCTATGATCCAATCATTTTAATTTAATCAGGTATTATGGTTTGATGATTTCAGAGTATGGTGCACACTTATTCGTTATTGATTCATCATGTCATAACATGGGCCAAGTGGGAGATTGTTAAATTAGTTGACATAAGTGGCCCTTGTTATTTAAAGTATGAACAAATATAAAAGGTCTAATATGATGGTCGGTTGGGCATAATTGTAATTTGGGTCATCGAGTTTAAAATCCCTCCACTCTCCCTATTTAAAGATAACAGTTACAGAAAAAGAGGGGTAATTTTCATTACAGATTTTCGGTTTCTCCACCATCAGAAAAACCATAACAGAACAAGGGAAGAGTAGGAGAAATTTATCAAGAGCAAAACCAGAAGAGGGTTCTCATCTTCAATATAGGAACTCAACATTATGGAAAACGGTATGTCAAGTTCATTACAATTTGTATATTAGTATTCACATAAAGAAAAAGATCCTGCATCATAGAAATTAAGAATTTTAAGAAACAAAAATTATAACATGATGATGCATTTTGCACAGTTTAAATTAGTAATATACACACCATAAACCATTTCTCAGCTATTTCCTTAACATATTTTTTACTTTTAGCAACTTAATATATTTGTTATCCAGGCTTGTTCATTCTCAGCTATTTGTTTTCTTATGTTATACATTTCTTCTTTAGGATTTATAACATTATTTTGGTTAATTGTTAACAAGACCAGACCAAACCGTAAAATATTATTTTGATTTGATTAAGTCAATTTTAAAATATGATTTAGTTTGCTTAAAAAATGTTCTCTGCAAAAGTATAGTTTAGTTTTAGTTAAAGGGTTTAACACTCATTCATCAAACCGGATACACCCAAAATCCCGGCTCTTGAAAAGTCTATTACATGCCTTTGATCAAATTGAACAAGTTGGTCATACTTTCATGATAAGCATTAAGGATGAAATGTATCAAAGAAAATGAAGGAAAATAGAGAGAAAGTAAATAGCCTTACGTACAAGTTTAAATTTAGACAGAAGCGCATAACTTTAATCGTCATGCATGCCTTCATATACAACTTGTCACTTCACAATATGTTGAATCGTCTTCTTCAATGGAAACATATATCGCTGAACCTTTAAATATTTGAAGCACTAGCAAAAAGACCTTTATCAACAATCAATATCTCATTGTGATCAACACACCCTCTGTAATACGAGTAATCATCTTGTGACCTACCATTATCTTCCATATTCCGATGAAATTCAACATTTTTGTAGAGTAACCTAGCTTTTCCAAACCCTTAATCATAATGTTCGGGATAGCATGAAGTATGACATATTGGGTACATAGAAAGTTCGACGACAAGATACCCTAAATTAAGTAAAGAATCTGATCAAATATATTTATGTTGCTTTTATAAAATCAAAAACTATTTAGCATTCATGTCAAAGCAAAATATAAACTGCAATCACGATAAGACAAGAGTATAGATACATATCAAATATTGGATAGACAAGAAAATTTAAAATAGGTAAAAAAGAAATATCGACAACCTTTGGCAATTGCTAACATTTTATTCAATTGATCCTAGTGATGTGCGTAAAGTAGAGCAAAAATTTAGGTTAAAACCATCTCATATATATCCATATCACATCATATATATGTGTGTGTGGCTGTGCGTGTACACACATACACATATATCCATACAAATGCAAGAGCAAATGACTCACAATTTTTCAATATGCTGTTAGCTTAAAACTACATAGACAAATCAAAGTTATTAGTAAAATTAACTTCAACACGAATTGGAAAAAGAATATATGGAAAGTCAAAAAATTAAAATAAAGATGATTTTACTTAAAATATGGCAAAAAGAAATAATATAACATTAAATAAATGAATATATTAAACTAATTTACAAGGTAGAGCATGGCTTGTTATCATAAGATGCATTTGGATGCATAGTTACAAGAAATAAAAGTTTATAGAACAATATGCTAACAAAGAAAAACACAATAAAGTTTTAACTTCAATAGAATCTTTAATTTAAGAATTCACAAAATCCTTTGTGCTTAAGGGGAAAAAAGGAATTTACAAAATCTTCTTCTCTTAAAGAATGGATGAAGTTTTCGTCGGCCAGTTAAGAATAGGGGACCATAGAACTCAAGTTCGAATCCTAACATGTGGTAGAACTTTCATAAATCATGCGCTACTAGCCTCTCACCTAGTAGCGATGAAACTCCATATATCTAACTAAGCCTCCCCAAATCCTATTAATGACAGGACTCATATTTGGTTATACTTAAGTATATATTTTATGAAGAGAACATCTGGAAGCACTATTTGGTGCAAGAAAATCAATGCTGAAATATCATCCAAATTACATATATAAATTAATAATTAATAATTAACAATTGTACATAGGAAAAGTGGAGTGATGCATAAGATAAAAATATGAAGTCACATCATAAGTCACTGTAGTGTGGAGAATAACAGTCAGGAAAGTGGGTACCTAATTGTGAATATGATCAGACCCTACACTAGCAAAATTTAGAAAAATAGCAAGTTTTGGTGTTGTAGACAGTTAAAAGATGCACAGAAAGGCTAGATCAGAAGAAATTACATGGGCAAGCAATACAACATAGAGATTTTGAACATAGGCTAAAAACTCAGTTAAGACATATATGCAGGGAAATCAAGGAAAACTGAAATCTGTGACAGATGATTTTATGCACATACACAGTAAGCTGCTAAATAGAATTGAAAAGGAAGTAACCACAGCCAAATACTAGTTAAATCTCTGTGAAATCCAGGGGCACATTTTGTCAGGTAGTATAGATCGATGGGTCAACACATGACACTATCAACAGGCACAATAATCCCATTTTTATGAAGATAAATAAAAATAAAAATAACAATAATAATCTCAGACAAATACGAATTAAGGAGACTATTTTGAGATGATTTTGCTACCATTTCCAATACTGAACCTTCTCCCTTCCGTTTCCTTTCATATGTTCACTTAATAACCCTCTCCTGTGGCAGTTGACAACCAATGCCATAACTAGCATTAGCAACTTTATCATCAGGGTTTACTGATGAGTCATTCCCAGTCTTGAAGGCTGTCTGCAAACATGTAGATGCTAAAATATTACTAGATCCATACTTCTGTGTCATCAGAACCAAACTATCTCCATCATACCATCATTTGCTGCAGCTTCATCACATATAGGGCTGTAAACGAGCTGAGCCAGTTCGAGCTAGGCTCAGGTTCGGCTCGTTAAAAGCTTGTTCGAGCTCGTTCGTTTAGTTAAATGAGCTTAAATTAAAGCTCGTATTTGGCTCGTTTAATAAACGAGCCGAGCTTGAGCATAGGTATGTTCGGTTCGGCTCAGCTCATTTAGTAATAGTTAAAGTTCGGCTCGAAATTGGCTCGTTAAAAGATTGGTTAAAAGCTCGTTAAAAGTTTCTTAAAGTTGTAAACCAAAACACAGTGTTTTACATTAAAAAGCCACGTTTTGGTGCAACCAAAAAAGTTCACTTCCCGCCCGTCGTGCACTGTTTCGTCTGAAAGCTACACTACTCGTCTATTCATCTACTTGTCTACTCCCCTGACCCCGAACGACCCAAACACAGCCCCATGCTCCCAAGTCCCACCCCATCTCTCTTCTCAAGTCTCGACTATCGATACTAGACAGTCGACATAGTCGAAACTCTGCCTGCCCCTTTGCTCGAGCATCCTTCATAGTTCGCACACTCACCAATCACCAATCTCAGCACTCGTCGCTCGTTATCTGGCCATCGTCCCTGTTCTAGCGCAGGTCGTTTGGTGTTTTTCGAAACCCTTGCTAAGTTGCGGTCTTCGTCAAATTTCCCCCCAAGTATGCATTCTTCCTTCTTCATTTATCGAATCGTGTTACAATTTTTAACGAGTTAGATGATTAATTTGATTTTGAAGTGTTCTAGGTCTTATGGTCCAAGTCTGTTCGATTTGAAGTCACAGAATCACAAGACCTTGCAGATTCTGTGTCGACTAAATTTTGCAGTGAGGTAATGTTTCTCCTCAATTATTCTTGTATTCCAGTTGTTGATGCTTGATTTTGTGACTGAAAAATTTGTGCGGCTTGACTGAATAATTTCATATAAATGATTCAATTCCAATGTATATACTTAAATTAGATAAGAGAATCCCAATTTTTCGTTAAAAAATTGATAGTTTAGGGTTTGTGAAAGCTTACCATAAATTCGAACCTAAGAAGAAGAAGGATGTTTGTTTTCTATCAAATAATGGTTAGGGTTTACTAATTTTATCTTAAAGACCCTATTTTGTGTGATTTTGTGAGGTATAGATTGATTTGCATGAGAAGAAAGGAGAGAGCATGAGAGGAATCAAATGGTGTTATAACCATGGAGTCAAACAAGTTATCTATTTGCTCTTGCTATATCCATAGAATGAACCACTACCTTGGTTTCTTACATGTGGGTTTTATAACAAAAACTTGAAATTATATTTGGAGGAGAATCCATGTTGATTTCCCTAAGTAATTACTATATTATCATTACTTCCCCCATTCATATGTGTTACTACCTGATTTTGCTGAGTTTTGCCTTGACTAGATTATGTTAGGATAATAAGTTGCTCTTAGGCAGGGTAGCAATTATTTATATATATAGTTAACCGTAGTTGTACAAATAATTCCTTCCAATGTACGTTGAACTATAAATAGCTACGTAAGCTAGCAAACCATGATTTAGGAGAAGCCGGCTGATTTATATGAGAATAATTAGTTGTTATTTTGGGGTAATATGAAGTAATTATTTAACTCTGGTCAGTATGAAAATCAGTGTGTGTAATCATAAGTAAATGTACACTAGATGTCTATATTTATACAACCACTATTACCTATACGTACAAGTATATTTTTAGTTAGTTTGTGTTAGATTTATTGTAATTAAGGGCATTTTTATTATAATACACTTTAGTTATAATTGGAAAAAAATAATTTATTGTTATGCATTTGATCCGATTTTACTAAGTAGCAGCGTTATTCATTTTATCAGTAGTATAAAGTAATTATTGGACTTTGGTCAATAGCAAATTAAAACAAACTGTATACATGCATCTAATTATAGATAAATGTACATCAAAAGTTTATATCTGTATAAATATGTGCACAAGTATGATTGTGTGGTATTGTAGTTACTATGCCTATATATATATATATACAAAGAGGCTCATGATTGTTTCGGTGCTGAGACAATTGCATACTTTCATTCATTTCCTTACTACAAATATTTCTATTGTAAATTTAAATATTTAGTATCACTAATACCCAAAAATATGGGCATGAAAAATATAAAATTCAATTCAAACTATGGATAATTTAGTACAGCTTGAATTAAAAAATTACGTCACACTACGGCTAATAATAATAATAATAATATTGGGTGCTTAGTGAAATCAAACCAGATGTAAAAGTATATATTTTATTTTTCAATTATGACCTAAGTATTTATTAAATATATAATCAACATTTAATGCTTAAATTACTTATTAAAGCTTGTCTGAATAATATTGTTTTATTTTTTCTTAGGTTGAAGAAGTTAACAGACATTGATGGTTGAAGAATTAAAGTCAACAAAAAAAATTGGTAAGTAAGTAGTATTAGCAACGCCTTATTTTTTGAATAATTTTATTATACTTTTAGTTTTGTGGTATATTTATTTATAATTATTTTTTTATATCATGTTTTATTTTTTTGTTTTAATAAAGAACTTTGTTTTATAGATGCTTCTAATTTTTTGATTTATATAAGAGAACAATATTAGTTTTATGGTATTTTTATTTTTAATTGTTCTTTTATATCATGTTTTATCTTTTTTTTTGTTTTAACAAAAAAAGTTAGAAGTGTGAACTTTTCTTTGTAGGTACTTTTTTATTTTTTTTTAAATATGTTATTATACTATTAGTTTTTTGATATTTTTATTTATAATTGTTCTTCTATGTCATGTGTTTATCTTCTTATTTCTTTTAATAAAAAAGCAGTGAGAAGTTTGAACTTTTCTTTGTAGATACTTCTTATTTTTTTTTATTCTATTATTTGTTTTGTTCTCATGTATAATAAAATAAAAAATTAAGCCTTGTAATTTCCTCTAGTTTTTGTTCTCGTCTTATTCAAATTTAGGATCAAATTGCTTAAATTGTATGTATAACTTACACAATTAGATTTTTTATTACATTATTAGTGTTATAAGCGTTGCTATTGCTCCTACTGCCAAATTTCTTTGTTTTCTTTTTCAATTACCATATATAACTTCTGACTATGTCAAAATTAATATATTTAGAATTTTCTTCTTCTAAACAAGGATCAAACTCAACACATTAACGATCTTCTGCTATAAGTCTAGCTATAGAAGAAGATAATAATGATATGGTCGAAGTTTGAGAAGAAGAGGCATGTAATGAGGATGGGGAGCAAGGTATTGAAGCTTGTAGTGGATTTGACGAAGATGATGAGCATTGTGCGATAGAGAAAAAGGTTCGAAAGAAAACTTCACTTGTATGGGAAGACTTTAAAGAGGTTGTATAAAAATATGGAACAAAGAAGACGCAATGTAATCATTGTCATGATAAACTTTCCATCATCGCCGACGGTACTACCTCCCATTTGATAAGACACTTGTCTACCTGTGCACTCCGTAAGCCAAAAGGTCAGCAAGAGTTATCTTTAACAAAATCAATGGGGGTAAGTTCTGCTACCTGCTTTTGATTTGACCATGCAAAATCAAGAGAGGCTTGGGCTAAAGCCGTTCTATTCCACGAGTACCCATTTAATATGATTGAACATGAAATGTTCAATGAATACTTAAAAACCCTGACTCCTCATTACAAAAAGTGTCACATGCGATGGTCAAACAAGATTATTTTTCTATTTATGATCATTACAAGAAAAAAATTAAGAATGTGTTGGATAAGACGCAGAAGATTAGTATCACTACTGATTTGTGAAAGTCAGATGCTCAAAAAATCCATTATATAGTTGTGACTTGACATTTCATTGGTGATGATTGGGTGTTACATAAATATATCCTGAATTTTTTCCACTTGGCCCCTCTTTGTACTGGTCTAACAATTTTCAATGCCTTGTACAAATGTTTTATGGATTGGGGAATTTAGGATAAAGTTTGTAGTCTTACCGTTGATAATGCAACTACTAATGATAGGGTTGTTAAGATAGCAAGAGATAGCTTTACTTCTAAGAATAAGCTTTGTTTTGATGGAAAAATATTTCATGTGAGATGTTGTGCCCATATAATAAATTTATTGGTTCAAGATGGGCTTGAATGAACTGAACATATTACTACAAATGTGAGAGAAAGTGTGAAGTATTTGGCAGACTTTGAAGCATGTTTAAAGTTATTTAGTGAGATTGCTAAGCAAGTGGGTTTGACAAAAAAAATTTAGTGTTAGATGTTAAAACAAGATTTAATAGAGCTTATGCAATGTTGTCCACAGCTTTAGAGTTTAAAAATGTATTTTCTAGATATGCTGAACAAGATTTGAGATACCAATGGTTACCGGATCATGATGAATGGAAACAAGTGGAGGGTGTGTGTGGATTTCTTGCTATTTTTAATGAGATTAAAAAATTTATTTCAAGAAGTGAATATCCAAAATCAAACTTGTATCTTTCGGAGATTTGGGTGATAAAAGAGGCACTAGATGAGAAAGTAAATGATGATGACATTTTTATGCAAGTAATGGCCATGAAAATGAAAGAAAAGTTTGATAAATATTGGGGTGAATGCAATATGTTGATGTCTCTTGCTTCTATTTTCGATCCTCGGTACAGAATGATGTTGATTGATTATACATTTCCTATCATTTACAAAGAATTTGAGATTGAGAAAAATATTGGAGAGGTAAAAAAAACATTGAGACAGATTTTTGATTGTTAAGCTGGACATTATGTGAGTAGTGTTGAGAATGCATTAGAGAAGGACATGAATGAGGTTGGGCCTAGTAATGTGATTGAAAAAGGATTATTATCTAGGAAATCAAGGTTTGAAAAGTTTGTTATGAGTGCTAGCACCCAACAATCAAGCAAATCAGAGTTGGATATATACCTAGAGGAGGATGTGTATATGTGTAAAGATGGATTAGGTTCTCCTTTTTCTGTACTTGACTGGTGGAAGGGAAATACCTTGAAGTTTCCTATATTATTACAAGTAACACATGATATTTTATCAATTCCTATCACATCCGTTGCTTCGGAGGCTACTTTTAGTGCCGATGGGAGGGTAATTGATCATTATCGGGCCTCTTTAGATCCCAAGACGGTTGAAGTTTTACTTTATGCTGGTGATTGGGTTCATAATAATGACTTATCTAAGAAAAAGGTAATTATTTTAATATTATTTAAATTTATTTACTTAATCTTTGTTTTCAATTTAAGTGAGGCTACTAATTTATTTTTTTTGCTTCCTTTTTTTCTAAAATAAAAATAAAAATAGGCACACACACAAGAATATGAAGCTATGCAGGAAATTGATTTGCCATAATTTGGTTGGTAATGGTCTAACTTCTAATATAAGGTACTTGCCTCTATGATGACTATAATTTTAATAATTTGTTGATTTTTACATACTAAATTACTAATTAATGATATTTTCATTAAATGGGAGCATTTGAAGTTGTTTTTGCAAGTTTTGGATCGTGTCTTTTTTTTGTTGACCACCAAAGTCTCGTTATGATTTATTTTGGTATCATGGTATGTTTTCAAAAACTAGCTCATTCATGTTGTTAAGTGTGCTTTGATGTCATTAAAATTATTATGATTCTTAGGTGCTTATTCTGGGGTTTAAGGTTTTGATATTAGCCATATATAGGATTGTAAATGTAGTGATATGATAGCCACCTTGAATCGACTCATTAGTTTAATTTGTTGATCTAGAAAATAAAAAGTTTGCAACACAACTGAAAACAACAAGAAAAAACTAATAGATATCCTAATACAACTGGGGATAAATTGTTGGAATCCTAAAGTTATACTACAACACAGCAAGCAGGTCATTGCCAATGCTTAGACAATTTAGCCTTTACAAAATTCAAGATTTTATTTAATAAATAAGCATAATGGAAGGAAATATGCAAATAGACAATTAGAACTAATATCCCAACACTGCAAAATGGCTGATTTATGAATAAATATACTAAGCAGGAACAACACATAGAACCTTTGATAAACTATATAATATCTTAATGTAAAAGTAGTATCTTAATATCTTATAAAATCCAAGACAATACCCTACTCTAAATCAATCATTCATCTTATGAAAAAGATATGTTGATCTCTAATTTGTAAATATTTTGATCAAGTTGTAGAATTTAGCCTAAATTAAAAAAATGCAAATAATGTTTTAACAGAAATAATGTATGATGTTGACCCAATCCATTAGGAGCATACCACTATCATTCTTACCATGATTGAAAGAGCATACTTTGAAATTGACATGAAAGAGGCGGCTATATTTTTGCAAGCAAAATCGAAGTAGATATGAAATGCATGGATACAAGTCATGCCTTGTAATAGAAGACAAATCCAGTGGATCTTTATAATCCTTGAAGAATAAAGGGAAACTGATCAGTTAAGAGAAGGTCTCTCCATTCAGAATAGGATGTTCTAAACAACTAAGGCCTCTTTTCAAGTTGATGTACTGATTAATAATGGTCTAGCATGTAGAAAATAACAACTTATTTGTGATTCTATGAGAATGTTTACAAAATCATATAGAAAACCATTATCACCAGAACTTGATCATGTCTCGATGTTAGTCAATGAATTTGCTAGATCAGAATCAATAAATTTCATTATCATCACACAAAGAGCCAATTGATTTGGAAAATTGAGATAACTTTCAGGGAGGGGGGAATTCTGCATTTTTGTAATCATAATTGATCCTGTGGGTTAAAAATACACCCATCATCTACAAATGATTACATATTTTACGGAAAAGATGGTCATGATACATTATTGTCGTAGTTAAACCTCATAGAACTGACCAAGAAAAATTTGCCTACCAAACAAAAAATCAACGATGGTCATGATACAATTAGAACTAATATCAAAACCCAAAACATAAACCAACCCAACAACTCAAATGGTGCAGCAGCAAGCAATTCAGCCTAAACAACTTTATTAAAATTGACCCAAAAAATTAGAACTAATATCAAAAACCAAAACATAAACCAACCCAACATTTACCTAAAGTAATGACTCATATGCAAATAGACATAAATTGAGCCCTAATCCCAATGGAACATAAACCTGAACTTTTGGGGCATGCCTTAACATAAACCTGAATAATCCCTCAGGCAGCATCAAAGCATGCACCTGAAATTCATCCTTGTTCCCGCAAACTACAGTTCAGGCCTAGGAGCCTCCCCCAATCTTCCCTCCGGATCCGACCCTATGACATTGAAATATTTGAAGAAAAAACATCAAAAAGTACACAGATGAGTAGATAGATATACATCGGGCAAAGGATCTGCAAATATTAATTTCAGAGTGAACCTACAAGCTTGCCGCTAATCAAAATCAACTGAGCAGTCCTCCAAAACTGCATAACACAAGCACAAAGATGAACAGCACAAAAAAAGTTAGAAGTTTGATATGCAAATATTATAATTATCATATTAATCATTATAAGTATTTCTATTAGTTTTATTTTTAAAAATAGAATAACAATTATTATTATTAGAAACATAAAATTTATTATTATTATAATCGTAATATGTATTATAATAAATATGAATATAATTCTAAATTTTCTGTGTATAATGATAATAATGACAACAATTTGTATAATCTAATCTAACTTGATATATTTGGCGCTAATGTGATATGAAATACAATGGGTTGAATTTCATATTCTTTTACACAAAATTTGGATAGTTTATTGATTGTTATGTAATTTTTTTGATAATTATTTATTATTTTAATCTAACTATTTGTTAATGTAGCAATTTTACAAAATATTGTTTATGTAATAATTTATATGAAATAAAATGGTACATTTATGGAGCGAATTTTCTTTAGTTTGAGTTAATTTTAGGATTATATTCGGGTGCATGTAGTTGTTTCAGTCCAGGCCATTTCGGTTTGGGTGCAGGTCATTATTGAGACTATACCTGGGTGGATCAGGTTATTTTAAATCGAGTCATTCCCACTTGGATCAATTCGTGTGTAGGTTATTATTGGATTAGAAGAGTTTGGATTAATTTTCAGATCCATTGAAATCGGGTTTGAATTTTGGTCAAAATCAAGTTTGGGTCATTTAGGTATGGTTAGCTTTGCCAATGGTAGCTGACTATACCAACAAAAAACAAGGCAGCACTGCTCATTCAACCTCTCATAGCCCAAAATAAAAGGGAGAATAGAAATGGGCTCAACATGATTTGTTTGATAAGAGCAATGCAACACATTGTTTAAATCAAACAATACCACCCTCCCACAAGCAAATCTGCATCCGACTTCTTAGGAATCTACCCAAGTTTTATTTATTTTTCTACTATATTATTCAAGTTAAAAACAAAAAGAAGCCTGAATGCATGACCAATAGATAACAATAAAGTTGGCATGCTATAGCTAACTCAAGAACCCCTGGTCTAGCATGCATAACTGTAAACCATAATTATTAAAATCATGATTTGTTTTATGATCCAAAATTTACAAAATGAGATCCACGATCTTAGGTAGATCTTAAAGTAGTAGAATCGTTATCTTTCATAACAATTTAATATGAATAATAATTAAATTTTGTGATTTATTATTATTGTTATGTTTGTCATAGTAATTTTTATCATATCATAACTTCCAAGCTTTGCTAATATTTTTTTTATACTTTTAATTTGATGCAGGTTATTTTTATCATATCACTCAATGGGAATGGATGTGGATGATGGAGCAATTTATTATGGAGCTTTGAAGCCATTTTGTTTGTGTATTGATGCATCTATGATTCTACATGATTGCATCTCTAGTTGTATTTAGTTTTTATGGATTTGTTGTAATATTAAACAGGCTTTTCGGGAGAAAATTTGCATCCAAATTTGTGTGTAATTGGTGCATGGCGATTTTTTTTAAAACAGGTTAATATGCTCAGGTCATAATTGAGATAAATTATGCCTGAATGAAGTCAAATATTGAATTATTAAGGGGTTTTATATCAAGTTTAAACGAGCCTTAATAAGGCGTAAACGAGCTTTTAATGAGCCTGAACGAGCTTTTAACAAACCCCAAATGAGATCGTCCCCGATCCCCAAACGAGCCCCAAACGAGCCTCAAACGAGCACAAAATGACCCCAAAAGGCTCGATTAATATATACGAGCCGAGCCGAATAGTTCGCGAACTACAAACGAGCCAAATTCGAACATGACTTATCGAACTCTAAACGAGCTCAAACCGAACTCGAGCTTCACAAAATATAAACGAGCCGAATCCGAGCTTAGGAGTGTTCGGCTCGATTCGACTCATTTACATCCCTAATCACATAGTTTGTAACCACCTATATTTATTTCTAACACTTGCTTTCAGATTTTTCCACTGAAAACAAATTTGGAATCAATAATACTAAACAAACGTCATTTGTCAAGATTTTCAAAAACCTTGCTAGGTGGATCTATACTCAATAGTAGCTTGGGTCCTCATCAAATCAACCATGCCAAATCAAAATGCCTACACAGAGACAAAACACAAAGTAGCATTGAACTAGACACGTGCCCTGATGGCCTTGCTTAGCCAGGCAGAAGTCATAATAGCAATTTCAAAGTTAACCGTATGAGTTTACAATGAAGCATTTTGAAGAGCTCAAATCAAAAACATACGCAGCTGTTGATAATTTTATCATATGCCTCCGATGAAAATGAAAAGTTGATCTTACCTTCGTCATCAAACATAACTTATACACAAAATGTGCTAAAAGGAGACAAGGACAAATACAGAGGCAGCAAACCATCTTCGATACTAGACAGAAGTGTATAAACTCAAACATTATTCAAGCCATTAGACACAAAATGTCGTTTCACAGTATGTTGAATTGCTTCCTTCAATGAATCATCTATTCTAGCAAACGCCAACACATCTATGAACTTTTCAATATTTGAAGCACTAGCAAAAAAACCATTATCAACCATTGTCTGAAAATACTGCACTGCCTTGAAAATCTCATTGTTGTCAAGATAGCCTCTGATGATTGTATTATATGCAAAATCCTCTCGTGCGCAACCATTATCCTCCATAATTTGAAAAAATTCATCTGCTTCATTAAGTAACCTAGCTTTACAAAAGCCATTAATCATTATCGTATAAGTTCGAGCATCTGGTTTCAAGTTTCTAAGAGAAAGATTAGAAAATAGTTCTCGAGCATCTTCAAGTCTCCCAGCTTCACAAAATCCATCAATCAGGATATTATAAGTTGAAATATCTGGAACTAAACCCTTACACTCCATTTCATCGAACATGCCAATTGCTTCATGTAAAAAATGATTTTTAAATAGGCCATCTATCAAGGAGTTGTAAGTCCAAACACCTGGAAGATGCCCATGGTCTTGCATATCCAACAATAGTTGTTGTGCTTGTTGAAGTTTATTCGTCTTGCACAATGCATCAATAATAGTAGTGTATGTGACAGTGTTAGGTGTCAATCCTTTACCAGACATGTTTTGAAACATATCAAGGGCCTTATCAATGTTATCACTCTTGCAATACCCATTGATCAATGTAGTGTAGCTCACAACATCAGGATGACACCCATTTCTAGACATTACATCAAGTATCTCCAACGCATCATTAATTTGTCCTCGCAAACAGTATCCATCTATTATACTATTATAAGTAATAATATTTGGAGCCTCGCCGCTTTGAATCATCATAGCAACTATGTCTCGTGATGCATCAACCATCCCTTCCTTACAAAACATATCAACTAACATGTTATAGGACTTCAAATCTGGGGATATCTTTGCATCTATCATTTCTTTCAGCAGGTTCTTAACTTCTTCCCAGTGGCCTAAATTGCAGAACCCTCTAATTAAGGATTTATAAGCAACCACGTCTGGTGAAATGCCTCTACTCTTCATATGAGAGAAAAGGTCAAAGGCCTCACGCAATAGCTTGTCTTTACCAAGACTATCAATAATTGTACTGTATATCTGAATATTAGGCCGACAAGAAGCACCCGCAACTCCTGTGGAAGCTTCCATTCTTCGAAGCAAGGACATGGAAGCAGCATTATCGCCTACTCTGCATAAACCTTTTACCAATGTACCATACATAACAATGTCGGGCTGGAATCCCTTATTCATAATAGAGTACAACAATTCCATAGCATTATTGATCTTATCATTAATAATAAGCCCGTTTATTAAAGTAGTGTATGTCGCGTAATCAGGTTTGAAACCAATTTTGATAACTCTGCCCAGCATGGAGAAACCAAAATCGACATAGTTTAAATGAACATAACAATTCATCCTGATATTTATTGAATAAATATCAGGAGACACGCCTAACATATCCAATTGACCGCAGAGAGAGAGGACAGTGGAGCAATAGCGATGAGAATCACCATCCTTTTGTTTCATTTTAACAATCGAAGATAAAACCCGATTGAATTCAATAATAGAAGGAAGAGACCGCTTACTTGTCATCTGCTGAAAGAGAATTAAGGCATCTTCGAGCTTCGAAAACCCTCTCTCACATTGTTCCTTGACAGACAGATTTTGAGGGCGAGGGAGAGAAGAAAATGTGCGTTTGGTGAAGGAATCCATTAATGCAACTGTAGCTCTTACATAATTCATTCTCTTCACTGGTTAATCTGCTACTCTCCAGCTCAGCGCGCCGGACGAAGACGGCAAAGCGATGGGTTCCTAGGTTGGCCTTCGAGTTTTCGTCGGGACAGGGGAAACAAACGCGCTCGAGCCATCAAGGAATAAACAACACGGGACGTCCAAATCCCCGCCCGTATCCGACAACAAATGTCCCTTGCAATTTTTTTCAAAAGAATATTAAATCTAGCTTAATTCTTTAAATATATTATATATTTATTTTTATTTTAAATTAGAAAGAAAAGATGTAAATACAAATAATATATCTAAAAATAAGAGAATAGGGATAAATTTGAAAACTATGCCGTCACTTTTCTAAAATGATATTATTGCGACAAAAAGTTAAACTAAAATAACTATTAATATAATACTGGCAATTAATAATAACTATGATAATATAATTATTATTTGTCATTTATTTGCAGAAAAATAGAATTAAATTAATATGTTATTGTACTAAAAATTATGACAAAATAAAGTAAGAAAAAAGATATTTTTTGTTGATTTAGCTTTTGTTAAAAAAAATATTTTATTTCTTAAAATTTAATTTATTTAAAAAATAGCATAATTTTTATAATAATGTTTAATTTAATGACATATTAATATAAAATTAATGAGAAACTAATATAATAAATGTTGGTTAATAGTAATTATAACAATAATTATAAATAAAAATTAATTAAAAAATAAAAATAAATTAATATCAATTATTGCAAATACCAAATACAAAATAAAATATAAAATAGCAGCGAATGAAATTAAATTATAGTTAGTTAGTTTATTGGGTAAATATTAGTAAGTGTAACTAATAGAAAATCTAAGACATCGGAGGAAAAGATTTTGAATGGCCAGGTTTTTCATAGAAAATGCCGGGTTTTAATTACAAGCAAATTCGCAAAGGTTTTGGAAATGCGTCTCGCCCGAATTAACGTAACATCATGCAAGCATCATTTATCTAAAGTCCAAACATGATGGATACCATTATCCCTTTTCTAGAATAAATAATAATAATAATAATAAATAAAAGATGTTTGTTGCCCGCCTATTTTATTAACTGGTTTGAATAGCACATAATATTAACTATTTATATATTAATATTCCATAATATTCGTCCATAATGCTAGTTATTAGCATATTAAATGTAAAAATAATTTCAAAAGCTCATTCTAAATAAATTCATCTAAAATGCTGCTACTTTAAAATTTTTTCATCCTAAATTGTTAATATGAAAAGTATTTTATCAAATATTTGAATTAGACTTTTGACATAGTTAAATCCCTAATCTACCTTAAAAATAATAAAGTTTTTATTTACCACCACTAAATCAAATATTATCGTTAATCCATCTTTCACTTGGCCTGATTCGTAGAAAGTTGTACGAAAAAATATTATGAAACAAACTTCTTAATTATTTTGCAATAAAAATAACTAATTATCAATGGTTGTCTTCCTTATCTCTTTCTATATTGAAAATATTTTTCTTTCTTTCAATACAAAATCTCAAGAACCAAAGGAGTGTTAAAGAATCTATTTAGATATGATAGTACATTTCAATTTTAATTTTATCAGTATAAATATCTTTTGTGAATATAATTCTCTGGTTTTTTTTCTTGAGATATTTTTATCATAATAGGACGTGATTTTCTTCCACAACCACAATTCATCAAAAATTCCTCGCTTTACTTGCATCCATTTATTATTTAGAAAATGTTTACTTTCATTTTAAATACATGTATGAGATTTAAATTATGGAATATTTTTTCTTCTATTTTTTTCACCGGTGGGTATATATGGGTGCATCCAAGTATAAAATATATATATCGGTGCATGAAGGAGAAAAATCCTAAAAACGTAATGGAGGGGAGAACCTGAATGGTCCAAATGTGAGACTGGGTTCATGTACCTATGGGTTAATTAGTGGGCTAGACGCCCATAAAATACCCAATCATTGTACAAGAATAAAAATCGACAGTACCATTACAAAATCGTAAAGATGGACCGAAGTCTCTCCCTACCAAACCAAACAAATAGAAGTCTAACCACTGTGTAAAAACAATTTTTTTTCCTGTTGCTACATGTCAAACGAGCACCAAGTGTCGGCCTTTTATATCTTGAGAAAACATGATGTCCTATCCCAAAAACATTACTCCTTTGACGCCAACGATTACATTTAGGGCTTGTTTGGTATAGGATTCGAAAAAAATTTCCTCAATTTTATACCTTTTATATTAAGTATTTAATAATAATAAATATATTTTTAATGAAATACCTATTTTAGATCAAATTAAGATCTAAAATGGGTATTCATTAGAATAAAAATATTTAATTTTAAATAAATTATATAAAATATATAAAATATGAATGTAATTTTTCCACTCCTATTATTCTCATACCAAATGAGCACTTAGAGCAGGCAAACCTGATACAATCCGAGTCCAAAACTTAATTTGTATTTGAAAATTTAAATTTAATTGTAATCTAAAAATATGGTTCAATTCAAAACTAATTTGAGTTTAGTAAATTTGTTAATGACACGTATCTGAATGACCCAAACTAAAATAATCCAACTTAAAAAGAACATAACCCTATCCCAATACATACTTTGACGTATTCTTAATAATAACCCAACCTGAGCTGATCCAATCTGTAATGACTTGACTCAACTCCAACCTTTATCCAGACAAAATTTCAAATTTTATGCAAATAAAAGTCAATTTTGATCAACCAATGGAGTAGTTTACTTCATATAAATTGATATATAAACATCAATAAGCTATTTTATTAATATTTTTTTTGTGAAAAAAATAATAATATGCTAATACAACCCATATAATAACAAATAAAATAAAACTAGCAAGGTTTTGTTCTCCTTACTTTATTTTAATATTACGTTAGCATCAATCATATTAAATCATAGAAATTTCTATTATTATTAGTATTATAAACATAAAATATGTAAATGTAATAATTATAATATATATTATTATAATAACAATACTAAAATTTATATTTATATTCCTAATAATAATAATAATAATTGTTATATTGCTAAAGATGATGATGATGATAATAATAATAACAATACTACTAATGAATAATTGTTATAATCAACAAGAAAATTATAATTATTACAACATTCCTAACAATCGTTATAATTATGCATATAATAATATTTATAATTTTATTTATAATAATAACTATAATACTAACAACAACAACAACAATAATAATAATAATTTATTAATATAATTACAAATTTGATGATAACAATTTGTTGCATCATTATATATATAGTATAATACAAAATACTATAATAAATATAACAATAATAATAAATCACAAAATTCAATTTTTTCATTATATTAAATTAATAATAATCAATGTCAATATAAATTTTGAACGGAATAAACCTGACTCAAACCCGGTATAACCCAAAGTATGTAGATCCAAATCAATCCTATCCAAGCTCTAATTTGACTTAAAGTTAGTAGATCTAAATCATACCTGAACCCTAAAGCAGCCCAATGAGCTAACCCTATATCTGACCCGAAATAATCCAACACAACACAAGCTTCTGACCCAAATCACTACTACCTAAATTGAACTCAAACCCTAAAGAGACCTAACACAAACCCAAACTTAACCTGATTGTATAGAAGACCTAATTTTAACTCAAATCAATTTAATCCAACCCAAACCTAATATATATGATTCATTTAATACCTATAAACAAATATCTCTATCCGCCTTTTGCCTCTCTTTTTAAGAAAAAAAAACACTTTTTTTTCTCTCTCCAACTCATTTTATGATATCACCGTGTTAATTCAAGTTCTATAGTGTTGCAAGGGTAAGGAAAAAAATTAACAATTTCTAAATTACAAAGTATATTTGTGTGTGTGGTAGGGTGGGTGTATTTAAAAAAACACAAACACGCAAAAGAAAATAGAAAAATTATTTTTAGATAGAAACTACGAGTCAAATGGATTTTTAGTATATCAATAGAGTTTCATTTACGTTCACCCACGTGCAATAAAAAATTAAGTAAAGCACCTTTGAGCAGGGAAAGATTATGTTGTGTATATAAGAGCAATTACATTAGAGCTCTATAAATACATTTTGGTAAAAAAAAAACAAATGTATTATAAAACCAATTAATGAACTAAATTGAATTTGCAACTATATAAATCGTTCTATAAATTGCCGATATGTATCCGTATATTTTACTTCAAATAAATTTATTTTACATAATAATTTTTTTAATTAAAAGTATACCAATATTAGTATCTATTGGGGAGGAAAATTTTACAATCATTTTGACATAATTATTTTATCTTTTAAATAATTCATAATAATGATAATTTAATTTAAAATATTTTTTTAAAAGGGAGACCGGTTGTCAATACATACCGTCCAATATGCTCTCACAGTATAAAAGGTGGGCCACAAGATTCCCTTCCCTGCTGCCAAAAAACAAAAAACTTCGGTCTGTACAACATACGAAAAGCACGTTCAGTTTCCTCAACCACTACCTATTCATCCAAACCATTTACTATTCTGGTCCCTGCATTATTCATGCAAGCACCCACTCCCTGATCAGTCCCACCCACCCTTATACGGTGTATACCCGGTGATGAAGGACCAAATTTGACACCAAGCAGAGTCAAGGTAAAAGACTGAAATCATACACCCAACTCTATACACATTCAAAGCAAAGGGGCAGACAACGGCATGCATAATCTGTGTTACCACTAGAGCCGGCAAAAGTTGACCCAACCCGAAAAATCCGACGAATACCGACTCGATCCGTCCGAAATCCGATCCGATTTTATCCGAGTAATTAAATGCCCGAAACCTATCCAACCCGATCCGATACATATCCGATATCCGATATAACCCGAAAAATCATAAGCTCGAAATAAACCCGACCCGACCCGCTATTCACCCGAAACCCGATATAACCCGAAAAATTATAAATCCGAAATGACCCGACCCGATCCATTTTTTATCCGAAATCTGATATTATTTGAAAAATTATAAATCTATAAAGATTCAACTTGGTACTGCCCAAAAATTAACATTAACCCATAACTCAAAATTTTTAAAACTTCATAAAACATGAAATAATATAGATGTGCAACTAATCTATACTAGCACTTACATCAAAATCTAGAAACAATATACTTTCATAAAATTTATATCACTTATGTATATACAAATACAATATCCATTGATACTAATAGAAATAAAAGTAGAGAAAAAAAAAAAGAATAACACTACTATGCCATTTAAATATTAGTTCAATTCCATTATTCCATCTAGTACCATAAGATAATAATAGTGCAACCTTGAACACTATATGTTAGTATCTATACGGCCATACCTTGCAATATAACACCTACAACATCATCGAAAAGTAGGAAAAATCTAGAGTGAGAATATTAGTTATTCATTATAAAAATTGAAGATTAATATTTTTTATTACATCAACAGTGTTAAATAGTAAGAAGTCAATATTAGTTGGTCTTTTGTCAATAATAGTCATTATTACTTACTTTATTTAATTTTTATCTTATTTAGCTTGATATGATCTAATCAAAATATATAATAAAAAATTAATATGTTGTTATTATTATTTTTGCCATAATTGATATTCATTGATTACTATTATTATTGTTATCATTATTTTTGTATTATTTATATTATTATTATTATTATTATTATTATTATTATTATTATCATTATCATATTTATTAAAATTATGTTGATATGATGTGATCAATCTCTTTTAAAAATAATATGAGAAGTACAACCTTAGAAGTCTTCATTTGTTATCAATTATCAATGACTATTATAAGTTAATATCATGTAAGGAGCGTATAAGATATAAATATAATATAAACTTAAAATAATACTAGAACTCAATATGACCAAGCTAATAATGGAGTTGAATTATAAGTTATACCTTAACATAAAAAGAAAAGTGATACGATTTGAAAAAGTTTAAATTTGAAACGTCAGATACATCTCTAAAGATAAAATAATGATAAAAAATTCTAAGGCCCCAAAACAATTAATATAATAATTCACTTTTAATTGAATAAGATAAATTAAAATAAATAATCTCAAAATAATTAGCTTTTAATAATATATTGGAATAAAAAGAAAGAAAGAAAATGACACAAGCATGGCTCAAATATGAAATGACCTAAATTCAATCTAAATTCGACTCGAAAATATAATAATTGAAACTCAACCGAGCCCGATCCGAACCCGAACCGAAATTAGAACAACCCAAATTTACCCGAATCCGAGTCCATCCGATCTCAACCAGACCCAACCCGAGAGCTTAGAATGACCCAAGATTATCCGATACTGAGTTGATCCGAATTAAACCCGACCCAGCCCGACCCGATAAAATGATCCGAAATTATCCGAAACCGATATGACTCGATTATTATGTTACCCGATCCGATAGTGACCCGACCCGTCCGATTGCCAGCTCTAGTTACCACTGGCACTTTGAGAAGAAAACTAGCTCATGCATGGATTTTTCGAATTGGGGGACCCATAACGATGTTAATCACTCTGTGCGCTGCTGATCAACATAATCAAGATGGTCATCATGCAAATTAATTGTTAAACATGCAAGTTGTCCATGTAGGCGAAAAACTGACATCTGTTTTTTTATAAGAAAATAAGAAAACAGTCCATCATAGAAAATTAAAAAATATTTTTTTTATTTATATTATAAAATTATCTTTTAATTTTAAAATTTTAAAAATACATTGACCTTTTTTTAAAATTGCATGAGGATGATAACGACTATAATAATTATGACCAATATTTATAATAATATTATTATTAATTTCAATAATAACAGTATTTTATTAATAATATCAACAACAAAAAATGATAATAATAATTATACTGAAAATTATATTAACATTATTATAAACACCATTAACAATGATAATAATAATAATAATAATATTAATATGTTAACTTTAAGAATAGTTATGAAAATAATAAGATCAATTAAAATAATTATAATATTATCAATAATAATAATAAATATAATAATGCTATTTTTAATATTAATAATTAAAATTATTATAATATTATTGTTATATATAGTAGTAATTATATTATTATTATTTATGTAAGTAATAATACTATTAATATTTTTAATAATAATATTATTATTATTATTATTCTAATTACTAACATAAATAATAACAATAATATTATTTTTAATAATAATAGTGTTAATAATATTAAAATTTTCTTTAAAATAATATAATGAAAACATTATTATTATTACTATTATTAGAAATATTAATAAATATAAAAGATTAACATTAATAATAATGTTAATATTAAAATTAATGAAATTTATAATAATATTAATATTGGTATTATTACTAGGACTAAGAATAATATTAATACTTGTTATGATAATATTATTAACTTTATTAGTAATATTATTGCTAATTACTAAGCAATATTAGTAATAATGTTATTATTAATGTTAATATTAATAATTACCATGCTATTAATTTATGAATATTAATATTAATATAAATTAATAAAAATATTAAGATTACAATTAGTGACAATATTAATATTAATGTTAATAATAATAGCATAAAAAAATTTAATTATGTTAACAATGATAATAATATCATTATTATCTTTTTATTAATATTAGTATTTATATATATTAATAAAATGAATAAAAGATTAATAATATTATTATAATGATTAAAAATAATAAGCATATTATTATTATTATTATTATTATTAATTTTTCAATTGGAAATCATATAGAAAATAATAACATATATTTATATGAAAATTTTTAAAAAGATAATTAAATTAGTTTTCTGGTTTTCTTCACAATTCAGTTTTCCAATCCGAAAAATAAAAACACAAATTTTAAACATATTTTCTGAATTAAAAAAAAAATACTTTTCAAAAAATAACCTTATTTTCTAAAACTTAACACACCCAAGTCATTCCAAAAAAAATCAGCAATATGGCCATGTCTCAAAGAAGTGGAAGATATTTCCGGTGCAAAATTTAAATATTAGGACCCTAATTATTTATTATTCTTTTTTAAATAGAAAAAAAAAAGGATTTTTTCTCTCAACGGTGGGAGGCTGACCAGATGAATCCACTGATAAGCACAGTGATCTTATTTACAAACAAGAGAGTAAAATATATATACATAAAAAATAAAAACATGCCTTCAGAGAGCACACCAGGGAACAACCTTAATCGGTTATCACTTTAATCCAATCCTGGAGCAGATCTGTCAGGCTTTACGCTAGTATCCAATCCATTGAAATAAAATAAAATACAACTTTAAATGCAGAAAAATTAATCAATAGAATGTGACTTTAAATAACAAGATCAAGCTAGTCAATAACCTGGCCAGCCACCCGTGCCAATGGTAGCTAGCTATCTCGAGATAATTCAGCTACCAGTCTAAATTCTGGACACCCTACAGCCCTGTTATGTTTTTTTCCGTTGGCTGTTTTGCGGAAATGTTTTGTTGTTGCTGGCCCTCATTGTTATCAGTGCTGCTTACAGCCTCTTTCTTCTGTTTCCGTTGGAATATATACTTCAGAACCCTTTCCTTAAGCAGTTGGCATGCAATGTCCTTAACATCGGGCTTCACGGATGAGTCATTTTCAATCTTCAGCGCTCTCTGCAAACATATAATACAACTACAAAATCATTTTGGATTTCATTCTCCAGTATTGACAGAACCAAGCTATCTTAGAGCTCCATTATATCATTGTTTGTCACAGCTTCATCATAAAACTTGTAATCAACTTATAGTTAAATAAAAATATTTACACTCAAACTTCTAATTTTACGTATTAATAATCATTTGCGATACATTAGTCAAAAATAAACAAGTATCATTTGTCAGAAATTTATCAAAATCTAGGAGGATTTATGCCCATTAAGAGTAAATCCAAATCGTCCAAAGTGCGCTCCAATGTTTTCAGAAATGGTAGCAGCTTTCATCCTTAGCAAATCGACCATTTCAGAACACAATCTCTTGCCACATAAGGCACAACACAAAGCACTGTTGAACTGCACACAGATCTGGGGACCGGGAGGGCCAGCTTATGTTAACACTTTTAAAGTTGACGGGAGTTCACAGTGATGATGCATTTTGCACAGTTCAAATTAGTTATATACAGACCGTCAACCATTTCTCAGCTATTTCCTTAACATATTTGTGACGTTTAGTAACTTAATATATTTGTGACCCAAGCTTGTTCATTCTCAGCTATTTACTTATGTTATCCATTTCTTCTTTTAGGATTTATAACATTATTTTGGTTAACCGTAAAATGTTATTTTGATTCGATTCAGTTAATTTTAAAATATGAATTCGTTTACTTAAAAAAAGTTCTCTGCAAAAATATGGTTTAGTTTTAGTTAAGGGGTTTAACAATCATTCATCAAACCATGTGCACCCCTATACCCGGCTCTTGAAAAGTCAATTACATGCCTTTGATCTAATTGAACAAGTTGGTCATGCCTTCATGATAAGCATTAAGGATAAAATGTATCAAAGAAAATGAAGGAATTTAGAGAGAGAAAGTAAAAAGCCTTACGTACAGGTTTAAAGTTAGACAGAAGTGCATAACTTTAATCATCATGCATGCCTTCATATACAACTTGTCGCTTCACGGTATGTTGAATCGTCTCCTTCAATGAACCTTTCAATATTTGAAACACTAGCAAAAAGACCTTTATCAACAATCAATATCTGACGCATTAGTTAATGCCATCGAATTCTCAAGATGTACCTGACAAACACCAACACAAAACACATAGCCACCCATCCATCCACCCATCTGTTTCGACACCACCACAACCCAAAATACCTTGTTACAAGAAAGTATCATACTTATCATAGGCTGGGGAATGGGAACAATATTACCAACCGGGGAAAAGAGGTATGGAGAATGAACAACCTGCAGAATGTAAAGGGTGGGTTACAGTGTTTGTTGATAACTTAGGGAAAGATGTAAAGGAGGAGGTTAAGGACCTGTTTGGTGAGGCTGGAAAGGTGGAGGACGTGTTCATCAGCCGGAAGGTGAGAAGAGCCTCAAGCCTTCATTTCGGATTCGTGCGATATAGTGGTGAGGAGGATGCACAGGAGGCAGTAAGGAAATTCGACCATGTTCTGCTGCATGGTATAAAATTGCACGTGAAGATAGCAAGGTTTGGGAGGAACGTAGGAAACATGCAAAACATGCAACATCATCGAACTGAGGGAGAGAAGATGAACAGACACACAGGAAACTTTGGAGGAAAAGATGTTGTGCGGGATGTGCGAACTTATGCTAAGGTTACAGGAGGCGAGGGCTCATCGAATTTTCAACGAAATGAGAAGATGAGGTGTATTAACATACAGACGACTGAGAAGGACATGGAATGGCTGAAGAGGAGCATCATCGTGGAATCCATGCAACCTTTGCTTCCGGAGCTAGTCACACAACGGCTCATGAATTCATGGAGTACCATCTGCAGAGTGAGGAGTCTTGGCAAGTATAAATTCTTACTCACTTTTGAATCTGTAGAAGAAAAAGACAGAGCCTTGCAGGAGGATAGTATGTTGTGGGACTCGTTTCCGGTTGTTCGAAACTGGCAAGCCGAAGACAACTGTGTGGTGAGGAGGACGTGGGTGGAAATAAGGGGACTTCCGGCGATGGCTTGGAATCAAGAATCTATTAAGAAAATGGCAGAACCATGGGGGAGATGGATTTGCTGGGAAGAGATTAAAGATTATGGGGAATCTTTGGAAGCCACTGGGGTATTGATCGACACTAAAAGCTTGGAGGAGATCAGGGATAAATTCCTGGTGGGTGTCAAAGGGAAGGAGGTGATAGTGGTGGCGCAAGAGATAGGCCAAGATTTCATCCCATGGCAACAGAACAAACCGAATCAAAAGGAATTCCAGCCGGCTTCCTCGTCGTCCGGGGAGGTAGGAGGCCTGTGCAGGGGAAGACTGATTGGCACAGGAGAGGAAGATCAACAATCCAGCCGCCAAAGCGTGAAGGTGTTGTCCTCTAGGCGGGAAGATGAAGTGGCAGGCGTGGCTTTTATTGCTGATTTAAGCATCGAAGAAAATCGAGCGAATCATTGGGGGGAGGGGGAATTAATAAAGGATATCTGTGGCAGGGAATGGACAGGAGTCGAAGAGGCTAAGGATGATAGACTTTCGTGGGAAGTGGGGGAACCTCTTGGGGAAGGTGCAGATGTCGGCGAGGCTGTTGAAAAGGAAGCAATGGAAAAGTGTTGTGTGGACCACTCTGGGGAACTATCAACCGACAGCTCCAACACCAAATTAGTGTCTCGGACAAGATTTGGAGGGGGAGAAAAGGCTTATAGAAGATAGGAAGTGGCAGAAAAAATTGAGGAAGGCCCAACATGCACATCGGGAGGAGGAGAATTTGAAGCAAAAAGAAAATGGGAAGGAGATATCCTCACAAATTAGCCTAACCGCCCCACCTGGTTTTGAAGGTGATGATGGTAATTTATCAAGGGTTTCGTTATTTGAAGACTTGGATATGATGGGTAACTTGCTTGAGGAGTGTAGGGTGGAAGAGGAAGAGGAAGAAAGGGAAGAAGCAAAAGCTACTTGGAAAGTTGGGTCGGAGATAGGTCTCTCATCTAAAGAATAAAGGAAGTGTTTAGAAAAAATTGAAGGGTTGAGAAGAAGTCAAAGAAAAGCGAAAAAGAAGGTAAGGTAAAGGGAGATGGGAAGGCTTTGGGTGTAGAAAGGTTGTGTTATCTATGATAATTGTAAGTTGGAATGTAAGGGGAATTAGTGCTTTAGGCAAACTCTCGTGTATTCAAGCAGTGATTTCAAAAGAGAGACCATGGATCTATGGACTAGTTGAGACAAAACATCAAGTGGTGTCAGATAGTTGGAAGGAGAGGGTGTGGAGGAATGGGGGGATCGAATGGAGCGATTCACCAACTCAAGGAAGGAGTGGGGGTTTGATATTAGGTTGGGACTCTCAGCGGTTTGGGGTCCAAACCATCAAGAGGGGTAATAGATGGATTCTCATAGAAGGAGGTCTAGGACCTAATTCGTTTGATTGTGCGGTGTTACTTGTGTATGAATTCCCGGATCCTAGAAATAGAAAGGATTTATGGCAAGAGTTGTGGGATGTGGGACAACAATGTAATAGGCCGCTTTTGGTGATGGGGGACTTTAATGAAGTACGGCACCAGAGTGAGAGAAAAGGGGGTCGGGTGGACACTACCAGTGTCAGCTTCTTTAATGACTGGATTGAAAGGATGGGTCTCATTAATTTACCATCCTCCAACATGAAGTTTTCATGGTTGAGGGCCGATTCTGCCAATCTCCTAGACCGTTTTCTGATTGACCCAGCTTGGTTATTTGCTTTCCCGAATTTGTATAGCTCTGCTTTAGATCGATCTTTATCGGACCATACTCCTATTCATCTGTCTATTAGGAATGGGGGTGATGGGCCGAAGCCTTTTAGATCTTGGGATATGTGGTTCTCTCATCCAAAATTCCAAAGATTTGTGGCAGATTGTTGGGTCAAGCTTGAAGGGGGATCATGTCAAGATAATCTGAAGAAAATGAAGGTTTTGTTAAAAGTCTGGAACAGAGATGTGTTCGGGGATATTGATACAAAAATAAGACTGCTGGATTTAGAATTGATGAAGCTAGGCAATCCTGATGTGACCGCAAATGGAGATGAAGAGAAGATCGCTAGAAGAGCAGCCCTGGAAAATCAACTATGGAAATGGCATAAGAGAAAAGAAGCGTATTGGATGCAGATCGCAAAGATTAAAGGGTTCAAGGAACGGGATAGGAATACAAAGTTCTTTCATGCAGTGGCAACTATTAGAAGGAAGAAGGCTATGATAAGCAGATTAGTGGAGAAGGGCAAAGCGATTACCAATCCTACAAAAATTAAGCAGGTGATTGTGGAATATTTTGAAGGCTTGTATAGTAGTGTGGATTTGCCAGATATTAGTATCTCGGAGGAGGGTTTTTGCAAGATTTCAGAGGAGCAGAGTCGTGATTTGGATAGCATCCCTGGAAGGGAGGAAGTCAAGAAAGCAGTGTGGGATTGTGCACCTCTTAAAGCTCCAGGGTATGACGGGTATCATATGGGTTTCATCCGAAAAATGTGGGGGGTCATCGGGGAAAAATTCACTGATTCAGTTTTGGAGTTCTTTCTGTCGAGTAGAATGCCAAAAGGTGTAAATACCACTCTACTTACGTTGATCCCTAAAGTAGAGAAGCCTGAGGAAACTAATCAGTTTAGGCCTATTAGCTTGGTAGGATGTATTTATAAGGTCATTGCAAAGATTTTAGCACACAGATTGAAACAAGTTGTGGGCAGTTTGGTGAACGATTCACAGTCAGCTTTCATAGAAGGAAGAAGCCTTATGGATGGGGTTCTAGTAGCAAACGAGATTGTTCAATGGGTCAAGAAGAAAAGAGGAGCGAAAGGGTTAATAGTAAAGCTAGATTTCCAAAAGGCATATGACAGTATAAGATGGGACTTTGTGGATAAAATCATGAGCATCATGGGTTTTGGAAGCATTTGGAGAGGTTGGATAAAGGAATGTATTTCAACGGCTAGTATTTCCGTACTTATTAATGGATCTCCGACTATGCCTTTCAAGATGAGGAGGGGTCTCAAATAGGGGGATCCCATCTCCCCTTTCTTGTTTGTCTTGGCGATGGAGGCGTTCAATCAACTTATTAGAAGAGGTATGAATAAAAGGTTGATTCGTGGCTTGGAAGTGGGGAAAGATAATTGTGAGGTCACTCACCTCCAGTTCACAGATGATACTATGATTTTTTGTGTGGCGTCACATGAGAATATTAGAAATTGGAGGAGGTTGCTTGACTGTTTTCACTTAGTGTCTGGATTGAGTGTAAACTACGAAAAATCAGAAATGATAGGGCTTGGGGTGGAACCACATTTTCTAAAGGAGGCAGCAGAGATTAAGAATTGCAGGACTAGTACTTTACCAACTTCTTATCTTGGATTACCTTTGAGAGCAAATGTCAGCAGCGGTCAGGTGTGGAAACCGGTGGTGGAGAAGATTAGACAAAGGTTGGCAGGATGAAAATCAAAACTTCTTTCAAGAGCAGGGAGACTGGTTTTAATAAAGAGTATTTTAAACAGTCTACCTGTGTATTTTATGAGTCTTTTTAGGATCCCAAAAGGAGTAGTCAAGAAGATTATTAGTATTCAAAGGAAGTTCTTCTGGAGTAGTTGTAGAAATAGAAAGAAGTTGCCGTTGATTAGCTGGAAGGTGATACAGAGACCCAAGAGTCTAGGGGGTTTGGGCATCGGGGATTTGACCATGAGAAACAACGCTCTTTTATTTAAATTGTGGTGGAGGTTCTTTACGATGGAGGGAGCATCATGGAAGAGGGTTATCCAATCTATTTATTCGGAGGATCGTTTTGGCACCCTACAGACTCCAGAGAAGAAGAGGGGATGGACACTGTGGGTGGACATTGTGAAAGCAGGCAGGACGGATCCCATTCTCAGCTCTGGTTTGAAGATCATCATTGGAGAGGGTAGCAGAGTTAGTTTTTGGAAATATAGTTGATATGGGTTCGTGGGATGGGGATCAATAGCATTGCAGTTCTTGTAGAGGAGGCATTTGTTCGATTGGGAGGAAAGACAAAGGGAACAAATGGAGAATTTGGTCAATCAGATTAAATTACGTAGGGGGAGACAGGATGGTATTAGTTGGGGTTATGATTAGACGGGTATTTTTTCGGTCATATCCTTTTGTAAAGCTTCATATCAGAATGTGCCTAGGAGGAATTTGAACAACAATATTTGTAGCCGGGTGTGGTGTGGGTTGGCACCACCGAGAATCGAGCTAATCACATGGTTCGTGATACAACAAAGACTCAATACGAGAGATAGATTGGTCAGACTTCGGGTTGGAAACGTAAGTGATGCAGGATGCCTTTTTTGCAAAGATGCTCAAGAATCAATTAACCATGTTTTTCTTTATTGTAGTGTGACAGGGAAGATATGGTATGAGATATGTGATTGGCTTGGACAGTCTTGGGTGATGCTGAGATCTACCGAAGAAACTACTACTATTTGGTTAGGAGGTAAAGAGAAAGGTTTACAGGGTGAAATTTGGTCAACAGCTTTCTTTGCCATAATAGGGACGATTTGGAAATTCAGAAATAAGGCCATCTTTGATAATATTCAAATTTGCAGAAGTTGGATGGCGTTACTTATAAAGCAAAGAATTGGATTCTGAATCAAGCATAGAAGAGACAATTTCCCTTATAGAATAGATGAGGTGGTCCATAATGTCCAAGTTTTTCTGTGAGGTGCTATTGCATTAGGGTGTATTCTATTGCTTGTCTAATTAGTTGTTGTAATTCTCAAATTATCAATATATATATATATATATATATATATATCATTGTGAATCTGTGATCAAGACACCCTCTGTAATACGAGTAGTCGTCTTGTGACCTACCACTATCTTCCATATTCCGATGAAATACAACATTTTTGTTGTGTAACCTAGCTTTGCCAAACCCTTAATCATAATATTCGAGATAGCATGAAGTATGACATATTGGGTACACAGAAAGTTCAACAACACGATACCATAAATTAAGTAAAGAATATGATCAAATATATTTATGTTGCTTTTATAAAATCAGAAACTATTTAGCATTCATGTCAAAGCAAAGTATAAAGTGCAATCACGATAAGACCAGACTATAGATACATATCAGATATTGGATAGACAAGAAAATTTAAAATAGGTAAAAAAAGGAATATCGACAACCTTAGGCAATTGCTAACATTTTATTCAATTGATCCTAGTGATGTGCGTAAAGTAGAGCAAAAATCTAGGTTAAAACCATCTCATATATATCCATATCATATCATATATATGTGTGTGTACAGACATACACATATATCCATACAAATGCAAGAGCAAATGACTCACAATTTTTCAATATGCTGTCAGCTTAAAATTACATAGATAAATCAAAGTTATTAGTAAAATTAACTTCAATATGAATTGGAAAAAGAATATATGGAAAGTCAAAAAATTATAATAAAGATGATGTTATTTAAAATATGGTAAAAAGAAATAATATATCATTAAACAAATGAATATATTAAACTAATTTACATGGTAAAGCATGACTTGATATCATAAGATGCATTTGAATGCATAGATACAAGAAATAAGATTTTATAGAACAATATGCGAACAAAGAAAAAACACAATAAAGTTTTAACTTTAACAAAATCCTTTCTGCTCAAGAAAAAAAAAAGGAATTTACAAACTCTTCTTCTATTAAAGAATGGATGAAGTTTTAGTAGGCCAGTTAAGAATAGGGGACCATAGAACTCAAGTTCGAATCCCACCATGCGGTAGGCCTTTCATAAATGATGTGCTACTAGCCTCCCACCTAGTAGAGATGAAACTCCATATATCTAACTAAGCCTCCCCAAACCCTCTTAATGACAGGACTCATATTTGGTTATACTTAAGTATATATTTTATGAATAGAACATCAAGAAGCACTATTTGGTGCAAAAAAAATCACTGCTGAAATATCATCCAAATTACATATATAAATTAATAATTTATAGTCCATGCTCTGCTCATGGTCCTTACAATAGCAGTATCATCCCACACTAACTATCAAGGAAACAACAATAAATCTTGATTTCAACTACAATCACTACAGGTACTCAATCACCATGTTTAGCTTTTATATTGGCCATATCTGTCAATAGCCAAGGCAGATAATAAATTATAATAGTCGTTAGCTATTTTTCACCATATATTAGTAGTTAGCTAATAGCAAATTATCAGTTTATTTTGCCCAGTAATAGCATTGTGAAACTTTTTAAAATTTATTCAGTAACATTAATAGATAATGATAGCATTTCATGGTTTGAATGTGTAAAACAACTTGAAACAATCAATACACAAAACATAATCCAAAATGCTTCTATCTAGAGCCTGTTCTAAAATAGTATTTTCAACTCAATCAACCAAAAAACTCTTTACCAATCACACATATCGTGGTCAAACCTCTAATGTATCCATAAAACACTAGTCACTAGAACTTGATGAAAACTTATTTACCAAACATGGTAGTGCTATATTCAAATTTTATAATTTATGCCTGGTTTGGTACTACATACAAGAAGTGATTGTTTTACATAATTATTTTTTAGAAATTATTTAGGATAAAAATTTTCCAAAAAAAAATTATAATGCTAATCACTTTTTTTAAGTGATAACAAACAAGGGGTTCGTTGTTTTCTTGATTTTAAATCCATCATTCTTTTAAAATTTATTTGTTAGCAATAATATTTAGCTTGTTTAGCCTAATATAATGAACAAATAGGTATATAACTTTTCAATAATTTAATGTCAATAACTTCTTCAAATTACTTAATGGTTAGGTTACTATGATATCTACTTTTTTCCAGAAAAAAGTATATCAGTTCTTTGTCGCTATTTAAGCTGTATTTGGCAAACCCCTTTTATTATCAATTTGATTTCATTTTATGACCAATTAAACACAAGTTACCAATCAGTCTATCTTTAAAAACTTAAAAAAACTCTTTAAGTATAGCACTTCATTTTTGTTTGTCCCCTAATAAATGCTTCTTGTCATTCATCCCTAGTTATCAAATCCTTACTAATTTGCTTTCTTTCATCTAAACAAATAAATATCAAATAATATGCACAAATAAAACAAAAATATAATCAAAAAGGAAGGTAAAATAGCTTTGTCATTTCAAATACAGACACATAAAATAAAATGAGAGACAGAATTTCATCTATCAACCAGACATTGAAGAACAGATACCAAATTTAGCACAATACTACCTGTATGCTAACAATAAATTTTACACCCTTGAAATTAAAACTGCTGCTAATATATACCACTTCCTTTGTTAAGTATACCATTTTCCCATAAGTTATATCAGTTTTCTAATCAACCCAACAAAAAATTCATGATCAGATTGCCTTTTACGCAAAAGCTCAAAACCCCTTGGAAACCTATTTGTTCATCATCGTCAGTATCTAAAAAACCAACAATTCTTTAAGTTACGATGAGTTCTTAATAAAGGAAATTCAACAAAGTGAGAAAAAAAAGGACTTGGTATCACAAGATTGTCTAAAAAACTATACTAATATAACATTCATCTCAGCAAACCATCCTCTATGATTCACCAATCCCTCAGCAAATAATACTAGTTTAAAAATTAAAATGCATTTCTATCAATAAAAGTATCACAATTATGACAAATCTTACCGTCATAACCTAAAAATAATACTCTACAATGCCAAAAAAAAAAGGGGACATCTAACACTAGCCTAATAGTCATTCGGACCAAAGTCAGAACCCATGAATATTTTCAACTACTATTAAGCATCCAGGGCTCACCATAGAACCTTATAACTTCTGAAACAGAATTCATCAATCCAGCCCCAGAAGACCGAGACTATTCTCCAATGACTGAGAAAATAGGAAACTAAATTAAGGATATCTCTGTGACTTACAGCCACCATATCTTGTTGGATCAGAAAAACACTTGTACATAGGAAAAGTGGAGTGATGCATAAGATAAAAATTTGAAGTCACGTCATAAGTCACTGCAGTGTGCAGAATAACAATCAGGAAAGTGGGTACCTAATTGTGAATATGATCAGGCCCTACACCAGCAAAATTTAGAATAATAGCAAGTTTTGGTGTCGTAGACAGTTAAAAGATGCACAAAAAGGCTATATCAGAAGAAATTTCATGGGCAAGCAATAGAACGTAGAGATTTTGAACATAGGCTAAAACTCAGTTAAAACATATATGCAGGGAAATCAAGGAAAACTGAAATTTGTGACAGATGATTTCATGCACATACACAGCAAGCTGCTAAACAGAATTGAAAAGGAAGTAACCACAGGCAAATACCAGTTAAACCTCTGTGAAATCCTGGGTCACATTTTGTCAGGTAGTATAGATCAATGGGTCAACGTATGACACCATCAACAGGCACAATAATCACATTTTTATGGAGATAAAAAAATATAATAATAATAATAATCTCAGAAAAATACAAATTCAGCTTTAAATGAATGATCAAATCAATAGAATGTGACTTAAATAAATAAACCAAGCTAGATGCTAACCTGGCAAACCACTGTGCCAATCACCATCTATTTTGAGATGAATTTGCTACCATTTACAATACCGAACCTTCTCCCTTCCATTTCCTTTCATATGTACACTTAAGAACCCTCTCCTGTGGCAGTTGGCAACCAGTGCCATAACTAGCATCAGCAACTTTATCATCAGGGTTTACTGATGAGTGATTCCCAGTCTTGAAGGCTGTCTGCAAACATGTAAATACTATACTATTACTGGATCCATACTTCTGTGTCATCAGAATGAAACTATCTCCATCATGCCATCATTTGCTGCAGCTTCATTACATAGTTTGTAACCACCTTTATTTATTTCTAACACTTGCTTTCAGATTTTCCCACTGAAAACAAATTTGGAATCAATAATACTAAACAAACGTCATTTGTCTGGATTTTCAGAAACCTTGGTGGGTGGATCTACACTCAATAGTAGCTTGGGTCCCCATCAAATCAACCTTGTCAGATCAAAATGCCTACATAGAGACACACAACACAAAGTAGCATTGAACTGGACACGTGACCTGATGGCCTTGCTTAGCCAGGAAGAAGTCATAATAGCAATTTCAACGTTTACCACACGGGTTCACAATGATGCATTTTGAAGAGCTCGAATCAAAAACATACGCAGCTATTGATAATTTTATCATATGCCTCTGATGAAAATGAAAAGTTGATCATACCTTCATCATCAAACATAACTTATACACAAAATACATTAAAAGGAGACAAGGACAAATACAGAGGCAGCAAACCATGTTCGATACTAGACAGAAGTCTATAAATTCAATCATTATGCAAGCCATTAGACACAAAATGCCGTTTCACAGTATGTTGAATTGCTTCCTTCAATGAATCATCTATTCTAGCAAACGCCAACACATCTATGAACTTTTCAATATTTGAAGCACTAGCAGAAAAACCATTATCAACCATTGTCTGAAAATACTGCACTGCCTTGAAAACCTCATTGTTGTCAAGATAGCCTCTGATGATTGTATTATATGTGAAATCCTCTCGTGAGCAACCGTTATCCTCCATGATTTGAAAAAATTCATCTGCTTCGTTAAGTAATCTAGCTTTACAAAAGCCATTAATCATTATTGTATAAGTTCGGGCATTTGGTTTCAAGTTTCTACGAGAAAGATTAGAAAACAGTTCTCGAGCATCTTCAAGTCTCCCAGCTTCACAAAATCCATCAATCAGGATATTATAAGTTGAAATATCTGGAACTAAACCCTTACACTCCATTTCATCGAACATGCATTTTGCTTCATGTAGAACATGATTTTTACACAGGCCATCTATCAAGGAGTTGTAAGTCCAAATACCTGGAAGATGCCCATGGTCTTGCATATCCAACAATAGTTGTTTTGCGTGTTGAAGTTTATCCTTCTTGCACAATGCATCAATAATAGTAGTGTATGTGACAGTGTTAGCTGTCAATCCTTTACCAGACATATTTTGAAACATTTCAAGGGCCTTATCAATGTTATTACTCTTGCAATACCCATTGATCAATGTATTGTAGCTCACAACATTAGGATGACACCCACTTCTACACATTACATCAAGTATCTCCAAAGCATCATTAATTTGTCCTCGCAAACAATATCCATCTATTATACTATTATAAGTAATAATATTTGGAGCCTTGCCCCTTTGAATCATCATAGCAACTATGTCTCGTGATGCATCAACCATCCCTTCCTTACAAAACATATCAACTAACATGCTATAGGACTTCAAATCTGGGGATATCTTTGCATCTATCATTTCTTTCAGCAGGTTCTTAGCTTCTTCCCAGTGGCCTAAATTGCAGAACCCTCTAATTAAGGAGGTATAAGCAACCACGTCTGGTGAAATGCCTCTACTCTTCATATGAGAGAAAAGGTCAAAAGCCTCACGCAATAGCTTGTCTTTACCAAGACTATCAATAATTGTACTGTATATCTGAATATTAGGCCGACAAGAAGCACCCGCAACTCCTGTGGAAGCTTCCATTCTTCGAAGCAAGGACATGGCAGCAGCATTATCCCCTACTCTGCATAAACCTTTTACCAATGTACCATACATAACAATGTCGGGTTGGAATCCCTGATTCATAATAGAGTGCAACAATTTCATAGCATTATTGATCTTATCATTAATAATAAGCCCGTTTATTAAAGTAGTGTATGTCGCGTAATCAGGTTTGAAACCAATTTTGATAACTCTACCCAGAATGGAGAAACCAAAATCGACATAGTTTAAATGAACGTAACAATTCATCATGATATTTAATGAATAAATATCAGGAGACACACCTAACATATCCAATTGACCGCAGAGAGAGAGGACAGTGGAGCAATAGCGATGAGAATCACCATCCTTTTGTTTCATTTTAACAATCGAAGATAAAACCCGATTGAATTCAATAATAGAAGGAAGAGGCCGCTTACTTGTCATCTGCTGAAAAAGAATTAAGGCATCTTCGAGCTTCGAAAACCCTCTCTCACATTGTTCCTTGACAGACCGATTTTGAGGGCGAGGGAGAGAAGAAAACGTGCGTTTGGTGAAGGAATCCATTAATGCAACTGTACCTCTTACATAATTCATTCTCTTCACTAGTTAATCTGCCACTCTCCTGCTAAGCGCGCCGGACGAAGACGGCAAAGCGATGGGTTTTTTAAGTTCGGTTTGGACCGAGGTGAATCGGACCAAGACTAAATATTAAAAATTAATTTAAAGAAAATAAATAGAAGTAAATCGAAATTAATATTTTAAAATATTATTTAGATTATATTAATCTAATGTAGGTTAATTAGGTTGAATGATTTAAAACTTTTATTTAGATTGAGGTGAATGAAGATTAAAAAAATAAAACAAATAATATTTATATCATTATACTAAATAGATAAATCCTATCAGATTAGGGGTATAGGGTTTTAAGGGTATTTTATTCCTATTAAGTTAAAAATTTACATATTTTTTTATATTTATCTCGGTTACCTCCGACATCGGAGGTTAATAAAAGCAAAGTTAATAGAGGTGAAATATTAATATTAATTCACCCAGATAAAATTATTAAAAATGGTACCCAAATGGGATGAATCAATTGATTCATCTCCTTTAACCCTCTTTTACCCCAATCCAAACACACTATCAAGGTATCGGGATAGGGAAACAAATGCACTTGAATCATCGACCAATAAACAATACGGGACGTCCAAATCTCTGCCCGTATCCAATATCAAGTATGTCCTTTGCAATTTTTTCAGAAGAATATTTAAGTAAGCTTAATTATTTAAATATATCATATATTTATTTTTATTTTAAATTAGAAAGAAAAGATGTAAATATAAATAATATATCTAAAATAAGAGAATAAGGATAAATTTAAAAACTATCTTGTCACTTTTTTTAAAATGACATTATTGCGACAAAAGTTAAAATAAAATAATTATTAATATAATACTAACAATTAATAATTATTATGATAATATAATTATTATTTTTAATTTATTTGCAGAAAAATAGAATTAAATGAATATGCTATTGTACTAAAAATTATGACAAAATAAAGTAAGGAAAATATATTTTTAGTTGATTTAGCTTTTGTTAAAAATATATTTTATCTCTTAAATTTTAATTTATTAAAAAATAGCATAATTTTTATTATAATGTCTAATTTAATGAGATATTAATATAAAATTATGAGAAACTGATATAATAAATGTTGGTTAATAGTAATTATAACAATAACTATAAAGAAAGTTTAAATAAAATGGTAAAAATAAATTAATATCAATTATTGCAAATATTAAATACAAAATAAAATATAAAAAGCAGTGTATGAAAGTAAGTTATAGTTAGTTAGTTTACTGGGTAAATATTAGTAAGTGTAACTATGTGTCAATAAGTATAATACTTCATACCATATTTGTATATAAACAATAATATTTCAATAGATCTTATATTAAAGTAGAATGAACCCAAATTGTTCCACCTCTATTCAAAACTCTAACACATTGACTTCTTAGTGTTTGTTTGTGGAAGTTATTTGTTATCGATAATTTGCTATTGTAGTTTGTTGTTTTACTATATTTAAAATATAAATTTAATAAAACTATAATATTTTTTTAATAATTGAAAAAATAGTGTTTAGGAGTAAAGTACTTTTCCAAATGCGAGGAAAGTAAGAACAATATATATTTTTGTTACAAAACATTTACTAAATAGAAAAATTCACAGAGTTTCAATCGTAACTATATAGAAATCAATAAATAAATAAGTTGTGTGATAATTCATAGCTTTATAGATATTTGTATTTTTAATGATAAATTAACTTAATTGTCACGAGAAATATAGATTTTTTGGTTACATTGTTGCAAGAAACTACACCTCATGGTTAGTTTTTCCTATGCAACATAAGACCTTCTCTACTACTTATGTATGATACACGGCCACAATAATAATGTTGTCTTTGTTTTATCTCTAAACAAATTAGTACTCCCTCACTTGTGTTTTACCCTCTAGCATTATCAAGAGTTACCTTCTTGATAACTCAATTGATCAATAACTTTCCATTCAACCAAGATTTTCCCTCTCTAGAACAATCCTGTGAAACTCTAACCTAAATCTTTTTACTAGATCTAGATTTAACTATAGTATGTGCACTCACAAACTATTCTAATATTTTACAAAATACTCCCTCAAATAAGCTAGCAAAATATTCTAAAATTAACAAAGGATAAGATTTGGAACATAAGATATAATATGAACTAAAATCAAACTTAAAAACTAAACCTCCATAGAACTACACTACTAACATGATCATGTTTCCGCATAGCGATTGTGTTAATTAATAGGATTGGGTTGATCAACATAGCCTCATAGAGTTCCCGTCATTTCACTCATTGTTTCTTTGTTCTTTTTTTCTCTTTGACACATACATAACCCCCAATATTACCAAGCCATATAACCCTTGAAGATGCCTATTCTCTTTTATTGTCTGCCATTTTAGATCATCTTTATCTAAAAAAATAATTTTAGTTATTATGATCCCTTAATCTATAAGGATAATTTCATCATTATAATGTTATTTTTTCAAAAATAATTTTAATAATTTTAATTCTAAAAATATTATGCAATTACGATGGCACTAGTCTATATTCATATTTGAAATAATATTTTGTGACATTTAACAAAACTTTTTAAATGATTTATTTTACAATATCTTCTTTCATACTTGAATTGTTTTAGTATGATCACTTGTTGCAATATTTTCAAGATTAAGGCTACTCATTTGTTAACCAGATTGGCTAGAAAAACAATTGATTTGGTTTTTTTTCTTCCTAGATGTATTACTTTATGAAACTTTAATGTAATAAAAACAATATTTTATGCTGTTTACAGATTAATAATACTTATCAACTCTTGGCTACACTATAAACTTTTAGTCATTAGTTTGGAATTATGTAGTCACTTTTTACCTTTTTTATTTGATTATTAGGTTGAATTATGGTATGTGTTTTGTTGTATAAATTAAGAATCATATATTTATTAATTAATCTTAAGAATTAAGTTGTGGTTTTTACAAAAACTAGTTGACAATTACATGCAGTGCATGAATTTTATCATCATTAATATATCTAATTGTTTCGTATAAATACATCTTGAAAATTTTCAAGGTGCATTATCCTCAATAAATTAAGCAAATTAGTTTATGCCTATTTGATTATACATATTAGATTAATTAAGAAAATTAACATTTTAAAGTCAAATTTTAGGTGTAAGCACATGATGATAACAATGAAAATAATATAATATTATATATGGTGAATAAGATAAGATATACATAGTAATTAAGTAAAATAGTATTTGGTGATGATGATATTTAATTAGAAAAGTGGAAGATAAAGAGTTAAGTAATTTATTAACAAATAAAAAAGAAAAAGGTAAATTATGATAATCAAGAAAAAGATAAATTATTATTATTATTATTATTATTATATTTTTTACTATTGTAATTTCTAGAGCAAAATAAATGTTGTGCATGTGTCATACATAAATCGATCAATACATGAGTCATGATATGATAAAATTAAGTACGAAAAAAGTATTGTTCTACACATTGCTTTTATATATAGTAGGAGAAAGATATGATAAATGCATGATCTTTGTCAATATTTATGTAAAATCCCGTTTCATGAAAACCATAACTCCTTCAATATCTTTATGATTTAAACATAAAGTTAGCTACTTTACACATTTCATTACATATTTAAACAATTTGAAACCCTTTTTACATTTTTTTTAAACATTGTGTACTCACTTTATTATCCTTTATTATGTCTTTGACTCCTTTTGGCTATTAAAATTATCCCAAATTGTTATAAGTTATCTAAAATTGAATTTCTTGACTTTTTTGAGTCTCTTAATCATTTTCAAAATGATAAACAGAGGTTTTGACTAAAAAAAATATCATCCATGCTTCATTTAATTTTAATTGGCATTTTGTGCCTTGAAATAAACTTTTTAATTGTTGAAAATTTATGAAACTTCAAGGATTATTATATTTTGATGATATTGAGAAAAAATGAATATTAAAAAAATTTATCTATATTTTTATTATTTTAAAATTTATTCTGCCAATTTTAGCCATGATGTGCTACTAAAAACTAACTTTCTATGTCCATATCTTATCTAATCCTTTAAGAGTTCAATTCAAGCCATTCAATATTGAAGATTTTTGATCTAAGAAATTCAAAGTTAGCCATAGAGACAAGGCACCTCTTCTCTAGTGATTCACATACCATGGATGATGGACCCAAAAATATCCCTTCATTATCACTTGAGATTTTATCATATGTTTCTTCTTTTCACCTTAGAAACTAAACCACCCCCATTCTTTTTCCTCTACCATTGGTTTCCATCTCCTCCACAAAGTCCTATCATCATATAGAGAATAATAATATTTTCCTAATCATTAAATATCCACCATAATCATTGCAATAATATTTCTTTTGACTATTACCATACCAACTTCATTTCATCTAACTTTATTCATTTTGTATATATCCTTCCCATACACTAACCCATGCCAATATCTCCTCCACAAATCCACGTCCTTATCCTTATTCCTCATCCATATATGTGCCACCATTAACACACATTTATCCTCCATTAAAAAAGCTTTAAAGTTCTTCCAAATTTAAGATTTGGTTAATTATTTCCCTTATCTTTCATCTCCTTTCCTTTGTTATGAATTTTAAGCATTGATTCCTTATGTTGTCTCAAGAATTTATAGGATTTCAATAAGGTATTTGAAGGAGATCGAAGCTTGATCCTTGTTATTTTTCTTTACCTTAATAGCATAGGTTGCAAGTAAGATCTTCTTACTCCTTTTAAGCATGGTCTCTTTGGTAGTATGTATGTTGGATCTCATATGAATATTTATGGATTTTTATGCTTATACATGTATATGAAGCATGATATTTTGATGTTAAAGGTATGGAGTTAATTGTATTGTGATGCCCTAAATCTTTGGTACAAATATAAGCTTGAAAAGCATGAATTGTGACTTTTCAAGGCTACCAAAATTATTGTAACTTCATGGGTACAAATGTACTACTTGGTTGTAGGATTGTTGTTAAGTTAAATTGAGATAAATAGCCATAGCTCTAGTTCACCTTATTTAGTTTTTTTTTTAGCCTCGAGCTCATCTCAAATTTGAAATGAGCCAAATGAGTTCAGCTCGAGCTTGGCTCGATAAGGTTCATGAACCGACTCGAATTGGCTCATTAATTTTTTTTTAAATATTAATGAACTAAATCAGTTCTTTTATCATACTTTGATTCATGAATTGGCTTGTTTGAAATTTAAACAAACAAAATCAACTCATTTAATTATTCGACTTGTTTAAAAGCTCATTCAAATATTTAGTTCATTTATTAAGTAAATTATATTCAAGTCCAATCTATAAACAAACCAATTGAGCTTCTAAATGGGTCAAACTGAGCTCAAGCCAGCTCGTAAAAAATGATTCAAACCTCCCTTGGCTTGATCTTAGCTTATTTACTAAATAAGTATAATAATTAACCTCAGATTTAATTAGTTTTGCTAAACAAATGAGTGTAATTGAATCAATAACAAGTCGAGCTGAGATAGCTTAGTTTTTTAACATCCCCAAATGGTTTTGAGTTATAATGTAAATAAGGTATGAAATGAAATCTTCAAATTTACAGCTTACAAAAAAAATTACGGTTTGCAAATCCAATAAGTACGTTTAAAGTTATGGCCAAAATCATGTATAATGTCAAGTTTGTTAAATTATGAAACTTTCATGTTCGGCTTAGCCTTTTAAATTTTTGATGTGCTCTTCTTGTTTTTAATTTAATTTGATGATTTAATTGCATATTTTAGATATTTTAGTTCAAATTTTATACATAATATGTCATCTTTTGGATTAGTGTGGCATTATTTATAAAATATTAAGTTTGAGCCTATTTAAAGTAATTTTTGGCATTTGCTATGTATACTTGTGTTTTTAGCCAAATTATTTGGGTTTTTGGTGTTTTTGATTAATTTTAAGGCTACCATTTTAATCCATAGATTTTGTAGGTGAATTTTAAATGAGATTTGAGCATGTTTAATATGTTTTATAGGTAAAGAAATTTATGATACTTTAGGCATATTCAAAGTATTCTTTGTGATATTGAAAGTGTTCATTACTAATTACCACATGAAGGGTTAAAGTGAAAGTAATCATGTTTTGTGGATAATTAAAGAATTAAGGGTAAAAGGATCATTAAAGACCTTAAGTATGTTGTTAGGGGACAATGGTTAACCATTAACTTTGACTTTGACCATGAATAGTAAATTTTGAGGAAATAGCATATGGCCTTGTTTTAAGGTCTTTAACCTAATATATCTTATATTTTTTTCTCATTAGCCCTTATGTGGTCATTTGAGATTAAAAAGAGTTATTTTATAGGTTTTTTAGCTAGTGCATTTTATGTAGAGGTTTGTGTTATCTTTAAACATTTATCATGAGTTTAGAGTCATTTATAAACACTTGTATGTTGTGTGTTATGTGAGAGTTTGGTGTTATCTAAAAACACCTATATGAAACAAGTTGGTGTAATCTATAAACACCCATGGATACATTTAGTGCAATTATAAAAACAAATGGGTCAACAGACTGTATCTATCATTTTGTGTAAATTAACAAACACAAAGGACTCTAGGGTGGCTAGTGGTTTGATACCATATCTACTCTATATAAGGGATCTACAAATCCAATAGATGATGTACACATTTACGGAAAAAGATACCCTTATGGTTGCAAAGCTGTCATGGCTAGATGACCATGAGTTGAGGGTGATTTTGTAACACCCCAAAATTTACTATTGAAAATTCTTATTTTTTCAGAAGAGTACTATTAAGATAATTGGGTGTTATTGTTGTATTCAACATAAGTCTAACTTACCATACCATCCTTATATTGACTACAAGGCAAAACATTTAGAACATAAAATAATATAAGTAGAGGATGAGAAATTTTTTCATAAAATGAGATTAGAGTTAGATATTAACTTCGATTATAGAATACCAAAGTACAACAAAAAAGGGATATAATGAAACTAAGAGTCCAAAATATATATGGATTATTGGAAACATTAACTTTACATCCAAACACTAATAGATAAAAATTACTCATTCATAAGTAGTGTTATCATAAGTAGTGAAATCATCAAGAATGTCCTTAATAACCTATACAACAAAAACTAGGTCATCTACTAGTGGGAATGAGTAGCATCCATGAAAAGGATGGTCAATGCGCTATATACTGAGTACAGTAACAATATAGTCATAAGAAAGGGCATGTATACAAATAAGGCCATACCCATATTGAATAATTAACCATGCCCATTAATTCAATACATGAGAGGTTTGTGGGAGGAATCAAAATATTCCAAGATAGATGAGTATACATTTCTATTTATTAAACCTCTTGAGTTTAAATACTCCACTATTCATAACCGGTGGAATAATATCAATAATATACAATCCCATGACATAATGCTCATGGCCATTATCATCATATGATGGAACATACTAGTAAAACTCCAAGGTATAATGCTTAAAGACATTATTCTCATTTAGTGGAATTGACTAATACAACTCAATATATAAAGTTCTTGGCCACTATTATTTTCTGATCGAATGGACTAATATGACTAGTCTTGACTCGTATGATATTTCACTTTAAATATTAATGTCTTATTAGACTTTTGGTTGTCTCAACAATGTCATGAAAGTTTATCATAAATATGAAAGACACATAAAACACAATCAAAAGATCTTTAGGGCATTCCTTAAGGTAAATGACCACAATGCCCCCCCACAAAACCCTAATATCACAAGACAAATGTAAATTCTTTCTTGAGACTCATATAACCACTAAATTTAGTACATCCTCCTAATATATCATTATTGACAACATATCTAAACAATCAAGGTCTAACTCTTCCATATCGCACATGCAATAACGAGCATACCTCTAGGATTTCTATTTAAAATTTAAGCAATTTTCTCATTTTATTAGACTCATGTTGCCTAGAATTACACCAAATATTCCATGTAATAGTATTATCATATTTAAACTAATGTCAATTTAGAAATACCAAAATTTCCATATTTAACCTGTAGACCATAATACCCACATCTCACTTGAATGCTTCAAAGTCTCTTCTTAGATAACTTGTGCTATAATCAACCCCACTTGATCATATTACTCACAATATTAATTATAAAACCCTCATTGATTACCATGCCATATTTATTTCCTGAACTATCATGAAATAACTCAAATATCTTTAAGGTAGCCACAACACCCAAACTTGTACCAAAATCCTACAAGTCCCAAGATTATTAACTTTCAATCCCCCAACATATTTCATCATGACAATACTTAACCATATTTACATGTAATTTCTACATAACTGAGTTAAAATAATAGATCATGTCAACATGATAGGGTTACAAGACAAGCATAATTGAGCAATAATACATACAACTCGTGCTTTAAACATAATTTTCACTTTTCCATAACACAATACAATAATATCATGGTATGGCATCAACAACATGAATTACAAAATATATGACTATACTAGAATGATATTACATAAAATTTACACATAACGTCAAAGCCCTATTCAAATGCATGTTACCTTACCTAAATGTCACTAGCTTCTAAGCAAGAGTAACCCTAATTCTCCTCCTCCAAGACCACTAAAAAACATGTAAGAACTAAGAAGAAACCAATATTAGAATGTAAGAAAATGAACAAGGAATGAAAAGGAAAAAGGAGAAAGAGACTGAGAGGGTTGGCTGAGAAGGGAAAAAAGAAAAGAAAAGTGTGCTTAGTAAAGGGCAACAATTGGTTACAATCGAGGGGAAAGAGTAAGGTCGATGGAGGGCTGAGGGAAGGGAATAAGTTGGAGCAACAAACATGCTTGGTCGAGAGTCGAGGGAGAGAAAATAATGAACCCGCTTGGCAAGATAATCGAGACCAGGGGAGAAAATCACCTACTCAGCAAGATGACCCACTTAACGAGTTAACCAACTTAGCGAGTTTACTGTCTTGGCAAGTTCAAGCCACTTGATAATACTAGTGAAGAACGAGAGAAATAATACAACTTGGCCAAGAGGGAGAAAAAAGTACAACTATTATGTAACACCCAAAAATTCACTACTTTTTTTTAAAAGAAAAATGCGGAAGTAATTAAAATAGAAATTCTTAAATTAAAACCTGTGAATTCTAGGGATGTTACTACCACACTTAGTACCAAATCGGTTCTCTCCGACCGTTTCAGTACCAAGTGCTAACGCTAGAAGAAAAGTAATAATCAGTTATAAATCAAGACAATCCAAATTTCAAATAAGCATTAAACAGTTGTAAAATAAAAATCAGAGTATGCATAAAGAATTATTATTATTCAAATTAAAAAGGGAAATAACTTACAATCGATAAAAGATTAACAAAAGGAAATATGATCACATAAATAGTAAAATATGGCCACAAATCTCTTGAACTTGAAGCCAAAACATGCTCAACCCTTAGCCTCGACTAATGTCTCGCCCACCTACACAAAGTTAGTAGGGCATACTACTCCTAGGAATGAGCAACACCTATGGAAAGGGTGATCAGTACGCTACGTACTGAGTAAGGTAACCGAGCACTAAGGCCAACACATAAGCACATAAACCATGCATAAGAATAAAAGAACATAAATACCATCATGATAACATAATATCAAACAATCATTCAGGTAGATACGTAAAGGCTCATTCATAGCCCAGATTAATTATTTAATTAATATCTGATTAGAACTCATTTCACACCATGCTTTTTATCAAATCTATACGAGTATGAGAACCCACTATTATAGCCGGTGGACCAGAAACACACAGGGCATAAAGCTCCTGACCACTATTATAGCCGATGGACCAGAAAAGCACAAGGCATAAAGCTCTTGTCCACTATTATTCGCCAGTGGACCGATCTGGGCCTTTCTCGTATGGTGTTCCACTGTAAGTAATTAGTTTCTTTCCCATGTCTTGGCACAAATATGTTTGGTTTTGTTGAGCACGGAATCCCCCACTATTATAGCCGGTGGACCGAAAACGCACAAGTATAAAGCCTGACCACTATTATAGCAGGTGGACCAGAAACACATAGGACATCATGCCCTAACCACTATTATTTGCCGGTGGACCGGTCTGGGCCTGGCTCAACAATCTTTCACTTTAAGTGATTAATGTCTTAAGTATCTTATTCGGAAAAATTTTAACCCTATACATGTATAATCACTCCCTTTACACTCCAAGTGATCCGTATTATACCATGAGAACCCTACACCTTCTAACTTCTCAGAAACCCTAGTTTAGGTCTAAGTGACCCATCTTACTCCACTTCACACAACTTAAATCATTTTAACATTCCACACATCACAACTCATAAATTCCACCCTCATAATTACACTTTAGAGCTTGTTTGGTTTAACTTATGAAAAATAGTTTTTTAGATAATTAATTATATAATGTAATTACAGATTAATTATCACTGTTTGGTTTTCCTTATTAAAAGTTATTTTTAAAATTAATTATCTAAAACTACTTTTGATAAGCTATAATCAAGAAGTAAATCCTATCTACTTATCAAAATTAGTTTTATATCTGCCCGGTACGGTACTATGTTAATTGAAAAAGTCATTTATAACCTACTACTCACTGTTCAACATCTTTCGACCCTAACTGTTCGACTCTTTCGACCCTCGACGGCCAGACCTCCGCGTTCGTCCATTCGAGTTGCAGCTGTTTGAATCTTCACCTCTACATCATTCGATCTTACTTCCACTCCTTCGCATCTACTCGACGGGTATGCAATCTCTCTTCTTCTGCGAGATTTGTTCCAGGTCGTTGTTCTGAGAGTTTTTTTATTTTTGGGTTCGATTGGTCCTGCGTTGTTGTATTACGTTTGAATGAATTAGGGGATTCTAGATCTGTTAATCTTATTTTGCTTCTCCGACCTTCTTCCCTGCCACGGCTTAAATGACAGAAAGACCAGGTAGGAAGTTTCTATAGTTGACTCTTTCCATGTGGTGGCGAGAAGACCCTTACGGTCGATGTATATATATCATAATGAACTGATGTGTGAGATTGGAATCTTGGATTTTTACGTGTTTCCATACTTTGGAGTTTCAGCTTACGAGAATTCTTAAACCTGGCTGCTAATGCCAATCATTAGTAGCAGTCTTATGGCTATACACATACAATTTATTATTCCTTGATTTCTGAGATTGTGTGTTTTATCTCGATCGTTTGTTTGGTACATTTTTATTTCCAACAGTGGTGAATTTAGGACGAATGAGACGTCTGTCTCAAGGACACCAAATGACTATATCTCTATTATCAGATTGAAATTTAAGCCCCTGTCCTTAGAACTTTACTTTTCTTTGAAATTAGATCAAAAAAAATACTAATTATGATCCTTATATATATCCAAAATAGCTAGTTCTGTATACTATCAATTAACAGGTGGTAAATTCTTTTCCCTTTAATTTCCATACCTTTCTTTTATCATCTATTATTAGAATTTTTATCAATCTGAGATTGGTGCTACTGATAAAATCAATTAGTCTGAGATGTGACCTGATTTAGATTCCTGAAATCAAGGGCTCTCCTTGAGCTCGAGCTAAATTGAATGTGGATTGTGGAAGAATCTGTCTAAATTGTCATTAAAAATATGAGTGTTGTTTTAGTTCCAATGCATGACAAAGTCCTATCCCTATTGGAATCAATTTTCTTGTTGTATCTCATATTATGCAAATGGTATATACTGTGCATCTCACATTGAGAGTTGGATTTCATTTGTTCATCTTCTGAGTAAGAATTCAACATCTACCAAGTACTAATTAACTAAAGTAGCCTTGAAGAAATGAAGATGTTCTTAGTTCTGGTTATAGTGAATTTTGTATTATGAACTATTTGATATTTCTGAATACATCAATCAAATTATTGATAGCTTATTGTGTTTTATGCTTATTAGTTATGAGCTGAAGTCAGCCAAGTATACCTTTTTGGCATTCATTTCAAACTAATATGAATTTATTGTTCATAATGCATGTATTAGGAAATAGCCCAAGTTCTAATAACTTGGAAGCATCTAATATTGAAGTAACATCATCAAATTCTCTCTGCAGACAAACCTTAGCAATCTAATAAAATCTCTAGGAGAATCCAGCTCCTACTATTGCAAATTCAAACTATTTTGCATACACATAGATCATAAATGGTAGAAAATTGCTGCAGACCCTTGTTTACTAAAAAAATATCTTCATCCCTATACTATCCTAGAGGAGCTACACTACTATTCGTCTACTCATCTATATGATCCATCAATAACAATGTCATATAGCAGATTTTGGAAGCCCAACAGCATTTGGTATGAAGATATTGCATTACTATTTCTCCCATAATAATTGTTGGATGACTTGAACCTAAATATACAGTATGCATGTATGGAAAACTCACTAGAAGGCTTATCTTCATCCTTGGGTTGGGAAAAAACACAGTTTATTAATTGTTTCAGAAAATAGTAGCTTGAGAAGACCATATCTGGCAGCAGATGTATAAGGACACTAGTAATTTTATCGATCGAATTAAAAACCAAGCTACATCTCCACAATATTATAGCCCATGCTAATGGACCCTGCAACAATAGTAAAAAGGCCATGACCATCAAGAAAACGAATAATGTTTGCTACTCCCGTCTGGTAAGCATATAATTATGGAGTATTACTACTAACTAATCCCTTTATCAGCAAATTAAAAATTAAAATCGATGTAGTGGATAGGGCCAACGGAATGGCATAAAAACAAATAAAACAAAAGTCCTATTGCAGCCGGTTTCTCTCACTGCACACCTATATCTTCCAAAATAAATAAATATATATATATTAGTTTGTTTATTTAGTTTCAAAAAACAATTATTTTTTTCCTAAACCTATCCATTTATGTTCCTCTATAAAAAGCTCACTTTTTACCCAGAAATAATGATAGAAGTGCATGTCTTGGCATGACAACAATAAAGAGCTAGAATTAACAAGGGTGCCTATGGAGATGGAACCGCATTGTTTTCTCCATATATGCTATATTCTTCTCTGATGAAATTGGTTGGTACTAGGTTGCTTACACAGTACATTAATAATGTGTGAGGGTGTGTGTGTGTGTTTCCTGTTTCTGTTTACCGATTTGTAGAAAACCATCACTTAAGTTCACAAATTGCTGATTCTAATTTGTGAATGTGTATGTGGTTACCGCCAACAACGTACACGCTGCTACACACACACGCTTTTAACATTTTCCTACCTTGTATATAAGATATCAAATGGTATAATGTGAATATTTATATATAAAAGAATTGTATTTGATACTCTCCCTACATCAAAGTTGTAAATTAATTTTCAATATATATTTTTAGCAATATGATATAATTCTTCATAATAATATAAGATATATATTATTGATAGAAATATAATATGTGAATTCACTAATATACACAATATGTATAATAACTTTTATAAGACATACATCATTAATAAAATATATGAACTTTTTAGATGTGCACAGGAACTATATAATTTTAGTCAATGACTTAGAATTTACCTAATTCTAAAGATAGATCCTATGAGAAACCAAGCAAAATCTGAAACTCGGAGACAGAATGCATATATATTACTTTTGTCGTAAATTTATAATTAAAATGTATGTTTATAATTGCAAGTATAATACAATTAATTCTAAGTATACTATAATTATGTTAATAATATATTGAAATTGATATCTCTATTGATAGTATGTAAGTGTATTTGTAGGATATATGACATCTTCATCAGATACTGCACATTGGACCGAATCAAGGCATCAAACCTTTGTTCAATTATGTGTTGAGGAGGTTAAGAAAGGCAATAGGCCTACTTCGAGTTTCAATAAGATTGGATGGTCCAATATTATTGATGGTCTTAATAGGCTTGAGAATGTGCGATACCAAAAAATTCAAGTGGAAAATCATTTTACCTCAACAAAAAAAGATTACTTGGCATGGGTAAAACTTGAAAGTGAAACCGGACTTGGGAGAGACCCAATAACAGGTGCAATCACTTGTGGGGAGGATAGGTGGAAGATATTTATTCAGGTAAATTACAATTATATATTTTTTAACTTATTATTATTATTATTATTATTATTATTATTATATATAACATGTAATAATTTATTTATTTTTTTTGTAGCAAAATCCAAGTTGTAAACACTTTCGCAACAAGCCAATTGCCCATTTAGATTAGCTTCGATTAATCTTTGGTGGTACTCATGCAATTGGAGAACATTCATGGGCTCCATCTCAAGGGACTCATCCAAGTTTCGATAAGGATGATGAAGAGCTAAAAACAAGTAATGTGGGTCCTTCTAAATGCGAAAAAGTCATTGGCATCGAGGGTTGTGATTCTAGTGATTCAGATGGTGGGACATGTCAAAAGGAAAAGTCAAGCAATAAGCATTCTAAGAGTCAACAATCTAGTTTTCGTAAGATAAAGGAGTCAGCTAGTGACAAGCTTGATTATAAGTTGCTACAATTATGTGAATTATTTTGACATGTCAAAATGATGTTTGTGAATTTTATAAAGTTTGTTTAGTGGTTGTTCATAATTTTTAGTACTTTTTAATATCTTTATATTTTTTTTATACTTGTTAATGTTTAATATAATTTTTAATATTTAATATTACATAATTTATATAGTAATTATTACTAAAAGATATATATAGGAAGATAAAAACTAAAGATGGAAAAGAAAAAGTAATTTTGTAGGAAAATAAAAACCAAACACTAATAAGATACAATAAGTAGTTTTTTAGCATTAATCACTTATGTAATAAAAGTTAAAACAAACATACGTTTTACTTATAAAAGTACTTTTTAAAAGTAGATTTATAAAAGTAGTTTTTATTTAAAAGTAGTTATTAATAATAAGTAAAATCAAACAGGGGCTTATCACCAAAAACACATAATACCACCAAAAACCCTAAGCAGCCACACCAAACCCTAATTGTCCACACAATCCTAGCTCGGTCTCCTACATACCCTTATATTGCTCCACGTACTATTTTTCACCCAAAGTGTTCAAACACCCAAACCACACTTATATTACCTTCCTCACATCCTAAATTAACTTTTCTTACGTAAATTTCATGCCCATGAAAACGTTACACACCCCATGCAATCATTCAAATTTTTCATGCAAAACCCTAAAACTCCCACATAAAACCCTAAATTCAACCATACAAACCCTAGATCCATCCATGCAAAACCCTAGATTCCACCATATAAAAACCCGATATTCTTCCATGCAAAACCCAAGATTCAATCCACACAAAACCTAAGGTTAGATTCCCCCATACAACACTATAAAATCCGCCATGCAAAACCCTAAGTCCATCTATATCAAACCCTAGTTTAGATTCTCCCATATAAAACCATAAATTATATTCTCTCATACAAAACCATGCAAAACCATAAATTAGATTCTTCCATAGAAAACCTTAAATTAGATTCTCCCATATAAAACCACAAATTAGATTCTCCTATATAAAACCATAAATTATATTCTCCCACACAAAACCATAAATTAGATTCTCCTTCACAAACCCATAAATTTCCCATTTTATTCATCCACTCATGGATAATTAAAATACTTAGGTCATCTCACATCCCTTGGTCAACTTATTTCCCCATTCTCCTTTTTCATCCTTTCCCCCACACAAACCATCATAACATCCTCACATGCATGTCTTACAGGGTCACAACTCATATCATCACATACCACAATATTTCATCACATACACATAATACACATGCCATATAGCAACACATTATCACACTTCAACTCCACGCCATATTATACATGAAATCAGTATAATAATAAATATATGATGCAAAACATACAAAGTATATAATGCACATCAACACACAATAGGCTTTAGTAACACCCTTACCTAAAACGACACCGGTCTTGGAGCACGCTCCTACACCTCCTTAGGGCCTTGACTGGTCTCACCTATTATGAAGGAAAAACTAGAATTAGATTCCCTCCTACCAAAATACTATTAATTACTAACTTATTTCAAGACTAGGTTTTTAATAAAATACTAAAATAATAATAGCAAAAACACTAAAAATAATATCAATATTAATATTAACAAGAATAATAAAAATAGCAACAATAATAGTAAAAAGGGCATTACTCAAAAACATAGTAAAATAAGGGCATCGACCCCTTTACCAAAATAATAATAATGATAATAATAATAATATGAATAATAGTAATAATAACAATAATGAAATAGTAATAATGATAATGATAAAAACCATAATAATATTGCAAAAATGATAATAATCATAATAGTAATAATAGTGAGGATAATATTTGAAGATAAAAATAAGTATGGTTTCCACCCTACATTGAATAATAATAATAATAATAATAGTAATAATAATAATAACAACAACAACAACAACAAAACTAATAAGAATAATAAATACTAATGATAAAAATAATGATAATATTAATAATAATAAGACTTGATATATGAAACGAACTCCAAACGGAGTTTAGTAAAAATTACACAAGAATCGCAAAATCAACCGAACAGAAATAGGGATAGGGTGGTCGGGACTGCCCGATCTAAATCCTCGAAACCGAGAATAACAAAAATGCCGGAAACCGACAAGAAACGACGCAAGATCGTAAGAAAAATAGCTTTATTTCATATGCTGAAATCGATTCGAACCAAGTTGTCCTTCTTACATAAAGATAGAAGCTTTATATAGGGCAGCAACTAGCTAGGGCTGATGGCAGTCGAACGTTGGGCAACGGTCGAGAAGGAGGAGCGGGCAGAGTGGATTAATGGTGGATATTCTCCATTGATGATGGTCAAAGAAGAAGGCGGGATTAGAGGAAGATAATCGCAGATGGAAGAGTTCGGTCGAACTGAGGGAGCGGCCTTGATGCCGCGTTTGGTCGACCGTGCTGAAGGATGGTTTTAAGGATGTGGACCGGGTGATGGGGGAGAAACGAGTGTGTGAGTTTGGTTTGGGCCTTTTTTTTAGGTGGAGAAATGGTGGGCTTTGGGTGTGGTAGGATTAAGGTTGATGTGGGGAATTTGAAGGTGGTTTAATGATGGTTTAGGCAAAACCCATTTAACTAGCTGCTTAATACCCTTATTACAAGATAAAACTAAATAAACAAAACAACGAAAAATAATAGTAGAATTTTGCTAATTGGGCGATAATGCCATTATTTTTGCTAATAATTTAAACTTGAATATTTCTTCTCAGCAACATAATCCCCTTTCTTGATAGCAACCGTCTTGAGTCCTTTTCCCCGCTTGCTTGGCTTAGATTGTCAATTTTCTTGGTTATCCTGCAAGACAATAATACAAATATAATTAATTATTTTTAAAGGATAATTAGTGCTTTTCTTAGTAAGGGTACTAAGGGTATTTGGGCTTTCATCAATATCTATAATACTACTACTATAATTCAAAATAGGCATAATAGCGTTTCAGCCCTATAGAGAATAATAATACTAACATTGAAAATAATAATAATGATGATGATGATGATGATGATGATAATTATATTAATACTAATCGCATAACAACAACAACAACAACAACAACAACAACAACAACAACAATAATAATAATAATAGCAAAATTAATAGTAAAATAGTTATAACAATAATACTGAAATAATAATAATAATAATAATAATTTTGAAATAGCAATAATAATAATAATAATAGAAATAATAAGAATAATAATAATAAAATTGAAGTAAAAATATAATAGGGCTTCGGCCCTTAACAGAAATAATAATAAAAACATTAATAATAATAATACATATTAATAATGGAAATAATAATAATAATAATAATAATAATAATAATAATAATAATAATAATAATAATAGTATTTATATTCAAATAAATGAAATGAAATAAATTAAGGCTTGTAAAAATAGGGAAAAGGGTTGAGAGGGTCTAGGGTTCAACCTTAGGTTGGCAGGGATAGGTGGCACCGGAGGTGGTGCATAGCGGCGATCGGAAAAAGAGAAGAAAAGGGTAAAAGTTGAAGGCTGGGAACAAAATAGAGAGAATGAAGGTGGGAGATGGGGAGATTATGGTTTCCTAGAAGGAGAGGAATAGAATGAGGGTGGTGGTGCAGCCAATGGTGGCGGTGCACGGTAGCGGCGGTGGTGGCTAAATGGAGGAGAAGAAGAGAAAGAGAGTATGAGAGGGAGAAAGAGGAAAAGAGAGGTAGGGGAAGGTAGAGGGTGGTCTATAGAATAATTTGGGAGATGAAAGGAGTGGCGGAAGAGGTGGCTAAGGGTGGTTCGAAGGGCGGCGAAGACAGAAAATAAGGCTACTCAAGGAGATAACTTTGCACGGCCGAGGTGGCTCATGCAGGAAGAGTCGAGGGATGAATGAGGTTTAGGTAGTTAGAGGGCGGTGCAAGGAGTATTCGGGTGGCCAGAACGGGCGGCGGTGTGGGCTGGAGGAGGAAATGGCGTCTAAAGGGGCGGTGTTGGCAAGGTCGGGGAAAAGTTGAGTTTTGGGGAAAGCTCAATTGTAGACTGGGTAGGGGGTATTTATAGAAATAAAGGGGTGGCTTAAGTCAAAGGGGAAGAACGGGAGGATCGACAAGTCAGTTGGGCTCGCTGGCGGCGACGGTTGTCGGCGAAATTCAAGAAAGACATGGTAAGCAGTTGTTGGCTGGGAGAAGAGATAATGTGCGAGGAGAAGGGAGAGTTAGTTGGGCAAAATGGTCAACGAGTCAGCAGGAGAGAAGGAGAAGAGTATCGGCTGGTCAAAGGAGCGAGATCGGCTATAGGATTTTCGGCTGGTGGCTGTGTTGCAGGTCATCAACGAGGCTGGGCAAGTGCGAAGGAAGAAGAAGAAGAAGAAATAAAAGGCTGGACTGGGCGGTTCAGGGCAGAAAAGAAAGAAATAAAGAAAGAGGAGACCGACCGGACAACAACAGTAAAATAATTAATCAAAACGTAGTGTTCCAGGGGTAAAAGAGAGAAAATGCGGCGCAGTGAGTAGGGCAGTTCATGTTATCCGATATCTGCTTATTTGATCCGATATCTGAAGTGATCCGATCCGAAAAAGTAAATAACCGATCCAATTTTTTTTTCAAATCAAATATCCGATCCGGTCAACGAAAAGTCAAACAAACCAAATATCCGATCCGACAAATACAAATAATATCTGATCCGAAGAAAAATATTTATACATTTTTTTATAATTTTTTATTTTATATATAATTGTATATAAATAAGTGTAGAGGTGTGTGTGTATAATTTTTACTTACTTTATTTATTATTTGAAGCAAAATTTAATTTAATTGAAATTATATTTTTAATACAATCCCTTTTCAGATATGTATAAAAAAAATAAAATTACTCTGCATACCGATAGACTCCACCCACACCTTTCTTATTTTAGTTTTAACATCGGATATTTGTTGAACAAGTCGGATAATTGCTAAGTGAATCGGATATTTGCTCATCATTCGCTTAGCAAATCGGATAATATCAAATACATTTATGATTTGGTAGTTTTTTTATATTTGAAATTGTATTCGGATAATATCGTTTATATTTGATATCCGATCCGAAAATTCAAATATCCGATCTTCCGGATATCTGAAGTTTCAAATCAAATATTAAATATCATTTTTAGATATCAAAAATTTCGGATATCTGATAATCAAATATTCGAAATATCGGATATTTAAACCGTGAACAGCCCTAGTAGTGAGGGAGAAGGAAGGGGGCAATCACGCAGGCTGGGCTGGCCAAAGGAAAGGAGAAAAGGAAGGATTGGGCCGCGGGAAGCAGGCCCAATTGGGGAGAAGGTAGGGAAGTAAAGAAGAAGAAAGAAAAAGAAATAAAAAGAAAGAAAAAGGAAAAAGGGAAAAAGGAAAAGAGAAAAATAATTAGGTTGGGTATTTAAATTAATTAAAATATTTGGGATATTTAAAATAATAATATTTTAAAAAAATAATATTTAAATTCCTTTTTAGGGTAAATAAGGATTTTTGAAAGATTTTTCATAAATTCCATTTTAATTAGGAAAACACCCTAATTTTCTTCAATTAAATTATTTATAAAATTAATATTAATTTGAAACTATTTTCTCCTTCTTATTTTAAATAAAATAATTTATTTAATTAATTTCCAAAATAATATCCTTAATTAGCTAAAATACCCAAATTTCTCCTAATTAAAATACTCATAAATTTCTTCTTGATTTGTCCTAATTAATTTCCTTTTATTTTAATAAAAATAATTTATTTAATTAATTTTTCTAATAAAATCTTATTTAACTATAATTTTAAAAATTAAAAATTTTGGGGCATTTCATATTAATGGCGACTGAGTCAAAATTGGTGGTGGAGGCTCTAATAGATGAATGACGAACAATAGAGTGGAACTAGAGGAGGTTTGGTGGTGCATGGTTGGATGGGTCATAAATGGAAAGGGAAAATAGACTAACACCGAAAACAATGACAATGACAATGATGATGAAGTTGGTTGGCAAGAAGAAGATAGAGAAGAGGTTCAAAGATCATGGAAGGTTTTAAAGGAGAAATATCAAAGTTTTAGTTGGCTTGCAATAAATGACTACAAGAGAGAGAGAGAGAGAGAGAGAGAGAGAGAGAGATTTATAAGGTTTGTTGTATGAGGGAGGATGGTGTGAGTGCTAAGAGGTGAGGCATGGTGGTCTAGCGCAAATTGACAATGTATAGGCTAATGGCATGAAATTCATTTGACCAAGCTAGGGTGATGATGGTGGAGTGAAATCTTGTTGATAGTTAGGAAATATAGGTTGATTAACCAAATTGAGCATAACTTGGTCTATAGGGGCCCACACAAAAAGGAGAAAAAAAGAAGAATCTAGAAAAGAGAAAAGGAAAAAGGGAGAAAAAAAGGAAAATGGTGCCAAGGTTTGAGAATTAGAATTAAAATTAGAACTAAAGGTTTTAGAAGAATGTTAGGATATGAATTATTTGGAATTAAGGTAGATTAAAATTAGGGGTATTATACAACTACGCTCTTAAAAAAGCTTTCATCCTTGAAGTCAAAAAGTCATGTTTGGGGAAGACGAGAAGAAGGATGTAATGAAGGGGTGATCTTGGCAGTTAATTCTATAGAAGTTGGTAAAAAAGTATTGGGTACTACCCCTTAAAAGAGGGAGAACCCCAAAATCTAATGCATATATGCCAAAGAGCTCGAGATACACCAAGTGCATGTCCTTATCTGTTTCTCAGGTCACCTCCTCTACTCCATCGCGGTTCCAAAGGACCTTCACAAACAACACTGAGCTCATACGAGTCCATTGCACCTTGGTGTTATGAATCTGTAAGGGAACCTCCTCATATGAAAACAAATTACCAAGCTTGATCTCATCTCTCCAATGTAATTTCTCAGTTGTGAGATGTGGAAAATGTTATGAACTCAAGCTAACTTTGGTAGAAGTGCTTGGTGGTATGCAACCTCACCGACACTATCAAAGATATCATAAAGTCCAATGTAACTTAGGCTTAGCTTACCTTTCCTATCAAACCTCTGCACCCCCTTGGTGGGAGAGATACTTAACACAACTTTTCCCCCACCTCAAAAATATTATTGTATCACCTCTAATCAACATAACTTTTTTGTTGACTCTGAGCTACCCTTTCCCTATCTTGAATCAATCAAACCTACCGAGTCATCTCCTTAATAATATCCAACCCTAGTACAATGGTCTTGCTAATGTCACTCTAACACAAAGGTGTTAGAAACTTATGTCCATATAGAGCCATAAAGGGCTACCATTCCGATGTTGGTGTGATAACTATTATTGTACAAGAACTCCACCAAATGTAGACAATCCTCCCAATTACCTCTAAAGTGTAAAACACAGGCCCATAACATATCCTTTAGATTCTAGATTTTCCTCTTAGTTTTCCTATATGTATCTAGGCAAAAAGTGATACTCATCCTCAAATTCGTGTATATAGTCTTCTGCAAATTCCCCTAATATTGTGAAAGGAATATCAAATCCCTATTAGATACTATGTAAGTAGGTGTATCATGTTGACTCACCACATGATTCTTATATGCCCCTACTAACCGATCAATACTCTAGGTTAACTTCATCAGTACAAAAATTGCTGATTTAGTTAATTGGTCAATGATAACCCAAATTGTATAACATGCATTGTGAGTCCTTGGTATTATGCTCAAAAAATCCATGGAGATGGATTTCACTTCCATCTTGGAACTTTTGATGGTTCGACCAAACCTACAGTTCTATGGTGCTCTATATTAACCTTCTAATATGTCAAACATCTCGATACAAGCTTTGTTACCTTTTGCGTCATACAAGTCTACCATTAAAATCTCTTAAGTTCCTTATACAACTTATCCCCTACTAGGCGGATGGAATACAAAGTACATTGGTTGTCCTCTAAAATTTGACGCTTCAAATATATACAACTCTGGGGCACACACCAACAACCACTAAAGCTAATGCTACCATCCTCATAAATTTGAAAGACTCAATTTCTACTGTCCCACAACTTTTGTCGAAACCTTTTGTGATTGACATCCCTAAAGTGTCTCACTCAAATCTCATCAAACATAGTTGGTGTGATTGTAACACCCTCATTTTTTCATTACCAAAAATTTCATTTTAAAAACATTACGAAAGTTGAAATACAAAAAAATAGGGTGCCACTACCGCATCTAACATGATATAGGAGCTTGAACGCCTACATCACATTAGACACAAGGTTAAGTATCCAATCAAACAAACATAAAGGAAAACTAGATTTCACAATGAAATAGTTAAAGGTATGAAAGTCAAGGTGTACAACCCAAGGTAATTACAGCCTAAAAATCAGTACTAAAGGTACACAAGATGAAAATGATGACTAAAGAAAATCCATTATAAGGAAGGATGTTTTTTCACTCAAGGACTACAAATAAAATCTTCAAGAATGTCTATGCTCAAACAACCCAACTATGCCGAAGAAGAGGATGGACCACTCACTAGCCGTCCTTTGAAAACTTGCACAAGACTTTCTACTCGTGGGATTGAGTAAGGGATTGCAACAACAACTCCATTAATATGCATAAATACTAAGCAAAACAATATACTACTAATGTAGATCAAGGTAAGGTAATACCTACACAACATACTCATCGCATGACATACTAAATGAAATGCCCTAAAAATCATAATTTAGGAATTATGGAAAAATAATGATTTATTATGAAAATTAAGAAAATAAATTATTTTATTAAATAAAGAGAAAATTAATTGAGAAAAATAAAGAAAAAATAATAAATAAATTATTTAGAAATTTTTTGACATTTTACTAATTAAAATAAAAGTTAAGGAAAATTTATCCAAAATAGCCAAATTAATCTAAAAAGGAATTTAATTATTATTATTATAATAAATATTATTAATTTTAATTATTCAAAAAAATATAATAATACCAAATACCTAAAATACCCCAACCCCCTATTTTATTTCTTCCCTTTTTCCTTTTTCCTTTTTATTCTTTCTTTTCCTTTTTCTTTCTTCATCTCCTTTCTCCTTATCTATTTTTCTTTCTCCTCCCCCAGAAATGGGCCAGCCCACCGGCCTAAATACCTTCCCCCTTCCCCATCTTGTGCAGCTCAAGCTGCGTCATCTTTCCTTGCGCCCAACCACCTGGCTGAACCGCCACTCCTTTTTTTTTTCTTTTCTCCCACTGGACCGCCCGGTCCTCCCCTTTCCCTTTCTTTCTTCTTCCCCGCGCAACTACAGCTCGACTTGCATCTCTACGCACGTCGACCACCCCCTGCACCACCAGTCGTCCTTCCCTGCCCCTCTCCTTGTTGTTTTCTTTCCTTTTTTTGACCCCAACAAGCCCCATAGCTACCCTCCATGCGTGCCTCCCCTTTGCTTTTCTCTCCCCCTTCTCGACCTAACTTGCCATGGCAGAACTACACTGCTGGTCGGTGGTCCTGCTCACCTTCCCCGCTTTTCCTTTTCCCCTTCGTCATTTTCCCCCTCAATTAGCCTATAAATACCCCCTATGGGCAGCCATAACCGAGCTTCTTTTCCGCAGCCCAGAAATCTTTATTTTTCCCCGCCACCCAAATAGACCCTTATTCCACCATCATCGGCGACTGCCGCCGCTACCTCTACCCACAAAATTCTTCCTCGCATCACCCCTGTAGAACTAAGCTTCCCTCCTTCCTCGATTTGACCTACATGAGCCACCCCAGTCGTGCAAAGTCAGCTTCCAAATCAGCCCTCACCAACCCTGTGCCGCCCCTCACGCCGCCATTTGCCGCCAATCCTGCTGCAACCAGCACCTCCTCCACCCTCCAAAACAACCACGGGACTCCACCCTACCTCCCCATACCTGTAGATCTCCTTGCCTCCCTCTTCTTCCCCTTTCTCCACCTCCCACCACCTTCAGCCACTATACCAACCGCTATGTGCCACCGCCTCCATTCCACCCCTCTCCACCTGCTGCACCTTCCACCACCTCAAACACCCCCTCATTCCCTCTCCTCTAGCCTACAACCCTATCTTTCCACCTCCCTTCCTCCTCCACCGCCGCCACCGGTTCCGCCACTAACCTTAGGTGGTACTCCAACTTCCCCAGCCCTTAAACTATATTCTATAAGTGTTAATAATTTTTAGTAATATTAGCAGTATTACCCTTAATATTATTATTATTATTATTAGTGTTGTATTATTATTATTACTATTATTAATATTATTAGTATGTATCACCTTTATTACCTAACCTAATTTCAGAAATATTTATAACTGTAGCATGCTATTTAAAAAGGTTACAACTTTAGTTCTAATAAAGTGATCTTTACTATTATTAATGTTACTACTACCACTACTAGTAATTATTATTATTATTTTCTTACTAAATCGAACTTGGCCATTATCATTAAGACTACCACTAAGATGAATTCTAGGACCTCCATTAGTATTAACCCTAAGACGAAAGCTATTACTAATATTATCACCATACCTATTATTATTATTATTATTATTATTATTATTATTATTATTATTATTATTATTATTATTAATGTTATTATAACCGAAGTTGGCATATTATCATTTTGTTATTTATTAAAGAAGAAGAATACTTAAGCCTTAATATTTTTATTACTTAATATTTGAATATTGCTAATATTATTCCTAATGCTTTTATTACCAGCATTGTTACTATATTATTATTATTATTAGTTATTACTATTATTATTGTTGTTATCTTGCTACTATTATTATGGTAAAAATACTCGAACCCTTATATTATCATTACTATCATTATTACCTTTAGTAATATTAGTACCTTGTTAGTATTACTAATATCATATTATTATTTTACCCCTAAAGCTATTATTAGCCTTGGTCTTAAAAATACTAAGGTTTCTACTACTAGGGGCATTAGTATTACTACTACTATTATTATTATCGTTATTTTGCTATAACTAGTAATAGTTCTAGTATTAGTAGAAATAAAGCTACCAGGTTTGATGATGTAAATATAGCTACAAATATTAAAATAAATATAATTTGACTAGTAATATCTAGTAGACTAACTTTAAGATAAAAACTCTAGTTTTTACGTATAATGATTCCTTTAATAATAATAACCCTAATATTAGACTAAAATAAGGAATAATAGTACTTTTGGTAGGAGGGAAACTAATCCTTAGTTTTTCCTCTTATAGGTGAATCAAGCCAAAACCTTAAGGAGGTGTAGGAGCGTACTCTAAACTCAGCGTCGGTTTAGGTAAGGATGTAGATAAGGCCCATGTGTGTTGTGTGACTTGTATGTATTGGATGCTATATATCATGATATGTCATGTATCGTATGATTGTCATTAAATTGTCTTATGTGTAGTGCAACTTGGAGTTGAGGTATGTTTGTATATGTTTTCTTATGACATGAGTATGATATGTATATATGGTGATCATGATGTGATATGATATGGCCCTCTAGGACATGCATGATAGGAAAATTGATAATATGATATGGGAATGAAAGGAAAAAAAGAAAGAAAATGGGAAGTGAGTTCACTAAGGGGGATATGAGGTTGACCAAAAATAAATGAGAGATGGGAGCTATACATGGGAATCCTAAAATTTGCATGGGGACTTTAGGTGTTTGCATGAGATGGATAAAACTTGCATGGGGATGATTTTTATGTGAGAAAAGTGGTTTTAGGGTGTGAATAAGCTCAGGGAAGAGTTGTGGAGTGATTGGAGACTTGGGATGAAAAATAGTACGTAAGTTGGTGTAGGGGTGTATAAGGGACCCGATTAGGGTTTTGGGAGGAAGTAGTAATCTAGAAAATGTGGAATTAAAAATGATTAAGGGAGAGTGGAGTACGGGTTAAGAGTGGGAATTTATTTTATAAGGGGTAAGTATGGGTTCCATGGGAGAGAAGAGGTTTTGGGTGAAAAAGAGAGAGGTTACTTGTGGGAGAAGAAAGGTACCAGGGTTGAAGTGGCCAACTAGGGTTTTTCAGTTGCATGTGGAATCGAGGGGTAAAGCGATATGATTTGGGATTGGATCTAAATGAGATAAGGTATGGAGCGATAAATGAAGTAACGGTAGTGTAAGTGAAAGAAAGTTGGGCCACATAGGTCCAATTAGGGTTTTCAAGGGAAAACCCCAAAGGGTGATAATAGGTGGAGTTGATGTCATGAGGTGTTGGGCCTTAACCCATACACTCAGGAATTGGTTTTTCATTATGTATAAGCGTAAGGGGGAATGGATGTCAGGGCATGATAAGGGGTGCATGAGTCTCAAGATATGGGACAGGCCCCCTTGAGAGGATAGAAGTAGAATTTTGGTGACATGCATGTCAAGAGTGTAATGCTTATCAAATAAGACACGAATAAGATACTATCCATTGAAAGAGAAATATTGTTGAACCAGGCCCAGACCGGTCTACTGGTGAATAATAGTATCCAGGAGTCGGGGTGCCTCGTATAACCGGTCCACCAGTGAATAATAGTGGGTAGGCGCATTTTGCCCTGCATGACCATTCCACCAGCTATAATAACGGGGGTTTCCATGCTTAACAAACCGAACATAATGATAAGACATGGGAAAGACACGAAGTAATTACAATGGAACACTATGTGAGTTAGGGTCAGACCGATCCATAGGCGAATAATAATGGCCAGGAGCTTTTTTCCCTACATGACCGGTCTAACGGCGAATAATAGTGGCCAAGAGCATTTTGCCCTACATGACTAGTTCACCGGCTATAATAGTGGGGTTCCCGCACTCACATGGATTGATAAAGACTATGATGTGAATCAACTATATTTACTAGAGATTTAAAGAATAAGTCTACCTGGACCATAGTCGGCCTTCATTATTTGTATTACTACATGCTGCTTATGTGATTATGCCATGTATGCTATGTTGTATGATTTGTATGTTTGGCCTTAGCGCATTTGTTACCTTACTCAGTATGTAGCGTACTGATCACCCGTTTCATGGGTGCTGCTCATTCCCACAAGTAGAAGACCCGTCTGAGTTTATGTAGGTAGGAGACGACGTCTTCGATGCCTACGACACTTATGAGGCATCTGGCGGGGCTGAGCGTTGAGCCTTGACCTGACTTGGGGATTGAGAGTGACTCGGCCAGACTCTTTTTTCTTTTATTGGACCATGTATTATTTTATTTTAGTTATGTGATATCGTACGGTGCTTTATGTTTTGAAAAACTCTAGTCACTTACTCTTTGGATTGTAATTCTAAACCACACTCTGATTTTTGTATAACTTGTGTTATTAATGACTTGTGTTTGATGTTAACCTTGTTTAGCCCTAGCACTTAGTACTGGAACGGTAAGAGTGAACCGATCTAGTACTAAGTGTGGCAGTAATGCCCCCGAGTTTACAGTTTTGTCATTTCGCTTCCGTGGAACCTTTTTATTAAAATAAAATTTTTTAATAGTAAATTTTGGGGGTGTTGCACTAAAAGTAATGGGCATAAAGATATACATATACGACTCCACAACCATGGATTTTTACAATAGGTGGAATCACAATTATACTTATAATAGATCATGTGATAATTCATGGAAACATGTTTGAAAAATAGAAACATACATGAATGGGACATTCAAGGGAAACATACGATAACACATGTTGTATACAATGATAAGTATGCAAAATTATACATTCATAGGAATTCATGATTGTTAGAACATTTAAGGAATGAAACGTGGGTTATATAATATACTTATCAACCATTGGTTACTATCCTTAGTTAGAGTGATAATATCATTCCAACTATGTTAACTTAATAAGCAATGAACATGATTGTACACTCACTCATAACATAAGTAATGTGCGAGTTCTTAGATACCCAAGAGGCTAAACCAAGTATCATTTCAGTGAAATATCGCTATTAAAATTGAGCATAAAATAGTATAAGGCCAATTTAATACATTTTTAGGTTTCATTTCGGTTATTATCTTGTGTTAGTTGAACATAGAACTCCTTTACCAAATTATTGAGTAATAGGTGGGATCATTCCCCATGGTCTCTCAATACCAATGAAAGTCAAATCAAATAAATGGACATAAAATCCTAGCTCATACCAGATTAATCTGGTGGAGATAAGTCAAAGATCATACCAAAGTAACTCTCTCGTGGTAACCAGACCCTTTAATATTAATGCCCTCTAGTGCATCATTAGTTTCTAGCATAGAAAATATATTGGGACCACCTAGGATCCTGCCTGAAGGAACCCAAAGGAAAAACAATTGAAGGCAGACTAACCCTCGGTACCTAATCAAGGATTGAATAATACAGACCCATAATAATGCTCATTCCATTTTAAGTGATTAATATCTTATTAGAACAAGATCTCATAACACACCAAAGTCCATAGATAATGTCATACCAATTAAAAATAATTTAAATCCAAAAACATCCATATAAGATTCTCACATCATCCAGTGTTCCTATTAAGGGTATCTTAAGTGATCAACCCATTACTTGATCAATTACACTAACAGGAGAAATTAAACAATGTTAATATCAACCAAAATGTTCAAGCCAACATTGGATTTCCATTTAATTATCTTTTTCACAATTCAATTTTGGTTCAACCCTATAGCTAAGGTCAAAACCATAATTTCATTATTTAACCACAATCTTACTTTATATGAACGAGTATGAGTAGTATGTGGTCTTGGTAATATTCGGTTATCTAATATGATTGTTGTGTTTCAATCATCACATGTATATATCGATGTTTTATACCATGTATTTCCTGTGGTGCATTTTATGTGTTTCATGTGGGTTCGATAGTAGCCTTCATGCATACCTATGATGTTATGAATTTTTATTAGTCTTGTGCCTATGAGCGCACCTATGATATTATGGAATTTATTAGTATTGATAATGAGATATGTGATATATTGAGATTGTTATGGCACAAAGGATGCTGCTGAACCACTCTAATAATCATTTCGATCCAATAGTAATTATTTTCATTTTTATTTATTTGAGGGAACATTATATCAACCAAGAGAATCTAAGGTATTTTGATCATACCAGCACACTAAGGCAATATAGTATCCTACTGACTATCAAACTAAGGATATTAAGGTACCCTTGTGTATGGACACATGAAGGTTACACAATATCCTACCAATAAGAACACCTAATCATAAGTATGCATATCCTTTATAAGTATGTAGAGCTAAATAGAGTAAGACATGTCTGGCTGGGGCACTAAGGTACACCAACAAAAATCCATAATCAATTGTGGGCTCTATGTCTTTAGGGTAACTACCCCTAAAGAGCCACCATTCCTAATATCAAAGTCTTACTTTAAATATTAGTATTTTATTAAGGCGACTACGAAATCACAATAAATCATAGAGGACTAATTTCCATACTTAACCATTTATACTTATTTTCCAATTATTTAAGATAATCATCAACAAGGTCAACACTAAAGTCAACTCGACATCTACTAAGGTCATTCAAGGTTTAATTATTTGCATTTGGGTGCATTAGGCAAAAAATGACCAAAATACTCCTAAGGCTATAATTAACACATTATCATCCATTTCAAAAAATAATTCCACTTTATTTATTAATTTATCATGAAATGGATAAAACACAATAATTAAATCATTTTTTATGAATTGAAATTACCAACTGCACCAAATGATCATTTTACCCTTACACATGATAGAGCAAGTAAAACTCTAACATGCATATCTAATCTCTACAACATCACATATTCTCATACTTAATAATACATAATATACATCAAGCATACTTATTAGCATAAATAACATAGTATGCTTAAAGATACCAAATTGCCCCTAAGGCATACACATTTATAATAATCATTCTAGAATACGCCTAAGCATGCACAACTTATCATTTTACACGTACATATCATACATAATTTTTTTTTGAAATTAAAACTATTTTAACATACTTTCATATCCTTAATATTTTACATAAGACAACATGCTCCCCTTTCTTTATGATTTTCATGCTAAGAATAATAAGTAAATAATTACAATGTAATGAATCATGCTTAATATAATTTATATGCCAAACCCTAATGTGTTATCATGCAATATCTATTATTTTATTGAAGTATATGAATCACCTAATATACAACAAAAACACAAATAATAGATAATCTAATAAAAATTACTAGGCTCCACTTATCAACCTCTTTTACCTAAAGAAATAAAACCAACAATAATCATGTTAATATCTAATCTTAAAATAGCAAAATAATTAAATAATAACAATAATTACACTATACTACTAGGAATTAGTTGGGAATAGAGGAAAGGAAAAACTCATGCCACATGGCTGGGGCAACATAAGTCTTGCACGCAGCTGGGCAGAGGTTAAAGATAGAGGCGAGTTGGGTGTGGATGGCGATGGAAGTGGTTGGGTGGTGAAGATGGTTGTTGTGGAGCTGAGATGAGGGCATAAATGGATCTAAAGGAGGGGTGTTATGCTGGAAGGGTGGTTAGGGGAGAAAGGATGAGGGATGAGGGAGTGGAAGGGTTGGTGGGGCTACGTGAAGGATTTACACTAGATGTGGGGGGTAGCGTTGGGTTTTAATGGTGGATAGCTGTAGTTGCAGTATAGGGCATAGTGTAAGCTGGAGGCTATGATGATGGATATCAAGGCAAAAGGGGGAGCAACCATGGCTAGTGTCATTGCCTAGGGGATGCAAAGGGGGGAGTCGATGCAGAGGAGGAGAGGGGAGAAGCAGCATGTCTCTATGGTGGAAAGGGGTTTGCGATGAGAAGCGACAGTGAGGAGGTGATTTCTGGGTTGCAAGGTAAAGTAGGAGTTATGTAAAAGTTGGGTCATGCATTGGTTCATGGGCTTATGAGGATGGTGGCTGGTGGTGGTGGTGATGGTTGTTGATGTTGACAATGGTGGGGGTGTGGGTTGTTGGATGATGATGGCAAAGGAGAGGGTGTGATGGTTGGGCTGTTGTGAACAAGTGCAACAATGGTTTTGGTATGAAATTAAAGGAGGCATAAACTCTACCTTAGCAGCTCCATACTTATCAAACCATATAAGATTACCTAAGACTCTATCAAGTTTATAAGCCATCTAGTGGTCATTAATTTTTTTGTTTGTCCAAGTTTGAAAGAAACCTATAAAAGGTATGTCCTGAACTTTGATGATTTGAAGGAATTCTCTAGATTCCTCCACATCCTATGTATTTATTATACCCTGAAATTATTTTTGAAGAATTTAGGATGACATTGAAATCCCCTATTAATAGCCACAGATGATCTTCAATTTTTTGTTCAACAAGCTACTCCTAGAGTGCTCTTAAATCTTATGATATAGTATAGGCATAAATGATAGTAAGAAAGAGAAAAAAACTATTGTGTGTTACTAGAAACTTTTAATTAGATCCCATAGGGAACCATACTAATATTCCAGCATTTTTTATTCCATCCTAACCAAACTCTCCCATTATGATGATAATGGTAGTTACTCTCCCAGTACCAGTCAGACATTATAAAGTTTTAAAATTTTCTCTTTTTATTATCTTTAATTCTTATCTTAATCAAACACATAATACTTAACTTATTCCAACTAATTCAAACACACAAATCCTTCTATTTTTTAGGGTTATTCAACCCTCTAACATTCCAGATACCTAAATTCATGAGAAATTAATTTCATGAGCGACATTATAATCTTTGTGATCCACTTTCCTCCTTATAGGTAATTTCACCCATGGATGATTTCTTGTCTCCAAACCATCCATATAAAGTGCAACATCTTCTACAATAAGTGTTGATGTAAGTAATGGTGATGCTCGATCTGTTATTAGCAAATTGGTTTTAATTAATTTCCCCTTGTTCTCTTTTGAATTACCATATTATGCATTTGTATTGCTTTATGTATCTTGTTTCCTCCCATCTTTAATCATTACCCACTTGTTCTTCATGCCTTTGATTCTAGAATCAACATTTACTTTCATGAAGTAATGATTTGTAAGATAACCTGTTTGATTATATACCAAGTAGAATTTTGGTTTCCATTCTTACTCCACTTTTTGTTTTAATGTTTCCCTCTTTGGTACATTGATCATTACATAATTAAGAAGGGATCGATACACGCCCACCTCTACTAATACTCTCGCATAAGAAATTCTCTCTTTGATTGTTGTCATGCCATCTATTGCTATAGGTTTCCCTACACAACTAACAATCTTGTTTATAGAGGAAACATACCACGCATGTAATTGTAAATTGGGTAATTAAATCCACATATGGATGGATTGAATTCTTGTGGTTTGAAGTGGAAATCCTCATGCCACTATTTTAGCAATAGTGTACATCCTATAATAATCCAATAAGGTTGCTTAAGGATTTCAAAGCAATTCGTCTCGGATTGAAATTAAAACATGAAATACCCTCTTTCATGTGAAAATATTCATAGCTTAGCAATATGTTGCCATTGGGTATGCACATAATAAGAGATTTGAGAGTAAGTTGGCTTAGATCCACACATATACTCGAATAGGCAATTCTACCATTGTATGGCCTCACATTTAATTTCATGTATATCTAGTGGGGGCATAATCTATCCCTCAAATACATTAGGTGATTTATAATTTAGTTTTACCATGGTTTGAGGGTTACGATTACAAAATTTTTTTCTTCTTCTATAAGCAAGTAGTTGGAATTTTTACAACACTCTCAACACCATTTCCTCAGACTTGGGTGGAGGGTTTTTCACTATCACCTTGTTCTCCATCAATTGGAGTAGAGTTTAAATTATTGACAATGTTGTCCACTATCTGTATTTTATCAATTAGAATTTGTGATTCATCTATCTTATCTTGTTTGCTCACCCTCATATCTTTCAATCCTTTCTTCTCACTTAGGTCTTCTTCTGCTTCTACATAAGTTTGTGAATTAATCAAGGGAGATGAAGAAGACTCCCTAAAAATCTTCATTGGAGTCTTGATTTGTTTATTTGCTGAATTCCTCTTTGTTGGAGCCTAAAGCTAGGAATTGTGATGAGAAATGGATGCAGCATGATATTTAAAAATCTCTACGCCTCTGGTCGTCTAGGGATAACAATGGAGATTCTTCTTCTTCTTTTTTATCAATTTGTATTATCCGCCTTTTTATTTTCTTTTTCATATTTTATATTTTCAAAACCCCCATATTCATATTTTTCTATATTAGTTATTGTTATTTATTTATTTTTGTGTGAGTTTAGACTTTTAGTTAGTAGTTGTATGATTAGCAAATAAAGGTGAGTCATCTCAATTCTTGGTGAAGAATGATACCCTTATTTTTCAGTGCTACAATTAATAATAAGAAATTTAAATTGTGTGTTGGTTATGATCACACCAATGAATAACACTCTATCAAAGTCATCTCCATATCTCCCTCTCTCCCTTATGTCATATAACCTTTTTTTATTTTATCTTTAATTTTTTTTACAAAAAGTTTTTAAAATTTTTTTCTTTGAAAAAAATAAGACTAATGGTAAAAAATTCCTTTCTAAACAATAATACATATATCTACTTCATATACTATTACATACACAGCCACCCTATCTCCATAATATAATGAAATGATCACCTTCCACTAGCTATAGGTAAGGGTAAAAATAAGGCTCAAGGGTTATTTAAGGTGGGTAATGAAGAAAAATATATGGTCAAGGTATACGCTCAAAGACTTACTGCGGGTGTACATCCTATGTACACAAATTAGGACACAAGATATTTTGTCATGTAGTGGAAAATTCTATGTTGCCTTCATCATTTTCTCAATCAGAGCATGTTTTGACTATAAGCTTCAACTAGCACAAGAGTAAGCTCAAGTATCTCTATTGTCCATTACAAGAGCTATGGTAAGTAATTTAATCAAATCAATTAAATGTCTATGATGTTTGCAAAGAAAATTTGAATCCATGATATATAAACTATTTCATGTGAATTTTCTCAAAAAAGAATCCATATATGTCTTAAAAGTTCATTATGGAACTTGATGAATCTCAACATGCCATACCAGTGGTTTGAAAGTTATATAAGTTCTTACTCCATTCATATCTATACATGTAGATATGTGCCCCCTACTTTGAAATCAACATAAAAAAAATCCACTCATGTTATCTTAGTCTTATGATCCTTTTTAGTTAAGTTTCAAATATATAATCATCATTAACTATTTAAGGGCTCCTAAAACTCTAAACATACGAAAAACAACCAAAAATATGCATGATTTTAAATATATATATATATATATATATATATATATATATATGAAAAAAATACACTAAACACATGAAAATACATAAAAACACTCACACCCCCACACTTAAATCACACATTATCCTCAATGTGTAGATAAGTATAGGACCATGTAATTTAACTATGGAGAGATAAATAAATAAAAGAAAAAAAAATAAAGGATATAGAACTCCCCTATCACATTGGGTTACCTACTAAGAAGCACTTGTTTTTATGTCTCCATCCTTATGTTATCTCAGTTTACTCAATCAAGGTAGTTGCTTCCTACAGTTGCACTTCATCATTGTTATTTTCCATGAATGCCTCATAATAGGGCTTAAGCTTGTGAGCTTTGACCTTAAACTAGTCCACCATCTTTTCACTTCTAATTTTTATGGCACCATGAAGGAAAACATGTGTAAAAATAAAAGGACCAACCCATCTACGACACAACTTACTTAGAAATAAGTGATGTTAAGAATGGTAAAGTAACACTTTTTGGCCCATAATAAATAACTTTCCACAAATCAGCTTATCATGAAAAGCTTTCATATTCTCTTTGTACACTATAGCACTCTAAAATGCATCATCCCTTATCTTTTTATGTTCATGAATTTGTAGCTTCCTATGCATTTTAGTAGAATCTATACTCATATTAAGGTTCTTCACAACCCACATGCCTTGTACTCAAGCTTCACAAGTATATGGCATGCCTTTCCATAAATTAGCCAAAAGGGATACATGCCTATGGGAATTTTATATGCAATCTTATAAGCCCTAAAGGTAGCATCCAACATTTGGCTCTAGTCCTTTTGATTTGGGCTCACGATCCTCTCTTATATGTTCTTAATTTCTTAGTTTGAGACTTCTTTTCACCCACTAGTTTGAGGGTGGTATGGTGTAGAGACTTTATGTATAATACCATAATTGTGTAGCAAATATTTGACCATCCTATTGCAAAAGTGTGATCTTCCATCACCGTTGAGCACTCTAGGCATACCAAAAATGGAAAAGATGTGAGATTGGAGAAACTCTACAACTACATGAGATTTGTTAGTACATGTGGCAATTTCTTGCACCCATTTTGACACATAATCCACAACAAGAAGAATATAGAGATAACCCTTAAGATGGAAATGCACCCATAAAATCAATTCCCCATACATAAATAATTTATACAACTATGATAGAGGTTAAGGGAATTTGATCTTTAGGACCAATGTTACTTGATCTTTGGCATTTGTCACATCTCATGCAATAAGTGTTAGCATTTTTAAATAGTATAAGCTAATAAAAATGAGCTTTAAGAACCTTAAAGGCTATTTTCTTGGCACCAAAGTGTCCTCCACAATGTAAAGTATGATAGTATGATACAATATGCTCAAATTTGGAGTTAGGCACACATCTCCTCACAATATCATTAGTACCAAATTTCCACAGATAGGGGTCATCCCAAAAATATTAGTATACCTTCTTTCTAATCTTAACTCTCACAAATCGTGGCATGTTTATAGGTATCTTATTAGCGAAAAATAGTTCTTAATATAAAAAAACCATGGTGTCCTTATCTTTTTCCTAATGAGTTGCTCATATAGAAAATTCTCAATCAATGGTATGGGTTCACCATCTTAAATCATGAGACTCAAGTGATATACTACTATATTACCACTTCCTTTCTTATCCTTAATCTCCACATCAAACTCTTGTAACATAAAGAACCCATCTTATTGATTGGGGCTTTGCTTCCTTTTGAGATAATAAATACTTCAACGCTATATAGTTAGTAAAAATGATAACTTTAGTTTGAAGTAAATATGATCAAAAGTTTTTAAGAGAAAATAACACTACTAATAGTTATTTTTTGATAGTGGAGTAATTCAATTGAGTATTATTAAAAGTCTTTAAAGTATGGTAGATGACGTAGAACTTTTTTTCCTTTTGTTATCTTAAGACTACACCAATTGCATAGTTAGAGGCATCACATATGATTTCAAATGGTAGGGATCAATTTGGAGGTAGCATCATCGGGGCTATCATTAGGAGATTTTTTAGTTCATCAAAGGCTTGTTGACACTCTTCACACCAATTGAAAGCCACATCCTTTTGCAAAAGATATGTCAATGGTTGTGTGATTCTATATAAGTCCTTTATGAACTGTTGATAGAAGAATGTATATCCAAGAAAAGAACACACCTCTCTTACATAAGTGGGAGAGGGTAAGTAGCGCAAAACATTTATCTTAGTTTTATCAACCTTTATCCCCATATATGAGATAATATGACCAAGTACAATTCCTTGCGTCACCATAAAATGACATTTTTCCCAATTAAGTAAAAGGTTAGTTTCTTCACATCATTTGAAAATCAAAGTCAGATTTTTTAAGCATGATTCAAAATTATCACCAAAGACACTAAAACCATACATAAAAACCTCAATAATCTTCTCAATGTAATCAAAGAGGATACTAACCACACATCTTTAGAATGTACCGGGTTCATTGAATAGCCCAAAGGGCATGCATTTATAAGTAAATGTGTTAAATGGGCATGTGAAGGTCATCTTCTCTTGACCCTCCTCTACTATGTGAATTTAGTTGTAATTGGAGTATCCATCAAGGAAGCGATAGATATGAATGACCTACAAATATTTTGAGAATTTGATCAATGAATGGTAGTGGGAAGTGGGCATTTCCCTATTGTGGCATTCAAGTTCCTATAGCTAATTCATACTTGGTGTCCATTCACTATCCTATGTGGGATAGGCTCATTCTCCTCATTCGTTACTACAATGAACCCCAACTTTTAGGCGCCACCTAAATAGGTGTCACCCATTTGGAATCTGAGATGGGGTAGATGACTCCATAATCTAAGAGCTTGATGATCTCCTTCTTTACTACTTCTACCATACGAGGATTAAGCCTACGTTGAGGTTTCGTAGTAGGCATAACTCCTTCTACAAGAAGTATGCAGTGAACATACATAATATAGCTTATCCCTTTGGTGTTTGCTAACATCCATCCAACTGTTGTTCTATGAGCTCTAAGGACTTCTAAAAGCTTGGTTTCTTACTCCTCTATTAACTTTGAAGATATGATCATCTAAAGGGCCTTACTATCTCCTAAGTAGGCATACATCAAATGATTTAATAATGGCTTGAGCTCTAGTTTAGAGGCTTGAATCAAAAAATTTATAGGCTCATTAGTAGCTAAAGGAATTGAAAAAAGAGGGGACCTATACCGATATGGAGGGTTTGCCTCTATGTGTGCATGACATGCACAAGCTGTGGCGAAAGCCTCATCTCTTCTAAATAAATATATTCCCCTTTATCATCTATTATTATGCTTCTTACAAGATTTGTTACCAATGCATCATCCTCATCCTCCTCAAAGAAATACTACGCTAAAAGATCAATGGTGTCAATAGTATAACCAGAATGGGTATCCATGGGGTATCTCATGGCATCGAAGATGTTTAAGCTTATGACTTCTCCATTAAACTCCATGGTGAGAGAATTAGTATGAATTTCTATCTTTGTGAGAGTGATTCTTATGAAGGGCCTTTCTAAGAGCAATGTCATTGGAATCTATCTACTTTCATCCATATCCAAAACCTAGAAGTATGCTAGAAATATAAGTATATCAACCTACATAAGAATATCTTCTACAAGCCCCTTGGGGAATGCGTTAGAATGATCACCAAGTTGAGTGATAACATTATCTTTCTTAAGCTCTCCTAAACCTACAGATTTATAAATAGAATATGGAATGACATTAATAGATGCATCTAGGTCTAGCATGACATATTTAAACCTATTGCTACTAATTACGCATGGAACAATGAAACACTTATAATTTTTACACTTTGGGGGTAACTTCCTTTTTATGACAATAGACATGTACTCACTTATCTTTACCACTTACTTCTCCTATAGTATCTTCCTTGTGGTGAATAACTCTTTTAAGAATTTTGCATATTTGGGCACTTACTTAATAGCCTCTAGGAGTGGGATATTGATCTACACCTTCTTAAACTTATCCAATATAGCTTGATTATTCTCATCCTTTTTTGATTTGGATAGCCTACAAGGAAAAGGAATAACAGAGATGGGGTTAGTAATATAAAAATTTGGATTGGTAGAGGGATTGCCATTCAAAGAGCTCTCGAGTTTCTCTTGAACATTGAGTCGGTCAATTGACTGTCTGTTTTTGCTCCTATACTCTCAACTTTGCATGACCTCCTCTTATTTTGTTATGGAATTTTCTTCTAACTAATTTAGATCCTCCTTAAACTTGTTTGAAACACTCTCACATATTTTTATGTTGCTTGTTACCACTACATTAGCTAACTCAAAGCTACCCTTTGGATTGGGTATGGTAATATTAGGTAGTTTCTTAGGATCATGTAATTGGTTTGGCTTAGTGACTACTTCTCCCATTTAGTATTATATATTTTACACTCTCTTGTCCATGGTAAATTGGATTTGTATTAGCTTATTCTACCTATTTTTCAACAACTCAAACATCTTGTCATATTTGTCACTAGTTGGACCTTGAGGTTGATAAGATCCTCCTTGCAGTTTTTTATAGAAACCTGAGGCCACTTGGTTGAAACATGGAGGGTTAAGAACATCATTATTATTATTATTATTATTATTATTATTATTATTATTATTATTATTATTATTATTATTATTATTATTATTATTATTATTATTTTATCTTCCTAATAGAAATTAGGATGGTTACTCATACCTAGATGGTAAGTGTTTGAAAATCTAATGGCATTTTCTTGCTTATGATCCTCTCTTCCTATCATTTGTAGACATTTATCACTAGGATGTCATATCACTAAACATACTCCACATGAAATAATAGCTTCAATAGCTATGGAAATATACTAAATAAGAGTAGTGAGTTGGTTAAGTGTGTCATCAAATTGAATTAAACTTAACTCATTTACTCTTGCACAAGTGGAGAGACGATTGTATTGTCATGTAATAAAGGCTTTATTTTTCTATAAAGCTTGAGTTGAAGTGGGATCCTTATCTATGAAAGTGCCACCACTAGCTCCATCCAACTCTCAAGTGGAGTCAGTGCCTTGTAAAATTATTAGAGCAAGTTCTCTTTCTTTATCTCATGTTGTGGGCTCCATCATAGCAAGGCCTTGTACTTATTGAAGTAAGCATGGAATGTATCATTAGTCTCTTGTTGGATCCTAGTGATCCTTTTCTTTAGCATTATGATAGGTGAAGTGGGAAAAATACTTATTCAAGAATGCACCAGCTAAAGCATCTCAAGAGTAGATATGTCCCATAGGTAACTCATAGAGCCAGTCCTTAGCACCATCCACTGCAGCAAATAAAAAATCCTTAAGCTTCAAGATTTGAAGATTCCCATCCTTAGGGCACATGGAGATGCATATGAATTGAAAATCTTGTAGAAACTTGTTGGGGTTCTCACCAGGGAGTCCATGTAAAGTGGGAACTTGGTTAAGTAGACTAGAATTGAGCTCAAAATTTCTTTCCTTACCATCAACAGGATAAGGATAACCAATGCATGTAGGGACTGTCTTCGCTACATCATCATGACCAACTACATTAGGATTATTAAGAAGTGGTTCTCCATACTATATCTACCTAGTATAACTCTTATCAATTCCATGGATAATGGGATGAACTCATAACTTATTTACCTTTCTTGTTATCGTATTTCCACAATTCACGCATTGACAAAATATATGCAAGGTGTAAAACCCGGTTTTTAGGACTTGAAATTTTGTTTTAAAGAGTTAATTACAGAAGTTAAAACAATAAAAATGAAAGGTGTTACCACCACATTTGGTGTAAGTTTGGTTTTCTCTGCCATTATCATACTAAGTACTAAGGCTAAAATCATTACTCCGCTTACAATTATTAACATGTTTACAAGAAACAGAATAGAGGAGACAACATATAAGTATTGTGATAAATAAAAGCAACGTCAGTGATTACAAAACCCAAAAGAGAAAGAATAGAAGGAAACAAATGTCCAAATACACCCAAAATCAAATGTACTAAAGGAAACTAGCTAGTCTTAAACTCTCAAACAGAACTACAAGCTTTAGATTGAACTCATAAGTTAATTTGCAAATACCATTGTCCATTGAATAGGTAGGGGTCCACGAAAGGAAACATTCAATACAACAGTATTGAGCAATCTTTTATACCAAACTAATATGAAAATCCAACATGGAATATATACAAAGGTTCACAATAATACATGGTATAAAACTTTAAAATGTACTTGCATTAGTTGCAATATAAGAATCATTCATATAACCACATACCACCAATGCCATATACTATTCATACTCATTCATCTGAAACAAACTCAAACTTACTAATGGAACATCTAAGAGATTCTCTTTAAAGTATAATTAGAAATAACATAAACCTAAAACCAAGATAATAACAACATATCACATACCTCATTATCAATACCGATAAATCTCATAGCACAAGTAGGCTCACAAGAATAGATCAATAATAACTCATCACATCATAGATAGGTACAAAGGCTGCTACTAAACCATAGGTAAGCACAAAAGCTATTACCAAATCAATGGTAGCACAAAGGGTGCTACCGATCAATCGAATAATCAATCAATTATTTTTATTTTTATTCACTTAAGGGGAGATCAATCAACCTAGAGACACTAAGGTGCTCTAGTCATACTGGCGCACCAAGACGGTATAGTATCCTACTAACTATTAATCCAAGGATGCAAAGGTACCCTAGTAGCACTGGTACACGAAGGTAAGACAATAACCTTCCAAGAAGGACCTCTAATCCATAAGTATACATACCCGCTATTAGTTGGCATAACTAAATATAGTAAGATGTAGGGTCTGGCTGGAGTACTAAGGCACACCAGCAAAAATACATAATTAATCATGGGCTAAACCATGTCTTTAGGGTACCGAACCCTACAGAGCCACCATTCCCAATCTCAAGGTCTTTCACTTTAAGTATTAGTATTTTATTTAGGTGACTACAAAATCCTATACAAATCACATAGATCTAATTTTCATATTTAATTTAATGTACTCATTTTCAATTATTCAGTGACATACATAAACAATATCATTACCAAGGTCATTCATAAAAATATACTAAGGCCATCTTAGACTCAATTATTCAGATTTAGAAGCATTAGGCTAAAAATAACCAAAATGCCCCTAAGGTTAAAATTACCATATTAACATCCTCTTTAATTATAAAACCCATTTTGTTTATGATTTTATCATGAAAAGGCTAAAACATAATAATTAAATCATTTTTCCCTTACTTAAGATTTTACATATAAAGCCCTAAAATGTGTATCTAATACGTCCATGATCACATAATCTCATTCTTAACAACATATAATACATGTCAGACATCTTGTCATGGTAAAAATCTTAATACACATAAAATGATCAAATTGCCCCTAGGGTACACATCCATGATTATTATTTCACAAATTTATCTAACATGCTTATCCTATTATTTTCCACGTACATATCATACATTATCATAAAATTTATTTGCCATACTTTTGTACTTGAAATATTTTTACATATGATAACATGCTCTTTTTACCCATTTTCATGATATAATAAATAATACATAATTATAAGATAATGAATCATACTTAACATATTTTAGACATAAAAAATCTTAATGTGCTATCATGCGATGTTTAAAATTTTAGGAGATTACAACATTTACTTGAATTCCAACAAAAATGCAAAATAGCAGTATCCTACTAAATACTACAAGATCTCGCTAATTAACTTTTGTACCTAAAAATAATACCAAAATTACCAAATTAATATTTAACAAATAATATAATAATTATAATAATAAAATATTTATTTTTCAAAAATTACTAAAGCACCCTTACATTTAAAATATATAACAAAAATTTTATGGAAAACTTCTCACTCTGCATGTGCACCATGAGCCATGCATAGGAAGGGGTTGTGTTAGGTTGATAGTGGTGTAGTGATGGTAGTGGTGGAGATGGTTGGTATTGGTTCGGGCGACTGACTAAGATGATGGCTCCGAGGGAGGTTGTTGTTGGGCTCATGTAGGTAGAAATGAGCTAGGGAAGGGAGGTGGAGTATGGCTTGCTGGGAATGAAACCAAACAGGGCTGAGGGAGAGGGTGCTCGTAGGTGTGATGCAAGGGGTTTGTTTGGTGATTGGGAAACCAAATGAAGTAGAGAGTGGAGCAGGGGAAGACTGTAGGGATCCAAATGGGGAAGAAAAGGGGATTAGGGGAATCTATGAGGCTTTTTTAGTGGTGATGGTGAAACCAACGGGGTTAAGAGAAGGGAGCAGGGGGGTTGGTTGCGATCATAGAAATGAGAGGGGGAATGAGGTGTTGTGTGGATTGGGTTTGGTTGTGATGGTGGCTAGAGGGCAGGCTGTCTCAAATAAGGAAAAGAGAGAGAGAGAGGTTCATGGGAGTATGTATACATATATACATGTAGAGGGGTTGGGTTTTCAAACAAGAAAAGAGAGAGAGGGAGTGTTGTGTTTGCGTGTGTGCATTGTATAGTTCTCTATAGATGGGAAAATTGGTAAGGTGATGGTGAAGGTTTGACAGACAAGTAAGGCGAGCAGTATATGTGTGTGTCCAATAAAGAGAATGTAGGGATAGTGGTTGGGGTAGAAGAAAAAGAACTAGACACACAATGGGTAAATTAGGGGAGGTAAAAATGGTAGGTTAGAGTAGGAATATAGATAGATTAGGATATTAAGTAAAATTATTTAGGTTTAGGATAGGTTTAACAAAAAGGAAAGAGGTAAAATAATCGGAAAAAATATTTAAAAAATTATTTAGGTTACCGGTCAAAGGTTATTAATAAAATAATTAAGCCAAGGTTTAATGGTTAGTTTTGAATAAAAAGGCTAAATATCTAAAAATAAAGGTTATAAAATTTTGGATTGTTACACAAAGGTTTTTAGAAATGTTAAATAACTATCTATAGAAGGTCTTGATCACCATCCATATATCTTCCCTATAATCAACTTGCATGTATTTGTAACACTCCAAAATTCACTACTTTTTTTTAAAGTGGAAGAAATTACAATAGAAATATTAAAATTAAAATCCGTGAATTCTGGGGATGTTACCGCCACACTTAGTACCAACCTGGTTCTCTCCGACCGTTTCAGTACCAAGTGCTAAGGCTTAAAATATTAACATAAAACTTAAACCAAGATTTCATAAAATGAATTAAAGAAATAATAACATAGAAATCAGAGTATGCATAAAGAATTATTATTCATATCCAAAAGAGAAATATCTTACAATGGATAAAAGATTCATTTAAAGTACTCAACGCAAGGTAATAAATCAGATTGGATAAATCGGATACAAAGGAAATAATAGAAGGAATATAAAATAACGAAAAGAGTGAATCGAACCACATATATCCTCAAATCTCAGCTTCACTGGATGTCCTGCCCACCTGCACAAAGTCAGAAAGGGTCTTCTGCTCATGGGAATGAGCAACACCCATGAAAGGGTGATCAGTATGCTACGTAATGAGTAAGGTAACCGAGCACTAAGGCCCACACATAAGCACATAAATCATGTAGAAGAATAGAAGAACACAATCATAAATGCATATGATCAACCAGGTAAAAGTACAAAGGTCCATATAATCTGATTTAATTACTTAATTAATCTATGACCCAGAGTCAATTTACACCATGTTTTTTTATCAAATCCACGCGAGTACAGGAACCCCACTATTATAGCTGGTGGACCGGAAAACACACAGAGCATATAGCTCCTGGCCACTATTTTAGCCGGTGGATCAATCTCCAGGATACCGTAGTACCTGGCCACTATTATTCACTTGTGGACCGGTCTGGCCCTTGCTCGCATGGTGTTCCATTGTAAGTAATTAGTGTCTTTCCCATGTCTTGGCACAAATATGTTTGGTTTTGTTGAGCACGGAGTCCCCCACTATTATAATTGGTGGACTGGAAACGCACAGGTACAAAGCCTGACCACTATTATTACCGGTGGACCGGTTACACATAGGACATCATGTCCTAACCACTATTATTCGCCGGTGGATCGGTCTGGGTCCAGCTCAGCAATCTTTCACTTTACATGATTAATGTCTTAAGTATCTTATTTAAAAGCTTTCACCATGGACATGCATGAATCATTCTCTTTATACTTCACACATCACAAATCATAAAATTCCACCATCATAATTACACTTTAATCACCAAATACAAATGATAATACAAAAATTCTAAGCAACCACAACAAACCCTAATTGTCCACACAAACCCTAGTTCGGTCTCCTACAGACCCTTATATAATCTCCACGTACTATTTTTCATCCAAAATGTTCAACCATCCAAATAACACTTACATTACCTTCCTTATATCCCAAATCAACCTTTCATACGTAAATTTCACTCCCATGTAAACTTTACACATCCCATGCAACCTCTCGAACTTTTCCTACAAACCTTAAATCTCATGCAATCATTAAATCTCATGCAAAACCCTAACTCCACCATGCAAACCCTAATACCACTATACAACAATTAATACCACCATATAACCATTAGTATCACCATGCAAATCCTAATACCACCATACAAACCCTAACACCACTATACAACCATTAATACCACTATGCAAAGCCCAACGCCATACAAACCCTAATACCAAGCATCCCACAACTCCATGCAAAACTATACACCATGCAACATTAACTCCATGCAAAGCCCAACGCCATGCAAACCCTAATACCATGCATCCCACAACTCCATGCAAAACCCTACGCCATGCAACATTAACTCCATGTAAATCCCAACGCCATGCAACATTAACTCCATGCAAAGCCCAACGCCATGCAAACCATAATACCACGTTGTTACACTCCCCACCATTATCTTACAACCCTATCATGCATGTCTTAAGGCCACATCATACCATAATAATAACACACTTATACACATAATTCTCATGCCACAATTTATTCACACTAACATACTTCAACTCCATATCATGCTCCATTCATAACAATTATACAATATACACATGAAATACACTATAATTCATATCACATGGCATGCATAGCATAAAATCACATATTACACATATGGCCTTAGCACCCCTTACCTAAAACAACACCGGTCTTAGAGCACGCTCAGAAGCCTCCTTAGGGCTTTGACTGGTCTCACCTATTATGAGGGAAAAACTAGAATTAGATTCCCTCCTACCAAAAATACTATTAAATACTAACTTTTTCTAAGATTAGGCTTCTGATAAAGTACTAAAATAATAATAGCAAAAATACCAAAAACAATATCAATATTAATATTAACAAGAATGATAAAAATAGTAATAATAATAATAAAAAGGGCATTACTTAAACACATAGTCAAATAAGGGCTTCAACCCCTTTACCAAAATAATACTAATAATAATATTACTAAAGTAAATAACCAAATTTAGTAATAATAATAATGATGAAATAATAATAATAATAATAGTTATAAAAGCCATAATAATATTACAAAATAATAATAACCATAATGGTAATAATAGTAAAGATAATGATCAAAGATAAAAAGAAGTAGGGTTTCCACCCTATATTTAATAATAATAACTTAATAAATAATAATAATAATAACACTAGTAAGAATAAATAATAATAATAATAATAATAATAATAATAATAATAATAATAATAAAGTACTAATAACCCTAATAATAACAAGACATGATATTTATAATACTACTACTAAAATTTAAAATAAATACAATAAGGTTTCAACCCTATATAAAATATTAATACTAACACTTGGATATAATAATAATAATAATAATAATAATAATAATAATAATAATAATAATAATAATAATAATAATAATAATAATAATAATAATAATAATAATAATAATAATAATAATAGCAACAAAACTAATAGTAAAGTAGTTGTAATATTAATAATGGAATAATAATAATAATAGTAGTTTGAAATAGGAATAATAATAATAATAACAACAACAACATATTAATATTAAAAATAAAGATAATAACAATAATAATAATACTAATAATAATAAAATCGAATTAAAAGTATAATAGGGCTTCGACCCTTAAACGAATAATAATAATAATAATAATAATAATAATAATAATAATAGTAATAATAATAATAATAATAGCAGCAAAACTAATAGTAAAGTAGTTGTAATATTAATAATGGAATAATAATAATAGTAATTTGAAAAAGGAATAATAATAACAATAATAACAACAACATATTAATATTAAAAATAAAGATAATAACAATAACAATAATAATACTAATAATAATAAAATCGAATTAAAAGTATAATAGGGCTTCGACCCTCAACAAAATAATAATAAGAACATTAATAATAATAATAATAATAATAATAATAATAATAATAATAGGATTTATATTAGAATAAATGAAATAAAATATTTTAAGGCTTGTAAAAATAGGGAACAGGGTTGAGAGGGTCTAGGGTTCAACCTTAGGCTAGCGAGGATTGGCGGCACCGACGGTGGTGTACGGTGGCGGCGGCAGCTGGAAAAATAGAAGAAAAGGGTAAAAGTTGAATGCTGGGAAAAAGATATGGAGAATGGAGGTGGAAGTTGAGTTATTTAAGAATAACTAGAGGGAGAAGAGTATAATGGAGGAGGCGGCGCAACCAAAGGTGGTGGCGCACAGCAGCGGTGGTGGTGGTTGAATGGAGAAGAAGGAGAGAAAGAGAGAAGGAGAGGGAGGAAGAGGAAAAGAAGGGTAGGGGAAGGTAGAGGGTGGTCTGCAGAATACATTGAGATGTAAAAGGAGAACCGGAAGTGGCGGAAGAGGTGGCTAATGGTGGTTCGAAGGGCGGCAGTGGTAGAAAATGGTTTGGTTGAGGAGAGAACTTTGCACAGCTAGGGTGGCTCGTGTAGGAAGAATCGAGGGAGGAGGAAGGCATGGTTAGTTAGGGGGTAGTGCAAGGAGTGAACGTGTGGCCAGAACGGGCGGCGGTGTTGGCTGGAGGTGGCGGAAATGACATCTAAAGGGGCGACGGCGACAAGGTCAGGAAAAGTTGGGTTTCAGGGAAAATCTCGATTGTAGTATGGGTAAGGGGTATTTATAGGAGGAAAAGGGTGGCTTAGGTCAAAGGGGAAGAACAGGAGGATCGGTAGGTTAGTTGGGCTCGCCGGCAGCGACAGTTGCAAACAAAATTCAAAAAAAAAAAATGTGGCAGGAAGTTGGCTGGAAAAAGGGAAATGTGTGAGGAGAGGGGAAATGGGTAGGCAGGTGTGGTCAATGAGTCGACATAGGAGAGAGGGGAAGATGGGCAGCGATCGTGCGTAGTCGCTGGTGGAATTTTTGGCTGGTGGCTGCGGCGGAGTTATAGGTAGAGGTCGGCGGGGCTGGGCAGGTGCGAAGGAAGAAGAAGAAGAAAGGTGGGGGAACTGGCGGTCTAGGGGAGAAAAGAAAGAAAAGAAAAGAAGGGGAGCCGGCCGGTCGGGTGACGCAAGGTAAGGTTCGTTAATTAAAACGACGGGCTTTTGGGATAAAAGGGAAAGAAACGCAGCGCGTCATTAAAAGAAGCAAGTCTGGGCTGCGCGGGTTGGGCCGCACAAAAGGAGAAGGAAGGAGGGAGGGGACTTGGGCCGCGAGCTGGCCCTGGTCGAGGAGGAGAAAAAGAAAAAGAAAAGAAGAAGGAAAAAGAAAGAAAAAGGAAGAAAAAAAGGAAAAGGGAAAAAGAAAAAAGGAAAAATAATGGGTTAGGTTAATTAAATTAATTGGGATATTTAAAAATAATAATATTTAAATAAAATAATATTTAAATCCCTTTTTAGGCTAAAATAGGATTTTTAAAAGATTTTTCATAAATTCCATTTTAATTAGCAAAACACTCTAATTTTCTCAAATTAAATTATTTATAAAAATCATATTAATTTAAAAATATTTTCTCCTTCTTATTTTAAATAAAATAATTTATTTAATTAATTTCTAAAATAAAATATTTATTTAGCTAAAATACCCAAATTTATCCTAATTAAAATATTTATAAATTTCTTCTTAATTTGCCCTAATAAATTTTCTTTTATTTTAATAAAAATAATTTATTTAATTAAATTTTTTTCTAATAAAACCTTATTTAATAATAATTAATAAAATTATAATTTTCAGGGCATTTCAATATCTACTTATTATCCATAATGAAAAGTAAAATCCCCTAAATATCAAAAAAAAAGGGGAATCTCATGATATTATCCAAGTTAACAAAAACCAGCAACATATAGTGTATACATATATATCACAACAATATTTACACTATAAATATACTAAGTCATACATGATTTCTACAACACTATCTATTTCCTTTATATACTTTGTTTTTAGAAATAGTTTTATATTATAGCTAGTAAATGATTTTTCACTTCCACAAAACATATCAAAGGAAAACATTCTGACATATACTGTATAAATATACACCACTACAATATTTACACTATAAATACACTAGCTTAGTTCAAGTTTTCAAGACACAAGCAACATTTAGAGTATTTAAATCCAAAGTTGATTGTATTGGTTGTTTCAACTCACAAGAACTTACTTTTCTTTGATTTAATTAAGAAACTAATGACATGTAATTTGAAAGATAATTACAAGGAGTACTTTAGGATATGAAAGAAAATTTATTGCTAAGACCTAACTAGAGGGATATTAGGGAGTTTGGGTGATGTTAACTAGAAATAGGGAAAACAAAATAAGAGAAAATCACAACTAGCCAATGGGAAAATTTCTTATTGCCTGATAACCTAATAAAATTGGAGAAATAGGGAAATAAGTGAATTACAACATGTTAATTAGCCTTATTCATACACTAATAACCTAGAGGTAGTTAGAAGTAAAAAATAAAATGTGTGCATACCCTTCTAACTAATTTAACAACTTTAAATAACCCCCTCTAATTACCTAACTAATTAGAATGTCCATAGGGTATGGAAAATAATAGAATAAGATGAACGACTAGTTTATATAGTTAATTAGCATACTAAAAAATTGTGTACAAATAATAGGCACCCTACTCACATAAAGTATAAGTATCAATTAAGTAAATATCCTTACATAAAAAAAATTTGCTTAAGTAAGGTTACACGTTACCGTTCTAACCTAAAACTATCGTGTATTATGTAAATTCAAATAAAAAAAATGAAAGTATAGACGATGATTAGGTAAAAAAACCATCATGTATACCCTTATGCTACTTAATTAAAGGTATGGATGCCAATTTATTTACTCAACTATCATTTATACTACCACTAAAAATGTAAAATTGTTCTCTACGTGTTTTTCTTTACTAGGCAAGGGTATACATGACAACTCAGGTATAAACCATATTATAATACCTATTGTGTATTATGATTTGTGTAACTCTTATCTTTATCATTATATTTTGATTACTTTGGTTATATAACTACTACTCTCATGCTCTCTTTATATTTTTATTTTTCTCATCTAAAGAGTTTCATCGCACCGCGATTCATCATTCAGTGAATCATATAATGGTCTCAAGTTAGGTGTCAACCACACTTTATCCTTGAGGTATGATGTTATTTTTTGCCTTTCATCCAATATCTCAATATGGGCTAGGTATTAGAGGTATCTTCTCCATGTTTGTTGTAGTGGTAACACCCTGTGTTTATTATTTTACTTCTACAAATATTTTTCCAATAAAAAAAAGTCAAGTTGTAAAAATGGGAGTGTTATAAGTTAGTATTAGAGATTTTAATTATCGAGAATCATGTTTTATTTTTTAGACACAATTTTATCAATCCTAATGTTTTAAAGTGTCTTCTATAATTTCCAATGTTTTTAAGATTTAATCCTTTTGGTTTCGAAGTTGGAAACATTTTTGCCAAAGTGAATTCCTTTGACTTGTTTGAGTAGTTACACCAATATATTTTGTGAGAGATTTTTAGCTTGGGTTGAGGTTTTATCCATTAACTATAATACATAATGAACCATCAACCTGATGTGATTTGGTGCTCTTTTACTAGCTTTTATACCTACTAGTATAGTCTTTACCTTCACCTTAGTGTTTAAGAATTTTGATGGAAAATGAACAATAACTCTAGTGCATCGAGTGGATGTTAAAGTCTATATTTAGCACATGGAAGACCAAGTGAAAAAGGAAGCGCTAACATAATAGACTTGCCATACTCCATCTAGGAGCATAAAGAAATTATTAGGCCAACGACAATCCAAAAGTGAGAAGAAGTGAAATACCCCAAAAACCCTAATTTAAAAAATTATGGTAAAATAGGGATTTATTAGAAAAATATATATACTATTTTAATAAAATAATGGGAGTCATTAAGACGAGAGAAGGAAAATAATAAATAATTTAATTAGGGAAGATTAGGGTATTTTGCAAATTAAAATAGAATTTAGGAAAAAATTACACAAAATATCCTAAATTAATATAAAAAGGAATTTAATTATTATTTTACTAATTTGTATTATTTTTAAATATTCAAAAATACCAAAATATTCCAAATACTCCAACCAACCTATTTTTCCTTTTTTTCCTTTTTCTTTCTTCTTTTTCTCCTTTCTCCTTTTTTCTTTTTCTTCCCTTCTTCCCCGGATTGGGCCTGCCCCCCTCACGGCCCAACTCCCCTCCCTATCTTCTTTTCCCCGTATAGCCTAGCCTACCATCTTTTTTTCTCTCCCCCTCACCTGTCCGGTTTCCCCCTTCTTTTTTCTTTTTTTTTTCTTTTCCCCTAGATCAGCCAACTGACCCCCTCTCCTTCTTCCTCTTTTCTCCCTCCCACACGTTGCAGGTCAAGCCTACAACTCTACGCTGCCGACTAGCCCAGCTACCTTACTATTGACCAGCCTCTCTCCCTTCTCTCCCCCATCCTTTTACTTTCCCTTTCTGGCCCCAACCAGCCCAACACCTCCTCCCACACGTGTCCCTTCTCCTTTCCTGTTTTTCCTCCCCGACCAAACTTATCCTACAAAATTACAGGCTCGTACCAGCCTACTACCGTAAGCCGGCGAGCCCTACCTCACCTATCCCCTTTATCTTATCCTCCCTCCAATGGCCTATAAATACCCCTAACGATCCCATTTGGTTCTTTACTCAGCCTAAAAAAATCAAGCATCCTTGTGCCACTACCACTTCAGATGCTGTCACCGTTGCCGTCACACAACACCACCCAAAATCTTCCCTGCATTACCCTCCACCAAACCATACAACTGACCATCGCTATTTCCTCCTACACGAGCCACCCCAACTGTGCAAATTTGGTTGCTCGACTTGCCACTTTGCACCCATCACTGCCCCTCTTGCTGTCGTGTGCCGCCTTCTCCGCCACAATAATTGCCTCTTCTTCCACCCAATCAACTCGACAGAGCCTCCCCTACCTTCCTTTTTCACTTTGTCTCTCTCCACCACCCTCGGCCACCACCACAGCCACCACCTGTTCCTCCTCCTTACTGCGCCACAACCACTACTCCAACCCACTTAACCCAGAGAATCCATCACCACCACAACCACCCTCTCACTCTCCCTCTTCTAGCCCCAAAAAGCCACTTCTCCAACCCCCACTTCCTCCACCACCACCGCCACTGCCACCGCCACCTAGCTACCACCTCCACTAGGTTGTGCCTTAACCTTCCTAGCCTTAAGCATAATTAGTGTGATTATTATTATTATTATTATTATTATTATTATTATTATTATTATCATCATCATCATCATCATCATCATCATCATCATTATTATTATTATTATCATTATCATTCTTATTATTGTTGTTATCATTATTACTATTATTATTGTTATTATTATTAACATTGACATTACTAGTATTATTATCATTAATCGAACTATTATTATTATTATTATTATTATTATTATTATTATTATTATTATTATCATTATCATTATTATTATTATTATCATCAACATGATCATCATTATTATTATTAAATTTATTTTCTTAATTATTGTTAATATTGCTAATAATACCTTATCATGGACTAATATAACTACCTAAACCTCTTTTGGCTAATAATAGCATGGTTAACAATTTTAAGGATAATATCCTTGTTTTCACTAATAAATCCACTATTATTATTATTAATATCCCTAATACCGATTGTGATAAAAGTAAGTAAGAAATAATGATAATGTTGGTAAGAGGGAAGTTAACCCTAGTATTTTCCTCTTATAGGTGAACCAAGTCCAAACTCTAAGGAGGCATGGGAGCGTGCTCCAAACCTAGTGTCATTTTAGGTAAGGATGTGGTTAAGGTCTAATATGTGTATTATGTACTTTGTATGTTTTGTGTGATGATATTTTTGGGTATCTTATATGATTATGACTATTTATGTGTAGTGTAGCGCGAAGCTAAGGTAAGTGTATGTGTTCTCCTTATGACATATGCAAAATGATATGCATGTTGTGCCTTGTGGTGCTTAAGTAATATGGCCCTTTAGGAAATGTATTCTAAGAGGATTTAAAGATATAATGCGGTGATGGAAATATGAAAAGGAAAAAAAGGAAATGAGCTTACTAGAGGGAAGTGAGATTGACCTATGGATCTCATGACTTATGAGAGGACAAAGAAAAGGATAATATGGATAAAATAATAAAGTAGAGTGAATCTTGCATGGGGAGTCTAGGGTTTGCATAGGATGGTTAGTCTTTGTATGGGGATGATCCTTACGTGGAAAAAGATGACTTGAGGTTTAAGTAAGGTAAGGAAGATGTTTTGGTGATTGGGGTCCATGGGTGAAAAATAGTACATAGGCTAGTATAAGGGTGCATGGGGAACTTGACTAGGGTTTGGGAGGAAAACCCTAAGTGGAGGAGATTGTGGAAGGGAGAAATAATGGAGAGGATTGGAATATGGGGTAAGAGTGGAAGGATGGCACATGGACGGTGAGTGTGTGTTATGTGGAAGAGGGGATGGTAAGTGAGAGTGATAGGGGAATAACATATGAGAAACGAGAAGTGCTAGGGTTTGGGGTGACCAACTAGGGTTTTGGGGCCACATGTGCAAAATGGGAAGTAAAGTGGGGTGCTTGGGGATGAATCAAGTGAGGTGATGATTTGGAGGTAAAGGAACATGGGTTGTGTGAGATAGAGGAAGGTTGGGCCATATAGGCCAAATTAGGGTTTTCCTAGGGAAAATCCTAGAGGGCTATATTCAATTGTCTAAGAGGTATGGGAAAGTGGGCCTCAACCCATGCACATAGGGGTTGGGTATTCATGGTAAGTGAGGAGAAGGGAAAAAGGATGTTTGGATGTATTAGGAGGCATAGAGGTCCCAAGATATGAGATGGGCCCCCTTTCAAAAGGATAGGAGTAGACGGGTTGTGTGAGCAAGTAGTCCAAAGGACATGCATGTCTAGGGTGGTAATATTTATCAAATAAGACACGACTAAGATACTAATCATTTAAAGAGAAAGATTGTTGAGCCAGACCCAGACTAGTTCACTAGCGAATAATAATGGCCAAGTGCTGGGGTGCCGTAGAGATCGATCTACTAGTGAATAATAGTGGTCAAGAGCATTCTGCCCTGTATGTTTCGAGTCCACTAGCTATAATAGTGGGGGATCCAGAGCTCAATAAAGTAAACCTAATGATGATAAACCATGGAAATATAATATCTACTTAAAAGAAACACCATGAGAGTCGAGGCTAGACCAACCTACCGACGAATAATAGTGGCCAGTTGCCTTATGCCCCGGAGACCGTTCCATCGGCGAATAGTAGTGGCGAGGTGTGTTCTACCTTGGGTGTTTTCTAGTCCATCGGATATAATAATAGGGTTCCCATACTGGCATGGATTGATAATAAGAATGGTGTGAAATGGGTACATTGACTAGAGATCTAATGATTAAGTTTAACCAGACTATAACATGACCTATACTATTTATTCTTCATGTACGTCTTATCTGCATAGTTACCTGCTTGTGTATATTTATTTTTTGTATGGCCTTAACTACATGGTTACCTTGCTCAGTACGTAGTGTACTGACCACCTGTTTCATGGGTGTTGCTCATTCCCATAAGTAGAGGCCCCTTCTGAGCTTGTGCAGGTTCCCACCTGTTTCATGCCTATGACACTTATGAGGCATCTGGTGGGGTTGAGAGTTGACCTTCTTGGACATGGCATGGGAGCCCAAGAGTGATTTAAATCAAAATCTTTTTATTCCTTCTTTCATTTTATTGTATCGTATCTTTTATTCCTTTGAGGGCTTTGAAAACACAACTCTTTTTTAGTTTTAATGACTTTTAACCATGCAATCTAATTTTTTGATTATGAATATTTTAGTTTTCTATGGATCTCTATTTTAAGTGTGTTAATGTTCTTATGAAATCATCCTTAGCCTTGTGGTTGGTATGAGATGGGCCAAAGGCCGGGCTTGTACGGATCACGACGTTAGCACCCCCGTGCTTGTGGTTGTTTTAATTAAACAAAAAATTTCAATTGTGATTTTAGGGGTGTTATAAGAATTCTTGTAAAGAAGATAGGTAGCAAGCAAAGTCCTCACCTCAATGATAGGTGCATATTTTATGGAATTATTTCACATATCTTAACACAAATTTCTATATTTATCATGACAATTTAACCATTTTTCTCATTGGCCTAGTTTTGTAGGAAAAGATAAAATCAATTTAATTTGGGTTGATAACTGAGGAAAAAAAGTACAATAAGAGAAAAAAACTTGAAGTAATGAAAATTTAGATGTACCATTATGCTAGACAATAAAAGAGAAGTCATGTGAAGAAAAATCAAGTCAAAACAATCAATAGAGAGAAAATATGTCTCGTATTTCCTTGATTCTCCTCCCACATGCCTTATTAATTCATCTCACGTGCATGATGTTAGAGAAAAAATACAGGTGCCCCATATTTACTAATATGGATCGTATTATTTCCATAATTTGGATCTAATTCTTATGGCCTTCTCTCTCTCTATATATAAAATATATTAGGTCTAATAGAAAATCAAAGGGAATCGTCGTTAGAACTTTGACTTTGTTTTCATTATTTTTTAACCATTAGGGTTCTTATGTTAGATTTAATTAGTTAGTTGTTGTAATTGAATGATTAGAGATCATATGGTGTTTACCGTTCGACAATATCATAAGCTCTTTTTTTTCCTTTATTTTTTTATCTGCTATTTACCTATTATTGTGTTGAGTTCAAATTTTTTTTATTAGTTAAATTAATTGAGTTAGTGATTTTATTTATTTGAATTTAATATTTGTTACTTTTTTTCTCTATGCTTATAAAAGTTATGATTTTTATGTGTTTAGAATCCACACTTTCTGGTTTTATTAATATGCTAGGTTAGATTTGTATAGGGTAAGAGGATAATTAAAGGTTATGAGATACTTAATTGCGAGTTGTGAATTGTATTTAATTATTACATGTATTTTTTTTAGATTAATAAATTGAGTTTAATAATCATCGATCCAAAATTAGGACTTTATTATCTAGATTGGCCACCTAATTAATTTGAATACTAATCGAATGTCAGGACAGTATAGTTAATCTATAACTGCAAGCGTATACATTCACAAATAGCAAATAGGTTGGTTAATTTCTAAAGAAATATATTTATGTTTATTAATTTTTAGAATTACATTATTCGAGCAGACTACAGTTATGGTTCTAGTTAGCTGCTCTCTAATTGTTAATGCTACCATTAATTAAATTTCAAGATCTTATCCTAGGTTATTAATTATTTGGACAATAAATCATTAGTAGAAATTGGTTTATTTGCATAAGGGGATGCTAGAAAGTGGATGCGTGCGAGCTTCTAGGTTAATATTAGAGATACTTCATAACCATTTTATTTGATGATCAGTTAATATCCCTATATTGAATATGTCCTCTGACCCCTATTATCCCATTATTGTTAATAAGTTATTGTGTTAATTTCTAGTTTTTATTTGTTTCATTATTAGTTATTAGTTTTTCTAATTTGATAACTATGGGAATTTATATGACTATAGAAATATGCAAATTAGATTATAGTTTTTATAGGATTGACCCATACTCACTGCTTACTATTTGTGTGTATGTGTGTTTAGGGTTTAGTTTGGCATATCTATGACAACACATCACTCAACCTAGAGGGAAACTTGCTCAATGTTGTCTTAAGAGGAACTTCTATTGTAACCAATATGGAGGTGGCCACCCAAGGGTTGATTACTTTGGGAAGAAAGTTTAGTGTTGCAAATGTGGTAAGATTAGACATAAATAGGTTGAGTGTGCTCCTAGGGGCGGCACCTCTTTGTAGAGTCAAAATTGCTCTCAAGTTTCCATACTACAGTCACAACAACCTTAGGACGTGCTACACATAATACTCTACTTTTGTAACACCCCAAAATCTATTATTTTTTTTAAAACAAAACCTCTAAATTTAAATCTCATAAATTTTGGAGATGGTACCGCCATACTTAGTACTAGACCAGTTCACTCCTACCGTTCTAGTACCAAGTGCTAAGGCTAAGGAAAGAGAATTTCATCAACTCATAACAATACATAAACCAAGATTCATAAATACGAAAATCAGATTACGCATGGATTATTATATAATTCGAATTATGAGAGAAAGTTCTTTAAAAAATGGAAAGATGACTACGACATTAAAATTGTTCTTGGGATTCCAACATAACTAAAGGAGAAAAAGGATAACAATATCATAAGAAAAAACCGGCCACGCCACTCCAAATATTCGATCTAGCCTATGATCAACACTCGCCCCTACCTGATGCTCCAAGGATATCAATAGCATCAAAGAAGGTATCTCCTACCTGCAACACATCAGATGACCCTTCTGCTCATGGGAATGAGTAGCATCCATGAAAAGGGTGATCAGTACGCTACGTACTGAGCAAGGTAACTGTGCACTAAGGCCAACACACAAAATTCACATAAACCATGCAGAATAATAAAAGATCATAAAGTCCAACACGATAACGTAAAGGCATACGATCATTAGGTAAACATATAAAGGTCCAATTATAATCCAAATTAATGACTTAATTAATCCCTTATTGGAATTCTTTTCACACTATGCTCTTTATCATAACCACATGAGTACGGGAACCCTACTATTTTAGCTTGTGGATCGGTCTCTAGGGCACTTTGGCGCCTGACCACTATTTTAGCTGGTGGATCGGTCATTTAGGGTACATGTCCTACCACTATTATATGTCGTGGATCGGTCTGGCCCTTACTCTCATGGTGTTCCACTATAAGTAATTAGTGTCGTTCACATATCTTAGCAACCTGTAGGCTTCGGTTTATTGAGCTCGGGATCCCCCACTATTATAGCTGGTAGATCGGTCACTTAGGGTACATGCCCTAACACTATTATATGCCGGTGGATCGGTCTCCAGGATACCTCGGTACCTGGTCACTATTATGCCGGTGGATCGATCTGGGCCCGGTTCAATACCCTTCAACTTTACATGATTAATGTCTTACATATCTTATTCATAATTTTTAACCCTAGACATGCATGACTAACTTCCTCCACGCTTATTCCCCCCCAAGGGACCCGTCTCATTCATAATCTCATAAAACTCCTAACTTAGCCGATTATCCTTCCCTCCTACCAGACTTATATTAGAGTCCATTTCCCCCACGTGTGGACCCAAGCCCACTACTTTTTTTACCACCTACCCATTTACTTCCTCATTGATACACTTTACCTCACCAGACATACACACAGCCACGTACACCCCAAAAAACCAAACCAAACCCTAACCACCACACCAAACCCTAGATTGGTCTACTATATGCCTTTATACCATCCCACATACTATTTTTCATTCAACACATGCAAATGCCTAAACAACACTTTCATCATATTGAACTTATTATTTACTAACTTATTCTAATACTAGGATTTAATAAAATAATACTATACTTATAATAACTATGGGAAATAATACTAAAAATACTAGTCGTAATATTAATATGATTCAAAATGGATGGTGAGATAAGGCTTCCACCCTTTACCAAAATAATGTTAATAATATCATTAAGACATTATTAATAAAAATAGTACTAATAATAGTAATGACATAATGATCGGAAATACAAAATAGTAATACTAATAAGAATAATAATAATAATAACAATAAAACAACTTAAACCAAAAATAATATAAGGTAAGGTTTTCGACCCTACTTCAAAATAGTAACAGTATAATTACTAATAATAATAATTAACAATATTAACACATATTACTTATAATAACATTAATAATAATGATGATGATGATGATAATAATAATAATAATAATAATAATAATATCAGTAGTAATAATAATATTAATAATAAAAGTAGTAGTATTCGCACTATTTAAATAAAATAGGGCTTCGACCCTTTCAATAAATAATAGTAATAGTAAGAATAATAATAATAATAATAATAATAATAATAATAATAATAATAATAATAAAACTCATAATAATACTAATAATATTAATAATAAAAGTAGTAGTATTCGCACTATTTAAATAAAATAGGGCTTCGACCCTTTCAATAAATAATAGTAATAGTAGTAGTAGTAGTAATAATAATAATAATAATAATAATAATAATAATAATAATAATAATAATAAAACTCATAATAATACTAATAATATTAATAATACAAAAATAATAATCTAAATAAAATAAATAGGGCCTCGACCCTGATAAGAAATAATAATAATAATAATATTGAACCTAATAATAGTAGTAGTAGTAGTAGTAACACTCGAATGATAGTTAAAAATTGAAATAAAATAAAGTAAGATTAAATAAATATGGGAGAAGGGCTAAGAGGGCTTAGGGTTCCACCTTAGGCTGATGGAGATGGGTGGCACCGACAGTGGTGCACGGCGGCGGCGGCGGTGGCCAAAAAAAGGGAAAGAAAAGGAAAGAGTTGAGATTTGAGAAGAAGAGATGGAGAATAAGGGTGGTGGTTGAGGTGTTGGTGGTAGTCTAGACTGAGTGGATTAAAGTGAGGGTGATGGTGCAGCAAGTGGCGGTGACGCACGACGGTAGTGGTGGCGGCCGAAATGAAGAGAAGAAGAAAAAAAGAGGAGAAGGAGGAAGGGAAAAAGAAGGGTAGGGAGAGGTAGAGGAGGGTTGGTAGCTGGCTTTGGGTGGTGTAGGAGGCAGTGATAGAGGCGGATGTGGTGGTGGACGGTGATGCAAAGGGCGGCAGGTGTAAAAATTTGGCCGGTTGGGTAAGGAACTTTGCACAGCTGTGATGTCTCGTGGAAGAAGAATTGAGGGATATGGGTGGTTCAGTTAGTTAGAGGGCAGTGCAGGGAAGACATAGGTAGGTGGAGCAGGTGGTGTAGTTGGCTGATGGAGGAGGAAAGGGTGTCTGAAGTTGCGGTGGTGTGTAGGGGTAAATTCTTAGGGTTTCGGGAAAAAGTTTCGAGATCAACCAAATAAGGGGTATTTATAGAGTTTGGAGGAGAGGGTAGGGTTCTAAGGGTCGGCAGGATGGTAATGCAAGTAGGATTGACCTCTAAGGTTCACTAGTTCTACCATTAACTACTTTAGAATCAACACTAGAACCACGGTTACTAATGACATCCTCACCCTCGATAATGCTTGGAGTGACAATTGTTTGATCAGGGCATACAAAACATCCTTACTTGTATCAACAACTTTACTTTTCCTATAATCCCTTACTACCATCCAATCACTCTGAGGTTCCTTAGATCTCCTCCGAAAGGTCTTCTGCCATTATAAATTACAACCCTTATGACCAAAGGCATCACAAAGATGATAGTAGCATGGCTCCCAATCATATTCCATCCGGTCAGTGAAATCACCACCCTTAGCATCAAGGATCATTTAAGATTTAAGAAGAGGATTTTTCACATCCACTTCGACCACTACTCTTGGAAAAGAAAAATGTTCCTTAGATATTGTGATGGCATTCATACACAATGCCATCCCAACTGCACTTGCAATACGGCTCAATGAATTGCTTTTCCTGTATTCCAAAGGCAAATCAGGAAATTTAATCCATAGAGGAACCACATGCATCTCCTCCTTATCAATCCAAATCCATCTATGCCAAGATTTCAGCATTAGAGGTCTACTGAAATATGTCTAATGTTGTCGTAGAATCACAATAGAATCTTCAACAAACTTAAATTTGAACAAAAAAAATATCCCAAGGCATCCAACATGAATTGAGGCAAAGCAACCTCCTTCCATTAGGCCCAAAAATAGCCACAAATTTGACTATAAGTCGGCAAATCCCTAAATATATAACCAACTAAAGTTGTTTCCTACATACCAGTCACTGAACTAACATCCTCTTTGTCCAACTGCACGTATATCACACCCTTATCAATGGTAGGAGAGACATAAGATAGATAATATCCTAGGGGTGGGTTTTGATTCCCTGTCAAGATATCCCTCCATCAAGGGCCTTCAGAAGGTGTACAAACCTCTAGCCTTTCCCATACTAACTTCTTCTCATCACTCAAGCAGGATTTGAAGGCATGTTTTGGTTTGGATGGTTTGAGTCCATGTTAGGGTTTGCATGGATCTCTACATGGCAATACAAAACTTCATTATCATCTTGGAAATCAATCAAATTAATACCTGCCTTATGTACAATTTGGCCTGGATTAGCAACCACTACATTAGTGATCTCCACATCAACCAAATCCAACTCAAAGGGAACCGAAGATAAATTGCTAATAACCAAATGCTTCCTTTGATTCTCCAAGATATCAACCTACTTTTTCTTGTTAACCCCTTCCTACGAAGAACTAGAAAAACCTTTGGATCCAACCAACGACCAAATATGATTCACATTCATAGAAGAATGTGACTTATTTCTCCTTGCCATGCTAGCGTGCCTCACTCAACCCTAGAAGAGAGGTGAGAGGAGACAAGCGCGGGATAGCCATGTGTTTTGATCTCTTCGTATTTCAAAATATTGAAATTGAACACAACCTAAGATCACAAGTTACACAAACAACTATTTTACCTTTCTTAATTCCATTATTATTAATTACCAAGTGATATCACAATTCATAATTGTAATTTTATTAACAGCCAAACAGGTATTACCAAGTGATAATACCAAACACAACACAAGGCATGCAAGCCACCACTTGGGTGTTTAGAGGTGACACAAAACTTAACCACTTAAGACACCATAATATTATCATCTTGATCCATGTTAAATTCAGGTTAAGCATGGTTGAAATCATGATTAGGATGTTGTAATTACATCAAAACATTAATATAGAATGTTCAAATGAAGAATAGTAATTAAGAAGCAAACATGGTAAAATACAAGCAGATCAACTAATTGGTTTGGTCGCACCAGACTTGAGAAAACAACACAAAATGAACTAATCAATTGGTTGGTCCAACCGATAGACTTGTCATAGGAACTGGCCAATGGGTTTGACCAAACCGGTAAATGGGTCTAATTAGAGACTAGACCACCCTGTTCACAAGGCAACCAATCAATGGGTTTGGCAAAGCAATCGATTGCACATTGGAGCCAATCAACTAGTTCATCAAACCAATCGACTATTCTCATAACTAACTAATCAAAATTTCTAAACTGAGTGACTGTTCACACAACTAGTTGATCAGTCCAGCAAACCGATCAACTGATCCGGGCTAACAATGCCTAAACCTACGATCCACCTCAAAATAATTTCACCAAAATTTCCCAAATTAATCCTAACATTCTTTTATGTCATAGAATACATAAAAAGGAATACTCCAAACACAAAATTACATGGTATATGGCATAAATTGATAATCTAAAGGATCATGCTCAACATTGCAATTCATGCTTGAATATAATAAAAATCATAATTCATGACATAATTCATCAACTTGGATAAAATATCATCAATCCCATGCTCAGAGAAGTAAGATAAACACGTTATATACTACCAAGCTCATATGAAAACATGCTTAAGACACCAAATACCCGGATCATCCTCTAAGAATGATTTAAAGACTTAACATCATACTATATTCACAAACTTCATGCCAAGACCAAAACAAATGAATCCTGTTCAACACCCCATACATCATATCGTACTCATGATACAACTGTTAATAACATATATACATCATAAACCTGCTCATCAATCAACTTGCAACACACTTTCATGCTTAATTCATCAAATACATCCTTCAAACGAAAGTAATTAAAGAATAATCACATACTCAATGTCAAGGTAGAATCAACAAGAACCACTTCAACATTTAAACCAAGCTCATAAAATAATGTATACATCAACTATACATACATATCCTAGGTTCAACATAAATGGCCTAAAGACCATATGCTACTAAACTCTATCAGACATTTGATATATGGATAGAAAGATAATGTCATGGAATTAGATGAGAATATTGATCATGTTTGAAGCATAAAATGAAATGCCCCAAAAATTTCTAATTTTAATAATTAAATTTAACTGAGTTTTATTATGAAAATTAAATAAATAAATTATTTTTATTAAAATAAAAGGGAATTAATTAGGGAAAATTAAGAAGAAATTTATAAGTATTTTAATTAGGAGAAAATTTGGTATTTTAGCTAATTAAGGATTTTATTTTGGGAATTTATTTAAATAAATTATTTTATTTAAAATAAGAGGGAGAAAATAGTTTCAAATTAATGGGAATTTTATAAATATTTTAATTTATTAAATTTAGGGTGCTTTGCTAATTAAAATGGAATTCATGGAAAATCTTTTAAAAATCCTAATTTAGCCCAAAAAGGAATTTAAATATTATTATTTTTAAATATCCCAAGTATTTGAATTAATTCAAATACCCAATCTAATTAATTTTTTCTTTTTCCTTTCCTTTTTCTTTTTCCTTCTTCCTTTTTCTTTTTTTTTTCTTATCCTTTTCTTTTTCTTTTTCCCCTCCCCCGAACTGGGCCTAGCTCACAGCCCAATTCCCCTCTCGTCTCCTCCCTTTTCCTTTGGGCCAGCCCAACTGTGTGGTGCCTCCTTCCCCTTTCCTTTGCATTGCGTTTTAGCATTTATTCCATATAAAAGCATAATTACATTTAAACAACCTTAACCCCGCGCCGACCGGATCGGTCTCCCCTTCTTTTCTTTTCTTTCTTTTCTGCCCCGAACCGTCCGGTCCCCCTTCTTCTTCTTCCCTAGCCATCACACCTGTCATTCCTGCTGCCAACCTGCAACCTTCGTCACTACCTCTGAAAATTTACCGCTGGTTACGCCCGTTTTGATGGGCTGTTTTCCTTCCTCTCTCTTCCCTCTAACTCGTCGACCATTTTGAACCAATCCACTCCCCCATTCCTCCCACAATCTTCTCTCTCTCCCTGTGCAACTATTCCCACCACATTCAAATTTTTGCAGCAACCTTTATCGACCAGTGCACTCACTCCTACCCTATCCTCCCTTCTTTCCTTTAACTAGAACCCTAACCTCCCTTCTAAGCCTATAAATACCCCCCATAATAGCCTTGTGTCGAGCTTTTGTCTCCTACCCAGAATTTTCCATCCTTGTCGCCGCCACCCCTTCAAACGCCTCTTACGCCGCCTTCGGCCAACTTCACCGCCACATCTGGCCACCAAACTCTTCCTTACACCTCCCTTTAGCTAACTAGACCACATATACCCTTCAATTCTTCTTGCACAATCCACCCCAACCGTGCGAATTTCTCTTCTTAACCGAACAATTTTCTGCCACCGCCGCCCTTCGAACCACCCTTAGCCACCTCCTCCGCCGCTGCAGCCACTTCTTTCACCTTCCAAAATGTTCTGCAGACCCTCCTCTATCTCCCCATACCTTTATTTTCCTCTTCCTCCCTCTCCTCCTCTCCTTCTCTCCTTCTTCTCCATTCGGCCACCACCACCGCCACCGTGCACCGCCACCTTCATTCTGTTCCCCTCCTTTTGGACAATCATAATCACCCTTGCTTCCACCCTTTTCCTCTTTCTCTTTTTCCCAGCCCTCAACTTTTCCTTTCTTCTTCTCTTTTTCCGGCCACCGTCACCGCTGCCGTGAACCACCGCTGGTGGCACCTATCCCCACCAGCCTAAAGTTGAACCCTAGACCCTTTCAGCCTTTTTCCCTATTTTTATAACCCTTAAATTATTTTATTTCAATAATTTACATATGAATACTATTATTATTAATAATATTTATATTTTTGATATGTATTATTATTATTATTATTGTTAATGTTTTTCTTATTATTTATGTTGAGGGCTGAAGCCCTATTGTATTTTAATTCGATTTTATTATTATTCCCCTTATTATTTCTATTATTTCTATTATTAATAATAATATGTTAATATGTTATTGTTGTTGTTGTTGTTGTTGTTGTTATTTTCAAGTGTTAGAATTATTATTTTATATAGGGCCGAAACCCTATTGTACTTATTTTAAATTTTAGTAGTAGTATTATAAATATCATGTTTTATTATTATTAGGGTTATTAGTGTTTTTATTATTATTAGTATTTATTCTTATGAATGTTATTATTATTATTTATTAAGTTATGATTACTCAATGTAGGGTGGAAACCATACTTCTTTTTATCTTCAAATATTATCCTTACTATTATTACCTTTATGATTATTATTATTATTATCACAATATTATTATGGTTTTTATCATTATCATTAATAATAATAATAATAATAATAATAATAATAATAATATTATTATTATTATTATTATTATTATTATTATTGTTATTATTATTTTTCATCACTATTATTATTACTAAATTTTGTTATTTATCTTACTAATATTATTATTAGTATTATTTTAGAAAAGGGGCAGAAGCCTTTATTTTACTTTATTTTTGAATAATGTCCTTTTTATTATTAGTATTGTTACTATTATTATTATCCTTATTTATATTATCATTGATATTATTTTTAGTATCATTATTATTATTAGAATAAAGTATTTAACCCTACATTAATTATCAACTTTTATAATATTTCTATTATTTCTATATCTTTAGTAAAGTTAGAATTGTGTTAATGTTATTCTTATTAGTATGTTATTATTTGGTCAAAGCCCTAAGGAGGCGCAGGAGCGTGCTCCAAGACCGGTGTTTTTCAGGTAAGGTTGCTACTAAGGCCTTTTATGTGTTTATATGCATTATGTGCTTCGCATGCTATGTATCCTATGTTTATTATTATTAATTGTGTCATATGTGGTATGATGTGGAGTTGAAGTATGTTTTCGTGTATTTTCATGGCATATGTATTATGTATATGTGGTGATATGTGTTGTAACCTTGTAAGACATGCATGTGAGGATGTTGATGTGATTTGTGTGGGGAGAAAGGATGAAAAAGGAGGATGGGAAAAGAAGTTGACCAAGGGAGGTGAGTTGACCTAATCACTTTAATGATTTATGAGTGGAAGAATAAAATAGAGAATTTTAGGGTTTCATGTGGGAGAATCTGATTTATGATTTTTATGGTTTTGTGTGGGAGAATCTAATTATGATTTTATATGTAGGAATCTAATTTATGGTTTTGTATGGGAGAATCCAATTTATGGTGTTATATGGGAGAATATAATTTATGGTTTTATATGGGAGAATCTAATTTATGGTTTTGTATGGAAGAATTTAATTGATGGCTTTGTATGAGAGGATCTATTCTAGGGTTTGGTATGGATGAATCTTTGGTTTTGTGTGGATTGAATTTAGGGTTTTGTATGATGGAATCTAGGGTTTGCATGGTGGTATTAATGGTTGTATGGTGGTATTAGGGTTGCATGGTGGTATTAATGGTTGTATGGTGGTAACAATGGTTGTATGGTGGTATTAATGGTTGCATGGTGGTATCAATGGTTGCATGGTGGTATTAGGGTTTGCATGGTGATATTAATAGTTGCATGGTGGTATTAGGGTTTGCATGGTGGAGGTAAGGTTTTGCATGGGAATTAACGATTGCATGGGATTTAGCGTTTGTATGAAAAGTTTGAGAGGTTGCATGGGATGTGTAAAGTTTGCATGGGAGTGAAATTTACGTATGAAAGGTTGATTTGGGATGTAAGGAAGGTAATGTAAGTGTTATTTGGCTGTTTGAATATTTTAGAGGAAAAATAATATATGGAGATTATATAAGGGTCCATAGGAGACCGAACTAGGGCTTGGGTGGATAATTAAGATTTGTTGTGGTTGCTTGGAATTATTGTATTATCATGTGTGTTAGTGATTAAAGTGTAATTATGATTGTGGAGTTTTATGATTTGTGATGTGTGAAGTGTAAAGGAAATGATTCATGCATGTCTAGGATGAAAGTTTTTAAATAAGATACTTAAAACATTAATCACGTAAAGTGGAAAATGTTGAGCCGGGCCCAAACCGATCCACCAGCATAATAGTGGCCACGTACTATGGTAGCCTAGAGACCGATCCACCGGCTTAATAGTGGTAAGGTATTTTACCCTAGTGACCGATCCACCAGCTAAAATAGTGGGGGATCCCTAGCTCAACGAACCAAGCTATATATGTATTAAGATGTGGGAAGATACTAATAACTTACACCGTGCGAGAAGGGGTCAGACCAATCCATCAGCATAAAATAGTGGTAGGGTATATATCCTAAGTGACCGATCCACTAGCTAGAATAGTGGCCAGGAGCCAAAAGTGCCCTAGAAACCGATCCACCGGCAAAAATAGTGGGGTTCCTATACTCTTATGGACTTGATAAAGAACATGGTGTGAACATATTTCAATAAAGGATTAATGAAGTAATTTAAATCTAAACTATATTGGACCATGTCATTTTCACCTTATTGTTCATTTGCCTTTATGTTATTGTGTTGGTGATTATACCTTATCATTATTCTGCATGGATTATGTGCTTATGTGTTAGCCTTAGTGCTCGGTTACTTTACTCAGTACGTAGTGTACTGATCACCCGTTTCATGGGTGCTGCTCATTCCCACGAGTAGTATGCCCTTCCGACTTTGTGCAGGTGGGCGAGACATCAGTCGGGGCTATGTGTTGAGCATGTTTGGCTCAAGTTCTAGAGTGGCGTGGCTGTGTTCATTCTTCATGTGATTTAATTTCTTTTGTTATTTCTTTGGTATAGTATTTACCATTTTATAATTCATTACTTGATTGAATATTTTAATAAACCTTTTATCGATTATAAGTTTACTTCTCTTTTGGAAACAAATTACAATTCTTGATGCATACTCTGATTTTGTTTTACAACCGTTTAATGATTATTTGAAGTTTATTTTGTCTTAATTTTATAATTGATTGTTAATCTTTTCTTAGCCTTAGCACTTGGTACTGAAACGGTCGGAGAGAACCGGTTTGGTACTAAGTGTGGCGGTAACATCCCCGGAATTCACCGGTTTTTAATTAAGTATTTTAATTAATTCCCCTTTAAAAAAAGTATTGAATTTGGGGTGTTACATAAAGCCTCCCTAATTTAGTTACTAAGCCAAAATTCTGATGTAAACAAATGATCCACACTTATGGATAATGATATATATGATGCCACATCTCATGCTTACAACCATCTATATTCATCATGCTTATCTTGATCAATTATATATCTAATAACTCATGATTTTCCATAGGATTATGATAAAATTAGAGATATAAACTAATGAAACATGAGCACTAAACCTCATCATAAAATAGAAATTTGTCTAACTTTAAAGTAAATCTTGTAGCCCTAACTTGATGGTTCGCAACAGAATCTTTGATTATCTAAGGAAATCAAGAATCCAAAATTAGTAAAAGGAAATTAAAAACTAATTTTAAAAAGAATAAATAGAGAAGAAAGGTAATGTACCAAATCTCAACATTAACCCATAAAATAGATAGTCAAGAGACGCAAAGAGTAAGAAATCTTCCAACTTTCTCAAAATTTTAATCCTCCTTTGTTTATATAAAATAAATAAATGCTAAAATAGAGATTTTGAAGAAGAAACTGAAGGGATAATCTGACCTAAATAGGAGAAGAATTAGAGGCAAGGTTTTGTTTAATACTGGAATAAGAAAAGGATAGAAGAAAATAGAGGTTCTCCACACTTAGCAAAATATGCTAAGGGAAGAAGAGAGAAGAGAGGCTAAATATAGAGATTTTAATGAGTGTGTAAAAAGAAGAGGGAAATTAGATGAGGAAGGCTAGGAGGGGCCTGTGAACTGGCCAAAAAGGAAGGAAGAGAGAGAATAAGGAGTAATCTTGCAAGGGTGAGTGGAGTGTTGGGTAAAATAGTGTAAGAAAAATAAATTATGAATCATGGAGTGGGAAAGGTGAAGTCAAGCAAAATCAAGCCAAGATAGAGCACCAATAGAGGCAAGTGGTTCTACATGAGCTAGAGTAGAGAAGGAGAAAGTAGAAGGAGAGGCGGTGGGTAAGAAAAAGTACATCAAAAGTGTTTTGAGAGATTTTTAGGTAAAAAAATCATAGAATGATCTAGATAATATGAAAATAATTCTAAATCACCAAAATATGATAATTAGTAGGAAGAGAATATAATTAGAAGCTTTCATAAATGTTGGAAAAAGAATCAAAGAAAAATAGAAAAGGATTATGGAATCCCAGCCTAATTAGTCAATCAGTTTGGGGAAAGTAGTCAACTGGTTTTATAGGAAATGAAAATGATGGTCATTGGGCATACCTGCCAATTAGTTTGTTAAAAAATTCCACTAGTATCACTAAAATTTCACATTCTCATCCCAATCCACTCCTTTCAAAACCAAAACTATTTTATTTTATATTAATATAATTTTATACACATTTTTGAAGAATTATAGGATGGGATATTACATCCTTATTGTACCATGCTTGATGTTGGCCTATATATCATCTTATTTGAAATTTTTTATAGGTGTTATTAGAATAGGATAAGAATACTTGAATAGGTGCAAAATCTTAATGTTATAAATGAAGTGGAAATCATAGGTTGAACCTCTTGACATGTATGATTGATGGTGGGCATTTTGTTTCCCATTTTCTTTTCTTCCTTTATATTAGTATGGATATGTGAATTGTTTTTTGGTCTCTTTATTCTTTAATATTTTCTTATATATTTTAAGACTATGATAGGTCTTACTCAGATCTTGAGATGCGAATAATACTCTTTGGGTGAGAACCAAACAACAAAAATGATAAAACTTCTAGACCACTTCCCTCTTTCATTTCTTGAGACTTATATAACCTAACTGTAGAATTGGGACCAAATTTGTAGGAGATTCAACTGCCCCTCCTCCCCACATATTACTAGAATAATTGAAAAGGGATGGAAAACTAAGTATAGGAAATCAAATATGATAAATAGAAATTAAATACAAAAAAAAACTAAAGGATAGCTTAGACACTTGTTGGATTGGAGAGCTAACTCATATATTTAGGATTGGGCTTGGAGGACCAAGAGGAGTGTAATATCCCACACTTTTTTGAGACGGTTGAAAGTGAAATTTTATCAAAATTTGGGCCTTTGATTTTAATTAATTGTTATGATTTGATTTGGGATAAAATTTGATTTGATATTATGTTGGAAAATGATGTTTATTGAGTACAGGCAAACCCATCGAATGGTTCCATGAACAGATCGACTAGTTTGTCATTTTAGCTAAATTAGGTTCCTTGACTAAACTAATTAACTATTTGGGGGAAACCGATCAAATAGTGGATGAACAACCATATTGAATGGTTTGTTGAGCTGGTTAAATTTTCAAGTTATATTTTTCTAGAAAATTTGTTACACTAAATCAGAACCTTATCAACCCAAGTGATATTGTCACTAAGAGACTCCTAAATATTTTTATGATGAAATAAACCCAAAATATTGCCTCGATTTAATTTGGAGGTTGATTGGGACACAAGGGAGGAGACATGACCTCAGTAGTTATCTTCTTCTTTCTCTCTATTCCATGCAATTCTGAGATCGAATGCTTCAATCTCAGGCATGCTTCTAAGAAATTGGAAGATTCTTTCCATGCTAACTTCTTATTGCTCTATTAGTGAATGAGAATTCTAGCCTAGTTGACCTAAATTCTCTAAAGACACCATTTGAGCTCTAAAAAAGAGGTTAGCAAATCCTATACAAATCTTCTCGTTCTAATTGAATTCAAATGGTCAATGGTAGGGTTTTGAGTTGATCTCTAAACCCTTAGTAAATCCTTTTGATTTATTGGTTATAAATAATCCCAATCATCCTTTCATTTCACCTTTCTTTCATTAACTCAAATTTCATAAGCCTTATTTTTTCCTCTATTCTCTCCGCAATTCAAGCTCTGCTAATCTACTTCCCTACAATCTTTTTATCCTATCTCTAGCTCTTTATTATTTCAATCCTCAAGTAGTGCAGAGTTAGATTATGGGAAGAGGTTGAGTAGTTTAGTTGGCTTTTCTCTATTTTGACCTTAAGTTGGTAAGTATTACTCCCTTTTAATTTTTAAGATTTCAAAACTGATAAGATTTTGATATAACTCCAAGTTTGAAACTTTGATTTAAGGTTTTCAAAGATAGGAATTTCCCACATTGGAATCCTTATTTTAAGAGGAATTTTTGCTTGTATCAAGTAATTGATTCTTGCTCTTAAAATATTTAGTATTTGTTCCTACATAATAGGTACTATGTTTAGTTGCTTGATATAAGTTCTTATGAAGAAATGTAGGTGTATGCATGATTTGCATGCCTAAATGATCTAAATCGAGTAAAGATCATGGAAATGGATGAAATAGGCTATGATGATGTTATGGTGAGAAATGCTTAATAATTTGGTTAGGAATATGTTAGTTGTTGTTGATACATATCCTAGCATGACTAAAAATGATTTATATGAAAGAATCCATTTGAAATTTGTAGTTTGATTCTGTGTTAGGGTAGACCAATTGACTAGTTAGGTCAAACCAAATGACTAGATCCTAGAACAGTTGATTGGTTGGTCCAACCCATCGACTGGTATGCTTGTAGAGACCTTGGTCTTGCTCTCATCTTAAACCCATCAATTGGGTTGGAAAAACTAATTAACTGGTATATGAATAGTTAACTGGTTTTCCCAAACCGATCAACCAGTTTGAGGAAACCATGGTCTAGTTGATTCAAATTGATTGATTGGGCGACCCAAATCAATTGACTGGTTGGCGTAAGCAATTGACTGGTTAGGCTAGACCAATCGAATGGTTTGACTAGTTTGCTTAATTTGCTTCTTTTAAGTTTGGTTATACTTTGAGATTATGTTTGGTACTATATCATGTATATTAATGGGATAGAATACATATTTTACCATGGACTATGGGCCTAATTAAAATATCAAAATGGATCATGATTTATGGTATACTCAATGAGTAGAAAAAGGGATAAAATGAGCATTCCACTAATGAAAGGTGAGACTAAGTGAGAAAAGAGTCATGAAACTCAGCTTGGGTCAGGATTGAGTATAATGATGGACATGAACATTGGGCAAAGATAAACGGTAAACCCACATGGTTGGGAAAAATGGAAAGTAAAGAATTGATATAAATTAACATGAAAGTGACTTGCTTGCTTTGAATGGGCTTTATATGATCACCCATCTTATGAAGAAAATACTAAGCCTGTAAAGTGACTTGCTTGCTTTGAAATTCGAGTTAAGAATGGGTCTAGGTTACCCAGTCCTTGATTAGCTACTGAGTGTTGGTATGAATTTAGGTGTTTTTGATGCCTTTAGGCAGGATCCTAAGAGGTGTCAGTGCCTTACTTACTCTAGAAACTAATGATGTACTAGGGGGTATCGATACTAAAGGGCCTCATTACCTAGGTGGTTGGCTTTAGCCTAGACTTATGTCCATATTAGTTGGCTTCAGCCTAGACTTATGCCTATTATGGTGATTGGCTTTGGCCTAAATTATGTCCATTATGGTGATTGGCTTTAGCCAAGGCTTATGTCCATTATTGTTAACCAAATGGTTTAAGCCGATTTATGCACTTGACTAATTGGTTATGGAATGGAATATTGATTGAGCTTATTGGCCTATCTATTACATAGATAAAGGATGGCATGCCTTCAAGGAATAGGATAAATGGAAATAACCTTAGGGTTTTTTGGATCATTATCTGCTAGTGCTCATGCAAGTGGTTCTGTGGAAGGGCTAAGTTTTCCGAATCATGATGTTTTACTATGCTGAAATTGTATATGATAGCATGTGTTATGCTCTCTTACTTGTATATATAGCCCTACCACAATGCATGTTGTACATTATGTTCATGAATGATAAATTATAATACTTGTGTACATTAAGGGAACAACTTGGCTTACTCAGTACGCAGCGTGCAGATGTGTCTATTTACTTGATCACATGCTCATCCCCACAAATAGAGGTCCATGTGTAGGTTTTTAGGCATGGCCAGTAAAGGGCCTACCTCATTTGGGTTTGGGATTATAAGCGAGGACATTTGGAAGGTTTTAGTGAGGTCCGTGGAGGACCATGCACACTGTTTTGGGCATCATGCCCCAACCCATGATTTGTAATCTCGTACTTTTAGTATGTATTTTGTAATGATTTGATCAAAACTTGTTAGGGTCATTTGATGTAAATATTTTTGGAATTAATTCAATTAAATTTTTATTTAAGCACTCTAAGATTTTGGTGTTTGATTGGTTTAGCCTTGTATCTTATATGGCGTAGGCGGTGGATGTCTATCTTATGTCAGGTATGGCGGTAACACCCTATTTTTCTTTAAGTATTTTTTTTTATGCAACTTATTTTAAATAAATTTTTATGTAGTCAAAAATAGAGGTGTTACAGGTTGGTATAAGAGTTTTTTCTTAAAACTGTACCACCTTCGATAATAACTAAGCTGGTACCATAGGTTGGTACCATAACAGTTTCCTAAAGATTTCCTACTTTTAAAAATTTTCAAATTGATGCAATAGATTTTATCAAGGTGGTTACGCAAGGACATACCACTTTTAGATTTTTTTTTTGAGATGATAACATCGGAAGGTATCAGCCTTGAACTGAAATTCTTTCCTCAATTTCCTGACAACTTCAATTATTTCAAACCCGAATGCCTGTGAGTGAGAGTTGGGTTGGGAATGTGCGGTCATTAGCTTATGTTTGTTGGTACGAGTCTTAGCACTTGGTGTTCTGAATTTTAGCCATGAATTCTTTTATTATTTAGAATGTGATGGCCACTAACCATTGCTACGAATGCATTAAAGCCTTTATGGAGGCCGTTAAAGCGTACATGGAAGGTTATATCCAAGCACCTCAACCTCCATTGGTGCTTGTAACTACATTAGCTCCGGAGAACAGGCTCAAGAGGGTTAGGCATCATCACCCACCCATCTTCAAAGGTCAGAAGGACCTTGCAATCATGGAAATGTGGGTCTAAGACAAGGAGAAGACCTTTATCGCCTACAGTTGCCTAGGGGATAGAAGGATAGATGTTGTTGTCTACTACCTAAGAGGAAGGGTAGACATATGGCGGTGGAGCATTTAGCATGGTGGTGGAGAACCTATGAGTTGGGGCCCATTCTTGGAGTCACTATGAGCCACATTCCGCCCGAATCATCTACGAATGAAGAAGTACGACGAGTTTATGGTGCTTCGGCAGGTGGACATGTCCATTAGAGATTACTCACTTCATGGACTTAGTCAGGTTTGCCCTAGAAGTAGAGGCCAATGAGATGATGCAAGTTCACCGCTTCAAGATCGTATTGGGGGTCCAATACTAGGAGCTACTAGTGGGATTCACTCCACCAGACATTGCTGAGATGTACGAGCAATCTCTGGAGGCGTCCCAAGTTATTTAGGCTCAGAGTGCTCAAGTAGGGAACAAGAGGAAGTTTGAGGGTCATCGGCATTCCTATGACCAGAAGAAAGCTTTTTCTAGGGGTAGGTTGCTGCTAAGGTTTGGTCGGAGCATGGGGTCAGCACCCCGATCGGAGGGATTTTCTAGGGGTCGTGCTGAGGAAAGGCACTAACACTACAAGATGTGTGGGTCAAATCACCCTAGGGCTAATTGTAGAGGCCATAAGGTAACATACCATAGGTGTGGCATGGTGGGGCATCGAGCATTTGAATGTCAGGCTGGCAGTGGCAGCATTAAGAGAATTCAGACCAGAGCTCAAAGAATGGGATCAATCTAGCAGCTAAAGCCTCAGATACCAAGAGTTCCTCCATCTCCAGCCAGTTCCACTAGCTGAGTAAGTCAGCCTAGAGGTTCAAGGCCTTACCTTTTTCAGTAAGGGTAGGGATCAACTAGCATCCTAGGAGTTCCATTAGTAAGGAGAGTGAATATGATTAGTCAAGTAGAGGTAGAATGTCGGGTTGGTGTAGTAACTGGTATGCTCACTGTCTCTACTCATTCTCTACCTGCATATTGTTTGATTGTGGTGCTTTGCATTCCATTGTAGCATTTACTTTTGTAGTTAGAGTTGCTTTATCTCCTTTGAGTAACATCACTACTTTTGTTATTTTTATTTCAGAGGATAGAATCACATACTCTAGATTGTACCAAGGTCTTATGATGGTAGTAGGAGGAATAGAGTTTCGTTTAAACCTCGTGGAGCTAAAGTTGTGGGATTTTGACATAATTATCAAAATGGATATGCTAGGAAAGTACCGAGCACTAATAGACTGCGCTAAAGAATGAGTAGTGTTGTGAGGACTAAAGGTTAATAGGGTTTCATACTGGAATTGTGAATATAACCCCTCTTCAAAGATTATGCCTACAATTGCACTGAGTAACCTCATATGCTAGGGGTATAAGTTCTACTTGTGTTGTGTTAGAGACACCAAAATAACTGAGACCCCGTTGGAGTAGCTGACGGTAATCCATAAGTTTCCTGACGTTTTTCTTAAGGAGATCCCAAGAATGCAACCAATTTGAGAAGTTGAGTTCACCGTGGATGTATTGCCAAGAACAGAGCCAGTATATAAGGCTTTGTACCGTATGGCACCTGTGGAGAAGAAATAGCTCAAGGCTTAGTTGGAAGAACTTTAAGAGAAAGTCTATATTTTTCCGAGCATATCGACGTGGGGAGTGCCAGTGTTTTTCATGAAGAAGAAAGATGGAAGCCTAAGATTGTGTATCAACTACTATAGGTCAAACCAATTGATGGTGAAGAGCCGTTATCCTTTACCAAGGATCGAAAATTTGTTTGATCAACTCAAAGGAACCAAGGTGTTCTCCAAGATCAATCTTCGATCAGCTTATCATCAGTTGAGGATATAAAAATAGGATATTCCTAAGACTGCTTTTCAGACAAGGTATGACCATTATGAGTTCATAGTAATGCCCTTCGAACTCACTAATGTGCCTATATCTTTCATGTCCTAGATGAACCATATCTTTTGTCCCTTTTTAGACTAGTTCGTTGTGGTATTAATTAAAGAAATTATCATCTACTCCAATGACCAAGAGATGCATGAGTAGCATTTGAGGTAGACTTTGGCATATCTTAGATCACACCAACTGTATGCCAAGATCCCAAACTGTGAGTTCTAGTTTGATCAAGTGGCCTTCCTTGGTCATGTGATCTCTAAGGATAGTATGACAGTGGATCCTACCAAGATTCAAGTTGTATCCGAGTGGCTAGCACCCATTTTCTGTGAAGGAGGTACACAATTTTCTAGGGTTGGCCTGTTACTACCATCATTTCGTGGAAAAATTTTCTAAGATTAATCGACTATTGAACCAACTTTTGAAGAAGGCTATACAATTTTAGTGAGATAAGAAGTGTGGTGAAGCTTTTGAGGAGTTGAAGAGGCATCTTACTTTAGCCCTAGTGCTTACATTGCCAAGTGGGACTGATGGATTTGAAGTATACAGTGATACTTCCAAGCATAGGCTAGATTATGTGCTGACACAACATGGAAGAGTGGTGGCTTATGCCTCAATACATCTAAATCTGCATGAATAGAACTACTCGACACATGAATTGGAGCTTGCTGAGGTAGTGTTCACTCTCAATATTTGGAGGCACTATCTCTACGGTGTTCGGTGCTAGTTCTACACTGAATGTAAGAGCCTCATGTACATTTTCACTCAGTGGGAGTTGAACCTGAGACAATGCTAATGGTTGGAATCGGTTAAGGACTATGACTTGGAATTAACTTACCATGAGGGTAAAGCTAATGTAGCTACAAATGCACTTAGCTGAAAGACATCGCAGTCTTTTGGCACAATTGTATTGTTAGATCATCTATGCCAAGAGATTAGGAAGATGGAGATTGAATTGATCATGATCAAAAGTCTAGAGGCAAGAATGAGTGCACTTACCATCACACCTTCAATTTTTAAGGCAATTTGAGCTAACTAAGTGGGTGATGTCAAGCTTTAGAGGATTCAGGCCGGTATCGTAGAAGGTAGAGCTGAAGGATTCCATATCCATGAGGATGGTAGTATCATATATCGTGGAAGATGGTGTGTACCACAGGGTTGTAGAACTTAAGAAGAAGATCCTTAAGGAAGGACATTGCACTCTTTACTCTGTTCACCCTGGAGGGGAAAAATTGTACAACGATCTAAAGAGAGTATATTGTTGGCCTTGCATGAAGCAGGAAGTGATAGATTTCATTGTCGGATGCTTAACCTTCCAAAAGGTTAAGATTGAACACAAGAGACCGGCAAGGTTAATATAACCATTGAAAGTTCCTAAGTGGAAGTGGGATAGCATATCAATGGACTTTATGGTTGAACTTTTTAGGATCTATAATGGTTATGATTCCATTTGGGTTATCGTGGATTGTTTGACTCAGTCAGCCACATTTATACCAATGAAAGAGACATGGAGCATGGTGTAACTAGCCAATGCCTACAGAAAGCACGTGGTGAGACTTCATGGAGTTTCTAAGGAAATTGTGTTCGATCGAGACTGTAGGTTCTGATCACACTTTTGGAAGAAATTGCAAACCGCATTTGGTACTCGGCTGAATATGAGTACAAATTTTCACCTAACTATGGATGGTTAGACGAAGAGGACAATTCAGCATTCGGAAGACATGTTGGGAGTGTGTGTGCTAGATTTTGGGGAAGTTGGGAAGTTCTTCTGGACTTGATTGAATTCTCTTACAACAATAGTTATCAGGCTAGTATCAAGATCACTCCTTCTAAAGCCTAGTATGGAAGGAAGTGTCATAGTCTCTTGTGTTGGAACGACATCAATGAGACACTAGTGCTAGGACATGAGATGATTGAGAAGATGACTAGGCACATTCGTTTGATTCAAGACTAGATGATAGCCTCCTAAGACCAACAAAAGATTTATGTAGACCTAAAGAGATGGACTGATGATTATGAGATATGTGATGGTTACGATAGAAGATATATGTAGATCCGAAGTGTTCTTCAGAATGGTTAATGGACCATAGAATTAACTAGCTAATATTTGGTGTTCTAGTTTAAATATCGTCTATTGTTGATAAGGGTGGAGTATCAAAAGCACTAGATCACCAACAACGAAATCAAGTTCTTGCCATCTAGTATCGACATACTATTTCATCTTATTAATGGAGGCTTTCAAGTTTTTCTTGAGATATTATAGGTTTTCATCTCTAATTAGATAGTGATGTCAACTTCATGGACAGAAGTGTTATCTGGAGTATAAGATGGGATTAGTGGTGAAAGGCTTCCACATAGAGCCTAGAATGGGGACATTTTGTAGATGTGTGATAAGCATTATTATACCACAATTCATCCCACCATAGGTAATGACTCTGTTGTCTCGGTCATAGATAGACAAAGCATCATAAATACTAGGGATGTTCATGTTATTTGATATCTACTTATTTGATTCAATATCCGAAGCGATCTGATCCGAAAAAATAAATAACTGATCCAATCATTTTTCAAATCAAATATCCGATCCAATCAACGAAAAGTTAAACAAACCAAATATTCGATCCGACAAATACAAATAATATCCAATCCAAAGATAAATATTTATATATTTTTTTATAAATTTTTATTTTATATATAATTGTATATACATAAATTTAGATGTGTGTGTGCATAATTGTATATACATCCGAAAATTCAAATATCTGATCTTCCAGATATCCAAAGTTTCAAATCAAATATCAAATATCATTTTTAGATATCCGAAATTTTGGATATCTAACAATCAAATATCCGAAATATCGGATATTTGAACCGTGAACAACCCTAATAAATACTACTCAATGCATCTGTTAACCTTGAGGGTTAAAAAGTTTGATTAGCTTATCCCTTAGCCCCAAACCAGTAATCATGGCTAAATTAAACCAAAGTGTCTGCACACAAACACCTACACAAGCGTAGTATTTGTGTGATTGCGTACTGCGTATACAACACATGACACATAGAGATAATATGCCCATACAAATTCACATGCATGGCATAAACGATAAATTATAAATAACATGATAACACCCTAAAATTTACTACTAAAAAATTTCTCATTCAGTAGAAGCTTAATAATAATATAGATCAGTATGACCACCATACTCTACATAAGTATGGCTTACCATACCATCCTTACATCGAATACAAGGCAACACAATTAAAAACTTAATTATGGTAAAATAGGGATGAGATAGATTCATAAATGTAAAAACATGTTTGGAGGTTAACAACAAGTACAATATCCATAATATATAAAAGGGTGAGATTGGAATTGAAATTCCAAAAAGGTATACAGGTCAGAACTAAAATCCAAATAGCATGGATCTAGGTCCCCACCCCTAAGCAATAAGATAAGGTCATTCCTTCCTAAGAAAGGCATCATAAGTATCAAAGTCACATAGTAGGTCCTAAATAACCTACACAAACACTTCTAGGCCCTCTACTTGTGGGAATGAACAACACCCATAAAAATGATTATCAGTACGCTATGTATTGAGTAAGATAACAATATAGGGATAACACGGTTACACAAAGTACATAAGATCACAAAAAATAATGAACATGTAAAATAATTTAACATGGTACAATGGAAAAGGACAAATGCATTAAAATTCCATCATTAGATATATTTACACTCCATTTCTCATTTATGTTGAGCTCAAGACCCCACTAGTTTTTATTTAGTGGAATAGACTAAAACACCTACCAATACAAAACACACCTAGTCATTATTAAGCTGGTTGAACAGACTCAATACTTCCCAAGAAAAAAGACTTTTAGCCACTATTCTTAAACTTGTAGAATGGTCTAAAGCACCTCCAAGGGTAGAATGGAATTATCCACTATTTTTAATCTAGTTGAACAAAATCAACACCTCGGTCTTAGCTCACACTATCTTTCACTTTAAGTGAGTAGTACCTTATTCCTTGATATCCATCTCAATATCACATTATTATATACGACGAGTTCATGAACCCACTATTCTTAATATGGTGGAACACACTAAAGCAAGTCCTAAGGAAAAACATACCTAGCCACTATTATTATGCTGGAGGAATAGACACACAACACCTCGACCCTAACTCACGTAATATTTCACTTTAAGTAATTAATGTCTTTACTATGGTTATTTGTCTCAAGCTCATCATGCAGACATACATGTAGATACACAAGGCATATAATCTAGCTTAACTGATTATTCAAGCACATAAAACACAATCACAAGAATAACGAGACACCCTCAAACACATAAAACACAATCCTAGTTTCATAAGTTTGAGCATAATTTCTTCTCTAATACTCATTTTATCACCACGTTTAATACCGATCCTTAAAATATTATTATTAATAACATATCTAATAACCAAGGTCTAATACCAACATATTATGCATGCAATAATAACCTACCTTTAGGGTCTTTATTCACAAGACCCTACGAAGCTTGAATTTCATAAATTAAACATAACTTTTCCCATAAGACTCATATAACCACCCCATTCATTAAACACTCTGAAGATGCCAATGATAACAACATATCTAAAAATCAAGGTCTAACTCCATAAATTTACACATATGATAACTATCCCACCTCTAGAGTTACTATTCCTAATTTAAGTTATTTCTTCATTTTAGTGGACTTAGGTCATTCTTAATTACCCCAAATATTTCACATAGCATACTTAGAATAATGTGAGTTGATAAACACATTAAAGTATCATAAATTTCATATTTTACCCATATTAACCAATTTACCCTTTAAGACAACCAATATATCCATATTCTCACAAAACCTTATAAGTCCCAATATGAATGATTTTTGAACTCCAAAACCCTTAACCACATATACACACATACATACATATACATATACACACACCCACACACACACACACACACACACACACACATACATACATACATACATACATAAATACGTACGTACGTACGAGTTAACCTTATAGCCCAAATTAGATAGTGAATCATGCCAATCTTCTTAGCTAGAAAAACTAACACAACCAACATATACATAATCACATACTTTCACATTTTTCTCACCTATTCATCATACAACATAACATGTCATAACACAACATTATCATAAAGACAATATCCATATAACAATACCAACACATAAGATTTCATACAAATATACACATTACCCACAAAATCCCTAGCTATGACATGTATCCTTACTAAAAATGTCACCGATCTCTCAGCATGTAAAAATCCTAAAACTCCTCCTCCAACACCACTAGAAAAAACCTAAAAGCTAAAGATATTATAAGATTATAACTTAGGGGAAAATAGCTAAAGAAAACTAAGGCAAAGGAGGGTGGAAATGGAGATAACCACAAGTATATAGATGTTGTGGTAGCCAAACAAGGTCGTATTCTAATTAGATTAAAATAGTTATCAATTGTTATAACACTAATTAAATAAATACTAGCAATTAAATAATAAATGTCAAATAATTCCGATAACAATTCAATCAATTTATCAAATCAATAATGGAATCGAACCTTAATCGATCCTAAAACCAATAATTACTCGAGCATAATTGAAATTATAAAGCACAATATTGAAATAAGATATATAATAGTAGAAGAGAATGATAAGAGTTTAATAGATAAAGATATAGAGATGGAGTTCAATGGGGTACTTCAATTCTCCAAAATTGATGTCTACAAATCGAAAGCAAATGATTAATATAATGTGTTTTGCATACAAGAGAAATAAAATCTAAAGAAAATTAGATAACAAAGAGAAGGAAAAAGAGTTTTTAAATATCCTTTAAGTCATGCTCCATTAGGTATATAAAAATCAATCCTCAAATGTAAACATCTAATCCTTTAAATCGCGCTGAGAAAGCAAAATCAAGCTCCCAATATAGCCAAGTCATGTCAGGGTCAGACGCTGAGTATTCACGCTAAAAGCCTACACGGTCGTCTTGATCAATACTAGCAGACCTTGTTAGCTCATAACTTCTTCATCTAGAGTTGAAACAAGATGATCTTTGATGCATTGGAAAGACTAAAAAGAATATCTATAAACTTTGTTCTTTGCACTTTTCCAAATTCAAATTGAATCAAAGGTAAAATTCTTCACTTTTCAATAAAATGTTAGTGTCTAATAAATTAATAAGGCCATATAAATGATAGGTTCTTTACAATCTCTAATCAAAGCCTATATATTGTCTCATGTTAGCATTAGTTGCATCCATTGAGTGAACCTACAAAAAAATTCCAGAGTATGAAGTACCCACAAATCTAATAGAAAATCTAACAATATGCATAAAGAATCTATTGAAACAAACATATATAAAGAGGAAAAATCATCCTAATATTAGTTCTTTTGATAATTTATCAACTCCTTCATGGTTGAAATAGTGCTTGTCCTCAAGCAAAAAGAATGGATCGCACAAGTCAAGGTGGAATGTTAAGACAGAGAAATGATATGAAAGATAACGAGAGGATACAAAAGTGTCCAAATTCACATTACTCACATGCATAAGTGATTTAATCAATCCAAAAGCAAATATAAATCACATTTTACATCTTAAATTATAGATGATGTATATGTAAGTGTTTTGTGTGTGAATTTGAGTGAGTCAACTCATCAACATTAGAAAATAGGATCAATTGAATTTTTCTTTCAGTTGCTTCTCTAGAACTCCCCCATGTAATATACACACATCAAATCATACTTGGCATATCATTTTTCAATCCAAAGTATCCAAGGAGTGTTAATTTTTTTCTTTCAAATTATATATATATATATAGGAAAATAGTCAGAAACACCTACCGACATGAAAATCATATTTCTGAGGGTGGGATGCCAGGCACTCAGTGTGAAAGACTTCAGATTTTTTTTTATAGTATTTCTCCAGTAACTAAAGAGTAGTTTAAGTCACTAGAAGAGCTTAGGTACTAACTAGGTAGATTAAGAAGAAAGTCATTCCTATATCCCTAGAGTTTAAATTTAAAGTGAAAGAAAACAAAAAAAAACTCTCACAATAACACTTTGACCAACTAAACGTAGAATATAGATTCTAGGTTCAATCATGAGGCAAGTAAAATCAGTTATGCATGTGGTTCATTTACTTCTTTTTTTAATTTAAAATTTTCATTAATTTTTTTAGAAGAAAAATAGAAAATAGGTAAAATTTAAGATAGAAATGAAATGAATATTACACAAATAAGGGAAAAGAAAATCACAAAAAGAAAAAAAGAACATAAAACAAGTAACACATTCCCCTATACTTGCTTGACATATTATCTCCAATGTGTTTAAATAAGTAAAGGAAGAGAATGGAGAAGACTTATTGCTCATTGGATTTTTTACTGCTCCAAGGTCTCAAATAGAAGGTTCCAATCAATGGGGGTAGTGGAGGATGAGTCACTAGTAGAGAATAGGGAATGTGGTTACTGCATAGTAGGTAAGTCACATGTTGTGGGCTGCCAATAAATGCATTTTTTAGTAGTGGTTTGGTTGGGGTTAGGAGGGAAATAGTATGCTCTCTATAGGTCAACCAATAAACACTATTGATCTTAGTGCTAAGACCAATAGCAGTACATTAAGCGTTGTCAACCCGAGCAATAGTCTACTCAATGGGAAGATTAGTGAAGTTAAGTCTCATACAATCAGCCAGGATAATGATCAATCCTCCCATTAAATATCACTAGTACAAGCTTGACCCACTTTCTCAAATTTTTTAGCTAATAAAAACTCAACATCTACCTCAATGTGATTTACAATACAATGTAATATGAAAACCTCATAATCATGACAAACACCAGAACTCTCTCCCCAACAAAAGATGGTGTTAGCCACAAGCCTCTATAAATATAGAAAGATGAGATTATAGATTCTAGAGGCTTTATTGTTAGATGACTCATACCTTTTAGGGTACCTCCCTCACGAAAAATCTGTCTCTAGAAAATCGCAAGGTTCCAATCAACAAGTGGTTGTGAACCCTACACTCTAGTAGGAAAAATAGGGCATTGAATTCGGGAATACTTAGCGCGTAGTTATGGTTAAAGCATTAAAATTAAATATTACTCCCCTACCAAAAATCATCGGCTATAAGTGTAATAGAACTTAAAAATTATAATGTCAAATACCGATATATAGGCCTACGCATACCAACAAAGTCAATACACCCAACCCTATTAAGCAATTAATATACATTATCTCTCATACCCAATTGATTAAGAACAATATCATCAATGAATATTGTGGTAACCATGTGCCGAGCAACTAAGTTAGTAAAGCGAGACTCTCAATCAGAGTCATGTATAAAGAGAATACCATAAGGATTATTGGATGGCTGAGGTGGAGGATAATTTCTTGTAGCACGAGTACGGGATGGCCGTGTGGGATTAGAAGTTGAGGCACCGCCATCCTTTTGATTCCTAGAAACCATGAATCCATGGTAAAATAATATCTTGGAATCCGCACAAAAAAAACGAAAAAATGGAGCAATAAGAGGCAATATGACACAAAAATAGCCATATTAAGCACCAACAAAGTATTACATAATGTATTTGATAAGCGTGGAATGATAGAAATTATGGGATTAATTGTGGGCCCAAAAACCTAGATATGAAAATAATTGGAAATCAAAAAATATATGAAACAATTGATAAGTGGAAATAAAAATATATAGTAGAGAAGGTAGATATATAGATTTTGGTAACCAAAAATAGATCTGGAGAAAAAAAATGCTCTTGATTATGGATATGGATTGGTAAGGAAGGGCATCAATAGTTGCTAAGTGGACGGTGGTTAGTATTCGAGTTGTGTATGATGTGGTAGCTGCTAGCGACGCAGGTGGAGAAAAGAAGAGATGTGTAAATTAGGAGGGGTTATCAGAGAGGATGGTGGGGTGGTGATGGTGGTGGTCAAGCGAAAGAGGTAAGATGAAGGTGTAGTGGTGGACAAAGGTTGTGGTTTGGTTTTAGAGTTATAGAGAGGAAAGGTAGGAGGGGCTCGATTAGAATGGGCAAGGAGAATGGGTGATGAGCACACTCGTGCTCAAGAAAAAAAAATTGTTTGAAACCCTTAGGCCAAAATGCTCATTTTGGGCAACATATTCTGGTTGTGCCAAACTTAGAGAAGAAATTTTTGTCATGTATTTTGATACGGTTGGGCATTATAACACTGCCATGTCATGTTGCACCTAGAGAACTAAATTTTTTTCCTACATTTCAATGTGGTCGTGCATTGTAACACTTCCATCCCATGTTGCACCTAGAGAACTTTTTTTAGTTTTGATTAACATAGATGTGTCCAATGACACACCCTAGCCATGTTGAACCCATAATTGCACCAATCTTCTAATTTTTGATATTTTTTAGTCTGAAACACATGTCACCTCTTTGCTTTTAATATTCTCCTACACATCAATGCATAAGCGTAGTGTCACATGTCTAAAAATAAAAAGAAAAAAAGTAATGCAAAATCAAACACTTGAAATCAATAACTAATAAAAGTAAAGAAAGAAAAGGAAAAAATGAAGAAATGCTCGCTTAATCTTCATGAGCTCGACCCTTTTTACTCTCAAGATTATATTGGATTAGAAAGGGTGAGAATATCCATCTCATCGATTAGAGAACATGCTACATAATGCTTTAACCTCTTCCCATTGACCTTGAAGGTTCTCATGGCCTCACTCCAAATATCAACAACTCGAAATGGATAAACCTTAAAGACATAAAATGACCCTAACCATCGAGAACGAATCTTACCTAGAAAAAGCTTAAGATGGGAATTGAATAAGAGCACCAAACTTTCTCCTTGAAACTCTCTTCGGGTAATATATTTGTCATACCATCTATTATTTCTCTACTTATATATCCTTTCATTCTCATCGGCATCTAATCTCAACTCATTGAGATCGTTAAGTTGGAGCTTCCTCCATTCACCAATGGCCTTCAAGTCATAATTACTTACCTTTATTGCCCAAAATGCCTTGTCTTCAATTTCAATGGGAAAATAACATGGCTTTCCTTATAACAAACGAAAAGGTGTTGTTCCAATTGGTGTCTTATAAGCAGTTTGGTAGGCCCATAAAGCATCATCAAACTTCATCAACCTATCTTTTGCATGCGAGCCACTATTTTCTCAAGTATCCCCTTTATCTCACGATTAGTAATTTCTACTTGTCCAATCATTTGGGGATGGTATGGTGTGGCCATCTTATGAGTAATAAGAACACCATATTTATTCAAAAGTGTGCCAACAAGTTGATTAGTGAAGTAAGAGCCACTATCACTCATAATCGCTCTAGAAATACCAAACCTCATAAATATAACATTTTGAAAAGGTTGAACTATAATATTTGCTTCATGTGTGGGAGACTCCACTACCTCTGCCTATTTGGAGACATAATATACCGCAAGTAGAATATATTTGTTATTGTACACTGATGGAAAGAGTTCCATGAAGTCAATGCCCTAAATATCAAATAATTCAACCTCAAAGATTTTATTCAAAGGCATTTCATTTCTTCTTAATATGTTACTAGTCCTTTGACATTGATCACAAGATATAACGAATTGTCTAACATCCTTGAAGACATTGGGCCAATAGAAACCAGCTTGAAAATCTTTCGAAGATATCTAAGAAGTGCTAGTGTGACCCCCATAAGGTGAATAATGACAATGAGATATGGCACTTTCAACTTCCTCTTAAGGAAAACAACTTTTGTAAACTTAATATGAACATTTATTATAGAGATAAGGCTCATCCCAATAATAGTGTTTGATATCTGAGAGGAAATTCTTCTTTTGTTGATAAGACAGGTCTGCTGGCATTACCCCCACATGCTATATAGTTTATGAACTCCGCAAACCATGGGGCGGACAAGCTTGTGATTGCCAAAAGTTTGTCATCTAGAAATGAGCCGTTAAAGGGTGTGTCATCCTCGTTACTTCTATCCATGTCTTGCCTTAACCTAGAGAGATGATTGGCCACTACATTTTATGCACCATTTTTATCACAAATTTCAAGGCCAAAATCTTGGATTAAAAGGATTCATCTAAATAGGCATGGTTTTGCATCCTTCTTAGTCAATAAAAACTTAAGGGATAAATAGTCAATGAAAACTATAATCTTCAATCCTACTAAGTATGATCAATAACTCTGTGAAGTGAGTGTGGTACTCTTACACTGGCATGCTCCCCTAGTTCAGCTACATGAACTTCTTGAGCTTATCCTTCTTGAGGCTCTTTAAATAAAAATTCATGTTGGCATCTTGAAATCCTCCTAGGACATCCGAAGTCTTCCCCACGCAAGATGACCTACCAAACAGGTGTTCGTGGCTTTCCAAAAGGAAATAGGTTGTTATGCTTACCTTCTGAATAGGTGGATAATCAACTACCTCCAATCCATGTTCTAGATTCATCTATCTAGGATAATTGTGTCCTCCTTGCTGGTTTAGATTTGTGAGTGATATCTGATGACTCTCAAAATCTAGTATTCTTTGTTACCCTCTTGTGGGTAATGTGGAGGTGGTAATGGTGGCTAAGGTAGCAGTGGGGGATGCCTAACGAAGTTGATGAATGCCTCGAACGTCTCCTCTAGACAATTGACACTGCCATTTAGAGCCATGGTGAGCTAGCTACAAGACAAAATAGTTGTGAGGGTAAAATATTCCTAGCTTGCTAGCACATATTACACACAAGCACATTCAAAGGCTACCTAGGATACTCTTTCTTTATTCCTCACAAGTTAATCTGAGTTTTCAAAGAATCTAGTTTTTAAAAATATGAAATAGACCAACAAAATCAGGTATGGGATTGTTTGAAACCTGATTTTTAAAAAAAAAAAACACAATAATCAAAACTAAAGCTTTGATACCAACTAATAACACCCCAAAATTTACTACTAAAAAATTTTATTTTTCGCAGAAGTTTAATAACAATATAGATGGGTATGACCTCCATACTTGACATAAGTCTCGCTTACCATACACTGAATATAAGGTAAAACAGTTAAAAACTTAATCATGGTAAAATAAGGAACAAGATAGATTCATAAATGTAAATACGTGTTTGGGGTTTAACTCCGAGTAAAATATCTAAAATACATAAAAGTGATACATTGGAACTAAAATTCCCAAAAGGTATCTAGGTCAAAACTAAGATCCGCATAACATGACTCTAGGTCCCCAATGCTAAGCAATAAGATAAGGTCACTCATCCCTAAGAAAGGCTCCATAAGCAGTAAAGTTATCTAGTAGGTCCTAAATGAATTACACAAACTTGTATAGGGCCTCTACTTGTAGGAATAAACAACACCCATAAAAAATTACAATCAGTAGGCTACATACTAATTAAGATAACAATATAGGGGTAACAAGGCTACACAAAGCACATAAGATCACATAGAAGAAAGAACATGTATAATGATTTAACATGGTATGATGTAGAAGGAGAAATGCATTAGAAGTCTACCATTAGATATATTCACACTACATTTCTCATTTATGTTGAGATTAGGACCCTCGCTATTCTTAATTCCGTGGATCAGACTGAAACACCTCCTAACACAAATATGTCTAGCCACTATTATTAAGCAGGTAGAATAAACTCAACACTTTAATCCCAACTCATATAATTTTTCCCTTTAAGTGATTAGTATATTATTCCTTAATATTCATCTAAAGATCACATTCTTATTTATAATGAGTTTATGGGCCCCACTATTCTTAATCCATGGAAGGAATAGAATACGTCTGACAAATATTACTATGCCAAAGGAATGGACACATAACACATCACCCCTAATTCACGTAGTCTTCCACTTTAAGTGATTAATGTCTTATTCATTGATAATTATCTCAAACTCCTCATACAGACACACATGTAGATAAATAAGGAAAATGATACAACTTAACATAATTATTTAGACACATAAAATACAACCATAAGAATACCAAGGCACCCCCAAGGAAAAGATCAAATTTTCTTTAATATACCCTAATTTTATAAGTTTAAGAATAATTTATTCCCTACTACTCATTTTGTTACTAAGTTTAATACCCATTATTAAAATATTATTATAGAAAACATTTCTAAAAACAAGGGCCTAAATCCAACGTCTTACGTATGCGATAATAGCTTGCCTTTAGAGTCACTATTCACAAAATCCTACGAAGCCCAAATTATACAAATTAATCAAAACTTTTCCCATAAGACTCATAACTACCAAATTCAATACACATTCCTACCCACCTGCACCACCTGCACTAGCTAACATATAGATTTCCTATCCTCTAAGTGAGTTTACCTATTTTCCGAAGCTTAAGAAAAGAAAGGGAAAAAGAAAGGTTAACTAGCATTGTGCATCCACCGAATGTCATCCTAGATTGCTGAGGGAAAATGTAAGGACTAGATTAGAAAATAATCAAAGAGAGGAAATTAGTTAGAAATCAAGTACATTTTCATCAAACACCACTTAAACAATTACGGTATAAAACCCAAAATGTCAAACTAATCAATTTTAAATAACTGATCCAAAATAATAGGTTAGAGGCATAATTTAATTGATTTTAAATCAAACCAAATAATCAACAAGTAAAAAAAAATCAAACACCACTTAATTTCATAAACTACTCTCAAAAGCTAGGGTTATAAAACCTAAATTATAAATTCAGAAAAATCAAATCAATTAGCTCAAATTGAAAGTATTAGAATAAAATTAAGAAAATTTTGAAACTTTCTATAAAACCAATTTTAGAAAAAAATACTATACAAACGACCAATTTCATAATTTTCATGTTAAAAGTTAGGATTTTAGACCCAAAATTATATTTCGGTCAAAATTTATTAAATATATATATTTTAAATTGAAGGTTTAGAATTGCAATTCAGCCTATTTTATTACATCTTATATAATTAATTGATCAAAAACAAGAAAAAAATGTCCTATTTAACAAATTTAAGGTTTTTGAGCTAGGATTGAAAATCCAATCAAAATTTACTAAAATATTTCAATTGATGGTTCGAAAATAAAATTAAACATATTATGATATAAATTGCATAATCAATTTAATAAAATATCTCATGGATCAATCCAATTCAAATCCACAAGCATTTTAACCTAGAAATCCAATTCCATTTTATTTCACATAATTTTCTTAAATTGACACTTCCAACATAAAATTAAATACATATTAAAGATATTTACGTAATATACTAAAAAAATTAATTCAAATAAAATTAACCCAAGCTATATGGATAAATTCATATTAAAACCCAAAATCATCTAAAACAACAACAACAATCCAACCAAAACAAACATCAATCATACCACCATTTATCAAAGGAAAATCACATAAATAAGTTAAGAGGTGGATTTGAAAATTATACCAACATGAGACTGAGGGTTATTGGAGCTTCATCGATGGTCATGCACACCATTGTTTGTTGCTTGGAACTTCACCATCATTTGTTATGGTTGTTGTGCTCCATGGTCGCTAGGTCAAGGAGCATTGATCATTTATCATCTCTAGACATTGGTTGTTGGTGCTTGTCCACTGCTGGTGTCATTTGTTGATGGAGGTCAATAGTGGTGCAGTTGTGGCATAGTGGCATAGAGGTGTGGTGATTTGGCAAGAGGTGGAACACATAGAGGGAGTAGGAAAGGATGTCACCACTCGAGTTTGACTTGAAGAAAAAAATGAATAAGAAGAGAGAGAAGGAAATGAAAATAAGGAAAGTTGGGGTGTCGGTGGGTGTAGTTTAGTCGATGAGTTGGCCTTTTTTTATGAATAAAATATCTAAATATGTTAATGGTTATTTTTATCTTAAATTAATTTAACAACAACCAATGGTTAAAGATCTATGAATTTTTTTTTAATAAAAGGTTAAGTGACTAATAATAATTTAACATATTTTTGAAAATGTTCTCTGTAAACCAAAAAAAAATGAAAGAAAATTACTTTTGGAAATGAAATCATAAATGAATTAAGAAAATCTTATTAACTTCTATAAACTTTTACTTGTTTTTCATTTTACTATTTTTAATATATTTTACAAGGAAAAATAAATAAATAAATTAGGCCCTAATTTCCTCTCCAAATTTTTCTAATATGAACTGATTAGTGCTGATTTGATCTAATTAGCATCGATGAAAATAAAAATTATTATATTAGTATTAATAATAATTATAATAATAAATATAATAATAATAATAATCATAATAATAATAATATTATTATTATTATTATTGTTGTTGTTGTTGTTGTTGTTGTTGTCGTTGTCGTTGTTGGTGTTGTTACTACAACTACTACTATTATTATTATTATTAACAAGAACTATAGTAATTACAATCATAATAATAAATATAATAACCATTCTAATTCTAATAATAATAATAATAATAATAGTTATGATAATATGTATAATAATAATTAATAATTTTATTACAATTATTTTTCATTATTATTATTATTATGATTGTTATTATAATAATTATTATTAATATAATGATCATTATTTATTTAGAATTATAATAATATTAAAATAATATTAATGTTAGTAATTATAGTTATAATAATTATAATTGTAATAATTAATATTAATAATAATAATTAATAATACTATTAATTGGTCTTAATTTTATCTAATTGGTGCTAATATGATCTTTCTTGATTATAAAGTGAGGAAATGTGAGAAAAATACAGCCTAAGAATGAATACACATAAAGAATTTAATACAACCTTACTTGATGTTCATTCAACATATTTGTATAACGTCTCACCTTATAAAATTTTTAGTTGTAAATAGTATATTGGTATTGAACTAAGGTTTAGAGGGTTGATAATAATTATCAAATCATTATTTTCATTAAACATCATTTTTTTTTCTTGTAAGAATACTTTTGACTTAAGTTCAAATTTGATATTATTTTGTTTTTTTCAACACTTCAATAATCATTTAAGGAAAAAAGGATTGGAAAAAGTGAAATATTTTGTTTTGCACTATTATTTATTTTAACTTTAGCATATTTTACATTGTCTCAAAAATAATTATATTAAAAGCATACTATTTTTATCATTCCATGACTTTTGAAAGTAGACCATTGGCACAATTACATTTAAAGAAATTTATAATTGGAGATAAAGCCCAGCTACACCTCTTGTTAAATGCTGGAGCACATATTGTTGGGTAGTATAGATTGATGAGTTGAGGAGACCAAAAAATAGTTTTCATGAAAATAATATAATAAAAGCTCAATAAAAAGTGTATCCAAATTTAAATGCTAAAAAAATATAAATCAATTGAAGGTGGCTTTAAATAAATATACTAAGCTAGTCCCCAACTTGGCAAGTCTCCTATGCCAACCATCAATGAGTCAGTTAACACCCAAAAAAAAAATTTGAGCCCTCAACAACAATGTTTTATTGCTTCAACAAGGTCCATTTTTCACTGGCCCTAATTGTTATTCCATCACGATAAATACTTAAGAGCCCTTAGGTAGATGACAAGCATTGCCATTGCTAGCATCAGCAAAATATACTCCAGAATCACCAATCCCTTGGCAAATAGTAGTAGTTAAAATGCATTCTCAATTATAAAACTAAGGATATTATTACATTAATTTACAGTCATATATGATCGATTAATACAATCTACAAATCCGATATGATCGAATGCTAATTCATCAATATTCATATATAACATAATGCGAAAGCATACCTGAATCTATAATGTAGGAATGATTGATGGATTTGGGACAAGGGAGGTATTGCAGTCTTCTCGATCGGCACCTACTTGTCAGTTTCTATTAATTATTGGAAATCCAATAGAACAATGTGTGTGTGACCCAGGGACCATGATCCTATATATAGAAACTAACCCATTATCTATCGATTTATTCTAGTTCAATCCATCAACAACCTAGAATACCCAATATCTTTACACATATAGGCCCACATCTAATTAGATACAATAATCCCAATAATTTATATGAAAAATATAATCATTTAAATACAAGCTTAATTTATACAACAATCCGCAATTCTTACAGTTCACAGATAAGCCCAAACGTTGGATAAAAACCCAACAATCTCCCACTTGGGCTATATGTGTGACCTTATAGCCACAAATTGCATGATAATTGAATGAGCTCAATACGGTTGTCATTAAAAAATGTATCTATAACCAATCTGGTCCATTAGTCCCACCAACATAGGATCAAAGCGGGTTTCAACACATTTCTTTGTAACTAAACCTTCAATGGTCACATATGCAAATATAACTAAATGACATGGATGTGTAGCATGGAAATTTTATGTAATGTGATCTTAACATGCCTATTTCCAATTGGTCCACCTTAAAACTTTAGTGATATCCAATAATCAACAAAGAAGAAAGGAAACAAACTAAAACTTTATACTGAAACTTTATTTTTGCAGAAAATATATGGTCATAAACGTCCATAAGCCAAAAGAAAGTTTACATACATAGAGCAAATGAAATGACACACTCCCACTAGAACTAAACATCATCAGCTGACATAACACCCATACAAGAAACATGCTCGAGAAACTATTTGGGTGCTAAAGCCTTAGTGAGTGGATCAGCTATCATGGAGTCTGTATTAATGTGATATATAGAAAATTATCTTTTCTATACTTTCTCCTTAATAGAAAAGTATTCAATATCGACACTTTTTGATTTCATAGAACTTAGGATGTTATTAGAATACTAAATTGTAGCATTATTGTCACATAACATCTTGACCAGTCTTTCAATACCATAAACCATACGTAGTCCTGTGACAAAATTTTACAGCCATATACCTCAAGTGGAAGCTATATAGTATGCTACAAATTCCACTACCATAGTGAAATATGCCACTATTGTCTACCTAACACTTTTCCAAGAAACAAAACCTCTAGCTATTAGGAAAATAAAACTTGATGTAGACTTCATGCTATCTTGGCATCCACCAAAATAAGAGTTAAAATATCTTACGATCTCAAGATTGTCTTAACTCTGACATGTGAGCATTTAATCTTTTGTTTTCTATAAGTACAGCATGACACATTTGGTTGCTATCCAATGGTTGAGTCCTAGATTACTTTGATATCTGCCAAGAATCCCAGTGATGTATGCAATATATGAATGCGCACACACTTGAGCATGCATTAGACTTCCCACTACTGAAGCATAGGGAGCACTTTGCATTTGCTTTCTTTCAAAATCATTCTTAAGGCATTGACTAAGACTAAATTTATCTCCTTTAACAATAGGAGTGTTTCATAGTTTTCAATTCTGCATGGCATACCATTTGATAACCCTTTTGACATAAGCATTTTGTGATAGCCCTAAGATACCTTGAGAATGATTCTAGTGTATCTTTATGCCTAATACAAAAGAGGTATTGCCAAGATCTTTCATCTAAAATTTTTTAGCTAGAAATGTCTTAGTCTCATGCAACAAACCTAGGTTATTACATGTTAGAAGTATGTCATCAACATATAGAACTAGAAAAATTTATTTTCTTCCACATAACTTATGGTATACACATGCATCTTCCAAATTCATCTCAAAACCAAAAGAGGTGATAAATTGATGAAATATGAAATATCATTTTTGAGATGCTTTCTTGAGCCCATAGATACATTTTTTAAGTTTGCAAACCATATTATTTGGCTCTCCTGACACAAAGTTTTCTAATTTCACCATATAGAGTGTTTCCACAATGTTAAAAGTGGTATATACATCCATCTGATGTAACTCAATATTAAAATATGTCACTAATGCCATTATCACCCTTAAGGAATTTTTAGAAGAGACCGGAGAAAATATCTCTTTAAAATCCTCTCCTTCCTTTTGTGTAAAGCCCTTGACAACAAGACATGCCTTATATCTTTCCCATATTGCCCTTTGAATCCCTTTTGGTTTTAAATATCCATTTGCAACCAATGTGTTATCTCCTTCAAACAATGGGACAAGATCCCGTACATCATTATCCATCATGGACTTTATTTCCTCATTCATAGCATTAATCCACCTTTGAGAATTTGAACTCTCCATAGCATGACGGAAGTTAATTGGATCATCTTTCATCACCCCAATGCTTACTACATGTTCTAGGATAAATACAATGTAATCATCCGGAATAACACTTCTCCTTTCAGTGGTGGATATCCTTAGCTCTTGAGGTTATTGAGCTTGTTCTTGTGGAACAATCGCCTCATTTTCAATGGGTTGTTGTTCGACATTATCTTATGAAGGTTATTCATTTACCTCCTAATCAATGGTAGGTACATAGACTTGCACATTGCCATAGATAATAGTAGGAATTTTAATTAATTCCTCCTCAAAGGCAATGTCACTAACCTTATTTCTCCCCATAAGCTCAACATCCTCAAAGAACATGGTAGTTCTTGTCTCGAAAATTGACCTAAGTGTAGGATTATAGAACTTATAGCCCCTTCATCGCTCAAAGTAACCAATAAAATAACTACAAATTGTTTTAGAGTCCAATGTTTTTTTCATGTGGCCTATAGGGATAAGCTTCAGCTGTACAACCCCAAATACAAAACTCCTTCAAACAAGGTTTTTTACCTGTCCAAAGTTCATAAGGTGTTTTAGTAGCTACTTTATTTGGTACTCTATCTAGAATGTAGGTTGTTGTATTTAGTGCATCTCCCCAAAGGAACTCTGGTGAGGTAGAATGACTAATCATACTCCTTACCATGTCCCTAAGATTTTAGTTTCATCTTTCAAATACACCATTCATGTGAGGAGAACCTAGCATGGTGTACTATGGGACTATTCCACATTCCTCTAAGAATATAGCAAAAGGTCCTAGACATTGTTCACTTGAACCTTCATATCTGCCATAGTATTTCCCACCACATTCATATCTAATGCACTTGATTATTTTGTTCTGTTGGTTCTCAATTTCAAGTTTAAAAGATTAGAACATGTCCAATTGCTATGACTTTTCATGAATGAGATACATGTAGCCATAATATGAGTACTCATCTACAAATGATATGAAATATTATTGACCATTCCAAGAAGCCATAGAGAACAATCCACAAATATCCATGTGAGTTATTTCTAAGACGTTTGAAGATCCATTTGCACCTATTATATTTATTTTGGTCTATTTTTCCTTAACACATTAAACAGAATTGTTTAAATTTGTAAAGTCAAGGGAATCTAAAATTCCATTAAACACAAGTCTCTCAATTCTTCCTTTTGAGATGTGACCTAAGCCCTTATGCCATAATGATGTTGAGTTATCTTTTTTTTTTAATTTGCGTTTAGTACCATGTAATTCTGCATGTAAGGTTTCATGACATAAAGTGATGATGTCAAGAATAGATTGGTTATCATATGCACATAATGAACCAGTATCAATAACATTTAAATTTAATGAAAGACTAAATTTATTATTTACAAATGAACAATAATAACTTGATTTATCTAATAAGGAAATAGAAACCAAATTCCATCTAAAAGATGGTACAACAAAAGTATCTTTCAAATCCAAATAATGACTGATTTCTAACAATATCCTAAAAGTGTCAATCATTTAAACCATTGCTTCCCATCTCCCACATAGATGTATCTTTCACTATCATTTGGCTTTCAACAGCTTAGACAACCCTACATAGAAACATTTATGTAAGTAGTAGTACTGGAATCTAACCACCAAGTATTTCTAGGTACTAAAGTTAAATTAACCTCAGAACATATCAAAGCAAGGATTTTACCTTTCTTCATGCTCCATACATGATACTTTTGACAATCCTTCTTATATTGTCTAGTCTTTTTACAAAAGAAGAAACTATCTTTTTTCCTTCTAATGTTTCTTTTTAACCGCACCCTTAGGAGAAGCTTCATTATTTCTCTTCATGCCCTGACTTTTTAGGGTAAATGTTAGATGAGCACTTTCGGTATTATTTTACTTCGATCTTTCTTCTTCTTTCACACAATAGGAAATGAGTTCATTAAGAGTCAATTTCTCCTTGTGTAAATTGTAACTGGCCTTAAATTGACTGAATTGTGTAAAAAGAGAAATTAATACTAAATGCATGAGTAAGTTATCTAACAATTCGAGCTTTAGTGCCTTAAGTTTGAAGCAATGTTAGGCATCACCATGATGTACTCCCTTATATTTCCTTTACCTTTATACTTTAATAAAATCAAGAATTGTAAAATAGTGCTTGTTTTAGCCTTATTATTTTTTGCAAAACGTTTTTCAATTTTGGTAAGGAAATCCTTAACATTAGTAAGCCTCTGGAATGTTGTGCTTGATAATCATAAGACCCCTATGATTAGAGCAATCTCAATTCTCAAAGTTTCTTTTCTCATTAAAGGAACTTTTAGCTGTCAGATAAGTGGGCTTCACTAATCAAAGTGCATGGTATAGATCCATGCAGCCAAGGACAAGTAAAACATTGTCCTTCCATTCCTTAAAATTATTCTTAATTAGCATGGGAATGGAATTCAAGTTGGTAGATATTGTAGTAGCAAACATAACTGTATAGATAACATATCAATAACATAAATATACATGCTCATAGAAAAAATGTATAATAAACAATCAACAAATTTAAATAATGGCAATCCATCACAAAAAACTAGTGCAATATTAATATCAAGTCTTTGTATAGTAACATTAACTACAAGTGGTGTTCTTATTGTAGTGATCAAATCAAACACTAGTAATAAAGTCAGTCAGTGTAACACCCCTAAAAATCACAATTCAAATTTTTTGTTTAATCAAAATCATACACCAAGACAAGGAGTGCTACCGCAGTGATCAGCACAAGTATGGCCCCTGGCCAGTCTCGCACCAACCACAAGGCTAGAAATCTCACAAGGTATACAATAACTCATAATTGAAAGGATAATTAGAGTGTGCGGTTAAAAAGTTATTACAAAAACCAAAAAACTGATAAAAAGTCAAGCCCCAAGGGGGAAATAGTACGAATAGCAAAATAGAATGGAACAGAAAAGATGAGTTCGGACAACACTCGCTCTTGGGCCCCATACCAAGTCCAGTAGGTCATCACTTAGCCCCACCCGATACATCAAATGCATCATAGGCATCAAACACATCATCTACTACCTGTGCCAACTCAGAAGGAGCCACTACTCGTGGAAATGAGCAGCACCCATGAAACAGATGATCAATAAGCAACGTATTGAGCAAGGTAACCATGTAACTAAGACGATATATGAAAGACAAATAATAAAAGTAGTGAATCAGTCTGGTTAAACATAATCATTAGACCTCTAGCCATTATTCTCATTTTCACACCATTCTCACTAAGTCCATGTGAGTACGAAAACCCCACTATTATAGCTGGTGGACCGAAAACATCTAGGGTAGAATGCTGCTGGCCACAATTATTTACTAATAGAACGGTCTCTAGGCACCTGGCCACTATTATCGTTGGTGGACCAGTCTGGGCCCAACTCTTATGGTGTTCCATTGTAAGTAATTAGTATTTTTCCCATGGCTTATTATCATTAAGTTTGGTTTATTGAGCTCGGGATCCCCCACTATTATAGTTGGTGGATCGGAACATCCAAGGCATAATGCACCTAGCTACTATTATTCGTTGGTGGAATGGTCTCAAAGGCACAAAGCTGATGGGCACTATTATTGCCGGTGGATCAGTCTGGGTCTGTCTCAATAATCTTTCACTTTAATAGGTTAGTGTCTTATCCGTGTCTTATTTAATAAGTACCTTCTTACTAAACATGCATGCCCATTGGACTTCCCTCTCACACCCCATTCACTCCTGCTCTCCCAAAAATCCCAGTCCATATCTTGGGACTTCTATGCCTCCTAGAACACCCAAACATCCTTTCCCCCTTTACCTTACTTACTATGCAAGTCCAACCCCTATGTGTGTGGGTCAAGGTCCACTCTCCCATATCTCCAGTTTAGCTCACCATCTCCCTCTAGGGTTTTCCCTTAGAAACCCTAATCTGACCTACATGGCCTAACCTCTCCCTATCATACACGGCCTATGCCACCTTTGTTCCCAACTCATCACCCCGCTCAATCCACATCCAACATCCCAACTTTACCTTCCATTCCACACGTGTGGCCACAAAACCCTAGTTGGCCACGCCAAACCCTAACACCTCTCCTTTCTCATATGTCGTCTCTTCATCATCCTCCCTAACCATTTCCCCTTTTATATGACACACATTTATTCCTCTATATGATGCCCTTCCACTCTCACCCCACACTCCAACCTCTTACAATATTCTTCCCTTCCACAATTTCCCCACTTAGGGTTTTCCTCCCCAAACCCTAGCCAAGTCCCCCATACACCTTTATACCAACCCACGTACTATTTATTTACATATAGACTCCAACCATGCCAACTACTCTTCTATCACCTTACTCAACCCTCAAGTCAACTTTTCCCACGTAAAATTTATCCTCATGCAGAGATTAACCACCCCATGCAAACCTTACACTCCCCATGCATACTTTATCCCATCCTCTTATTTTATTTGTATTATTCTTTTATTTGTCCACCCATAAGTCATAAGATGCTTAGGCCTTTTTCACTTCCCCCTTACCATTCGACTCTCTTTACTTCTATCATTTTCCCACAACCTCATCTTACTACTTAGGGACTCCAAGAATGCATGTCAAATAGGGAAACCATACATAAGCACAACACAAGTACAAGTCACATTACCATATTACACATGCCATAAAAACACATACAACTTACCTTAGCTCCATACTTAGCAAGATGCGCTACAAGTGCATAACCCATTACCACATAAAGTACACACATATAACCAACATGCATAAACACATAATACATATTAGGCTTTAACCACATCCTTACCTAAAATGACACTAGGCTTTGAACATGATTCCTATGCCTCCTTAGGGGACAGACATGGTTCACCTATAAGTAGGAAATACTAAGGTTAACTCCCCTCTTATTACTTTCATTATTCCCTAATTTTACCTTTAGTAAGAAACTAGTATTAGTGATGATAATAATAGTAGTCTTAGTAGTATTAATAAGGGTATTATTATTAAAGTGGTTAACCCTACTATTAGGGGTAATATTAACCATAGTGGGATTAGATAGTTATAATAGTCATGGAGTAGTAGTAGTAGAGGAGGAGGAGGAGGAGGAGGAGTAGTAGTAAGGCTAAAATAATAATTATACCAAAATAATTCATACTTAAGTAATAGCAAGGGTTAGGGCACAACCTAAGTAAAGGTGGCGGCAGCAACGGCAGTGAAAGTGGTGATTGTTTTGGAAAAGATTGGTCTTTTGGGGCTGGAAGAGAGAGAGGGAGGTGGCGGTTATGAGGTGGTGAACTCTCTGGACTAGGAGGGTTGTAGTGGTGGTGGTAGCATAGTAGGGTGGCAGCACTGGTGGTGGTGGTTGTGGTGGCGGAGAATGGTGGAGAAGGAGGGAGGGGGAAGGAGAGGGATAAAGGGGAAAGAAAGGGTAGGGGAAGGTAGAGGAGGCAATGTTGGGTTGAGTGGATAGTAGTGGAGGTAGTGATTATGGTGAGGAGGCAGTGCACAATGGCGAGAGGGGCAATGATGGGGTGCAAAGGGCAACTCGAGCTGGCCACTTTGCTATGTAGGGGGAGTCAAGGGCGGTGAGTATCTTGGTTTGGTGGAGGGTTATGCAAGGAAGGGAATGGGTGGTGTTTTAGATAGTGGTGTTGCATAGCGACGGTTAGGGTAGCGACTAAAGGCACGGCGGCGAGAAGGGTCAAATTTTTCTAGGCAAAGAAAAGGAGGAGAATGGGGGACGTTGAGGGGGTTTTATAGGTATAGGGAGGGAGAAGAGGACAAAGGGGGAAGAGGAAAAAGGGGAAAGAGAGGCAGGAGCTCGCCCACCAGCAATGGCAGGCCGATATGAGCCTGAGAAGGGCAGGGTGTAGGGCTTTAGATGGGGGGGGGGAGGAATGGGAATAAGCATGTGGGGGAGGTAGGTATAGGGAAGGTTGGGCTTGAATTGAAAAGAAAATGGACGTAGGAGAAGGGGGAGCATGTCGAGGCAGTACGGTGGCAAGGAAAGATGGTCGGCAAGTCTGCGAGCATGACCTACAGCGTGAGGGAAGGAGAGGGGGGAGGAAGAAGAAAGGGGTCGGGTTGAATGGTTAGGAAAAAAGAAAAGAAAGAATGAAGGGATAACCGGGTCGGCGAAGGAAAAAAACAAAGAAAGGGAGAAGCAGTGAGCTGGGCTCCGTGCAGGGAAGGAGAGGAAGGGAGAGGTTGGGCTGCACAGCGAGACCCAATCGAGGGAATAAGAGAAAAAGAAAAAGGAGAAAGGAGAAAAGAGAACAAAGAAGAAAAAAAAGAAAGGAAAAGGAAGAAAAAGGGGAAAAGGGAAAAATAAGGTGGTTGGGGTAGTTTAGGTATTTTTATATTTTTGAAATTTTTGAAAGTAATAAAATTAGTAAAAAAATAAATAATTAAATTTATTTTTGTATTAATTTAGAAATTTTGTGGTAAATCTTCCTAACCCTATTTTTGTTAGCAAATTTTCCTAATCTTCCCTAATTTAATGCTACATTATTTCCCTCTTTTTTTGTCTTAATTACTCCCATTATTTTATTAAAAATATTATATTTAATTAATCTCACATATTAACCCCTCTTCTATTATAAATTTCTAAAATAAATTTTTAGAATATTACAGTCGGATAATCATATAATATTTGGATTAACTCATTATCCACATAGCATCTAAATAGTTACCACATATTTATCACTACAGGTATATATAAAATTCTACCAAAAATATATCTTCGTTTGAGCCAACAAATTATCTTCATAAATTAACATATATATATATATTGTGAGCTTGTGACTCGTATTTGGTGTGTAGAATAGCTTGGATTGGTGTGTGAAGTGTTTCGCAAAAATTTGAAGTAGAACTGTGAGCTATTCTGGAAAGATGTGAATATTTTACATTGAAGAAATTAGAATTTGGAAATGTGCTAAACATAAAAGTTGTAGATCTTTCTGTTAGCTTTCCAAATTATCAAGAATCAGCTCGATCGGAGGTATGATGAAGAATTATGGCTGAAATACTGAAGATTGTCAAAGCTAGAAATAAACACGGGGAGCCCGTATTTTGGAAACACAATCCGTGTTTTTTCATTAGGAAAATATGTTCTGTTTTCCGAGAGAGGCCGAGAGATAGAAAATAAACACAGGGGTGCCGTGTTTATTAATACGGTCCGTGTTTTTTGGGTTTTTTTACTCCGTCTCGATTTTCGCTAATGACAATCTTCTCCTATTGAGTTCTATTGTAATTCCTTGATGTATTGAGTGATTTACATGAGAATTCCTTTGATTCTTTGTAATCACAATTACTTCACATCAATAAGATCATTTGTTTCCCCAATCTGTGTTCTTAAGTGTTCTTCTCTTCTCAATTCTTGGGTGTTCTAATTGATTCTAATTAGATCTTATTTTTCGAATTGGTATCAATCCACAATAAATTGGTATCAGAGCGTTGGGTTCGTATTCGGGATGTCTACAAGATTTGATATAGAGAAGTTTGATCGGTCTGTGAACTTAGGCTTATGGAAGTTGAAGATGAAGGCGATCCTAATTCAGAATGGATTGGAGAAGGCGTTACTCGGGATATCAAAGAAGCCCGATTCGATGACAGATGAGAAATTCGAGGAGATAGATCATAAGGCCCTTTCCACCATACAATTATATTTGTCTAATGAGGTCTTGTGTGAAGTGGCTAAAGAAATAACGGCGGCATCCTTATGGCTCAAGCTGGAGTCTCTATACATGACGAAGTCGGTGACGAATCGTCTGTTATTGAAGAGCAAGTTGCATGAGTTAAAATTAGGTAAGGGACAATCCCTTAAATCTCATCTTGATGAATTTGACTCTATAATTATGGATCTGAGGAATATAGATGTTAAATTGGAGGATGAAGATCTTGCTATTACATTGTTGTGTTCTTTGCCTGCTGATAACGAACATTTTCGTGAGACCATACTGTATGGGAAGGATGATGAGTTGGTTCTTGATGATGTCAAGACTGCCCTGCTACAACGGGAACTGATTGAGAATCAATTGACTGGAGGTGGTTCTAGTGACTCACATAGTGAGGGACTTGTAGCTAGGGGTAGAACTCAGGAACGGGGTTTTGGTGAGAAGAAGAAGTATAGGTCGCAGTCGAGGAATAATAGATCCAAGAATGTCATGTGCTATGGATGTCATAAGAAGGGTCATATCAAGAAGTTTTGTCCTAATAGGATATCTGGAGATAAACCTGGTGAATCATATGACACAAAGGATGATGCTGCTATAGCTCAATATGATAGTGATGGTAGTGTGTTGACTATCACTGATAGTCAGACCAAGATTATGGACAGGTGGATCTTGGACTCTGGATGCTCTTACCATATTTGTCCTAAAAGGAACTAGTTCCAGACTTACGAGACAACTCGAGGTGGAGTAGTTCTGATGGGTAATGATGCTGCATGCAAAGTTACTGAGATTGGGACAGTGAAGGTGAAGATGCATGATGGTGTGGTCAGAACACTATCTAATGTTCGACATGTTCCTAAGATGACCAAGAACTTGATTTCATTGATTTCTTTGGATTGTAATAGATATCGTTGTGTGATCAAGGATGGCACGATCAGGATTACTAGAGGGACTCTTGTTGCAATGAAAGGCAAGAGGATCGGGACATTGTATGAGCTTGTTGGTTCCACTATTGAGGGATCAGTTGCGGTAACATCATCGAGTATGTCTGACTCGGATGTTACTAGACTTTGGCATATGCGACTTGGACACATGAGTGTCAAAGGCTTGACTGAACTCTCCAAGAGAGGGTTGTTGGATGGAAAGAGTACAGGTACTATGGATTTCTGTGAGCACTATGTGTTTGGCAAGTAGAAGCGGGTTAGTTTTTCAAAGGCTACACATAGTACAAAGGGGCCTCTGGATTATGTTCACTCTGATTTGTGGAGTCCTACAAAGGTGGTTTCCAAGGGTGGTTTGCGATACCTACTGACATTTATTGATGACTTCTCTAGGAAGGTATGGACTTATTTTATTAAAAATAAGAATGATGTCTTTGAAGTTTTCAAGCATTGGAAGACTTTATTAGAGAATAAGACTGGGAGACAAGTGAAGTGTCTCAGGACAGATAATGGCCTTGAGTTTGTGGAATGTAGTTTCACTGAGTACTGTGAGGACCATGGTATTGCTAGGCATCGCACTTGTATTGGAAGACCACAGCAGAATGGGGTTGCTAAGAGGATGAATAGGACCCTATTAGAGAAGGCTCGATGTATGTTGTCACAAGCTAGATTAGGTAAGGAGTTTTGGGCTGAGGCAGTTCACATGGCGGCATTCCTAGTGAACCGGTCACCCAATCGTTCCATTGATTTGAAGACACCTGAAGAGGTATGGTCTAGCAAACCAGCTAATTATTCTGATTTGCATGTTTTTAGATGTCCTGCCTATGCTTATGTGAATGACGGGAAGCTCGAGCCTAGAGCTAAGATGTGCATCTTTCTTGGCTATACATCCGGTGTGAAGGGGTACAGGTTATGGGATCCAGCTGCATCCAAGTTTTTGACAAGCAGGGATGTTACCTTCAATGAGTCCGTATTTCTCCAAAAGACCGAGTCTTCTTCTGATAGATTGTTTGAAGAGGTGGAGCAGAAGAATCTGCATGGTGTTACGGATAAGGTGGAGATAGAGGTTGATTTGGATCAGTCAGAATCTTCTAGTATAAGACCCACTATTTCTGACGTGGGTTGATCCAGGAAGCAGGTGGAGCAAAGGGGCGTTGCTCCTGGTAGACCACGGAGGGTTGTGAAGCCTCCTGTGAGGTATGGCTTTGAGGAGTTAGCAGGTTATGTTTTGGTTAGTACTAAGACTGTAGTTGATGTACAGGAGCCAGTGTCATACTCAGACGCCATTGTTAGTGCTGATTCTGATCAGTGGTGTGCAGCTATGGAGGAGGAGATGCAATCTCTATGGAAAAGTCAGACATGGGAACATGTGAAGGCACCCAGGAAGAAGAAAATAGTTGATTGCAAGTGGGCGTGCAAGTTCAAACAGGGAATTCTAGGTGTTGAGGGACTGAGGTACAAGGCTCGTTTAGTTGCACGTGGGTTTAGTCAGATACCTGGTGTAGACTATAACGAGGTATTTTCCCCTATTGTCAGGCATACTTCTATTCGTACTTTGCTTGCGCTTGTGGCTATGCAGGATATGGAGTTAGAGCAATTAGATGTTAAAACAGCTTTTCTGCATGGTGAGCTCGAGGAGGAGATCTATATGTGCCAACCAGATGGCTTTGTTGTTGAAGGCAAGCAGGATCATGTGTGCTTATTGAAGAAGTCACTATATGGTCTAAAGTAGTCGCCTAGATAATGGTATAAGAGGTTTGATCAGTTTATGATTGAGCATGGGTTCTCCAGGAGTGAGTACGATGGATGTGTATACTTGAAGCAGGTTGGTGATGGTTCTCTGGTGTATCTTTTGTTGTATGTCGATGACATGCTTGTTGCAGAAAAAGATCTGTCTGAAGTTAATAAGGTGAAAACAATGCTGAAGACTGAGGTTGAGATGAAGGATATGGGAGCTGCGAAGAAGATCCTTGGCATGGAGATCATTCGAGACCGCAGACAGAAGCGTCTTTACTTGTCACAAGAGCAATATGTGAACAAGGTGTTGGAGAGGTTTCATATGATTGATGCCAAGCCGGTTAGTACTCCCTTGGCTACTCACTTCAGATTATCTGCTTTAGATTGCCCCAAATCTAAAGATGAGGAGGAGTTTATGGCCACAGTTCCCTACTCTAATGCTGTGGGATGCATGATGTATGCTATGGTTTATACCAGGCCAGATATTGCTCAAGCTGTGAGTGCTGTGAGCAGATATATGGCGAATCCTGAGAAGGCTCACTGGCAAGCAGTGAAGTGGATTCTGAGGTACTTGAAGGGTACTGCATCATCTTGTTTGGAGTATGGGAGGCCAACTGATGTGTTGACTGGGTTCGTTGACTCTGATTATGGTGGAGATCTTGATAATAGGAGATCCACTAGAGGTTATGTATTTTGTCTTGGTGGTTCGGCAATTAGCTGGAGGTCGTCTTTGCAAGATGTGACTGCGTTGTCCACTATTGAGGCTAAGTATATGGCTATGACAGAAGCTTTTCAAGAAGCTTCGTGGCTTGGTGGTTTCGTTCGTGAGCTTGGATTTGGTCATGGTGCTCCCGTTGTTCGTAGCGATAGCCAGAGTGCTATTTGTTTGGCAAAGAATCAGAATTATTTCCATCGTCGGACGAAGCACATTGATATCAAGTACCACTTCATCCGAGGTACTATTGCTGCAGGCAAGGTTGTGTTGGAGAAGGTGGCTACTGCTGAGAATCCAGTAGATATGCTAACGAAGCCATTGACAGTGAGCAAGTTCGAGCATTGCTCGGACTTGGTTGGTGTTCGTGTACCATAAGGGCCTTTTTCTGGGGCCCAGGGGTTTTTACAGATGGTCTTTTGTATTCCTGGTGCTAGCTACTTTAAATACATCATCAAGGTGGAGAATTGTGAGCTTGTGACTCCTATTTGGTGTGTAGAATAGCTTGGATTGGTGTATGAAGTGTTTCAGAGAAATTTGAAGTAGAACTGTGAGCTGTTCTGTAAAGATGTGAATATTTTACATTGAAAAAATTAGAATTTAGAAATGTTATAAACATTAAAGTTGTAGATCTTTCTGTTATCTTTCCAACGCATTAAGAATCAGCTCGATCGTATGTTCGATGAAGAAGTTGTGGCTGAAATACTGAAGACTGTCAAAGCTGGAAATAAACACGGGGGGCCCGTGTTTTGGAAACACGGTCCATGTTAGAGGCCGAGAGATAGAAAATAAACACGGGGGTTCCGTGTTTATTAATACGTTCCGTGTTTTTTTGGTTTTTTTCACTCCATGTCAGTTTTCGCTAATGACAATCTCGTATAGTATAAATACCATGCGATTAGAACCCTAATCAAAGAGCGAACGCCGTCTTATTCTCCTATTGAGTTCTATTGTAATTCCTTGATGTATTGAGTGATTTACGTGAGAATTCCTTTGATTCTTTGTAATCACAATTACTTCACATCAATAAGATCATCTGTTTCCCCAATATGTGTTCTTAAGTGTTATTCTCTTCTCAATTCTTGTGTGTTCTAATTGATTCTAATTAGATCTTATTTTTCGAATTGGTATCGGTCTATATATATATATATAAACATCAAACTATTTCAATAAACTAATTTTCACAAAAGATGTCACTTTGGCCACATATTTTGTTAATTAACCTAGCTACTAATATTAGACAACCAATAATTTAAATAAATTTATTTCTCAATTTTATTTATAAATATGAACCTATAAAATTATGACCAACTTTATTTGGATTTAATATACACAAAAATATATTAAATCTAACCTTATTAGTAATATACTAAAATTAATGTTAAATAATATATAAAAGAGGCCAACATAATAATTTATTAGATTAGAATAAATTAAATATCTAATTAAATTAACTAGGCTAACTATATTTAATTAAAATTATCATTCAATAACACAAGATTAATAAGTACCTAATTAATAGCCTAAAAGATGCCAAAATAGAAAATTGGGGTAGAACAACCAGTAAGACAAAACCAGTCAAAACGGCTCAATCTAAATGACCCAATACGCTGAAAGGGCCCTAAACAACCCATTAATAACATAAGTGAGTTTGGGTTGCATAACATAACAATAAAATCATGTAGCAAAATTGGTCGGAAACATTGAATCTCGATTGTTTAGTCTTGGGTTTGAAACTCAGACTTAACCTAATTCCCTTATATTTATTTTCCTATTTAAGCAATTATTAAAATACCTTTCATTAATTAAAACCCTAATCACCATCTAAACCTTTTGACCCTTTTTCTTCTACCTCTCACCCCATGTCCCAACGCTGATAATCACCAACCACTCCTAGTCCCTAAAAACTACCAAAACTGTCAGTCATCAAACGTTGATAGTCAAAGCCACTGAGACTGTAGACTAGAGCTAGGGAATGGTGGTTTGGCGGTCGAGCAAAGTCTAGCAGAGTAAGTGAATGGTTTCGTTTCCTTTTCTTTATTTTTTGACCAATTCTATGAATCCATAATGAAAGGAACGTCGAAAACAAGAGGAATAGCACCAACAATTGGTACAAAAAGTTCAAAAAGTATTGTTTGAATACATAAACAGTACCAAAAAGAAACAAAGTGAACAATACTAAATAGTACCCAAGTAAACAGTACCAAAGTGAACAGTACCGAATAAAAATTCAAACAAAATCATTCACCAAATAGACGAACAATATAGAAAGCCAAAAAAGGGTGAACAGTAACAAACATGGACAGTGCTGAAATGAAAATAAGAAACAATGTTAAATAGAGTTTACAACAAAATAAAGGCAACAGATGAACAATACCGAAAAGGATGTTCTTAATCTTGATAAATTTAGCAAATCGCTTTGATACCAATTGATAGATGAATACAACCTATAGATCTAGAAAGATCAAATGCTAATTCATTAATATTCATACATAACATAATGCAGAAGCATATCTGAATCCATAACACGAGAATGACCGATGGATTCAGAAAAAGGGTGGTACTACAGTCTTCTAAATCGAGTACACGCTTATCGATCTCTATTAACTAATGAGAATCCAATAAAACAAAGTATGTGTGACCCAGGGACCACGACTCTATATATAGACAACTGAATCTTTGTCTATTGGGTTATTCTAACTCGATCCATCAACAACTTAAAATACCCAATGTCTCTACACATACAGGCCCACATCTGATTAGATATATTAAGCCCAACAACTTATAAGCAAAATATGATTACTTAAATATGGGTTTAATTTATATGAGAACCCACAATTCTTATAGCTCGAATATAAGCCCAAATGTTGGATAAAAACCCAACAATATAATCTAAAGATAAAACTCCAGAATGAAGAAGAAAAAACAGGGACATCTAACACTAGCATAATAGATATTCAGATTGGAGCTAGGGGCAAGCATATAATCAACTCCTAATAAGCATACAGATCTAGTGATAGAACCTTCCAACTTAATGCCAATGATCCAATACTTTTGTGAGAAAACTTGTCAATTCACCCCTTTAAAACTAAGATTGTTCTCCAATGACTAAGAATAACAAGAAACAAAATGGAGATCAACTCGGCTTTATGTCCACCATATCTTCTTAGATAAGGAATCAGGTGTGCAAAGGAAAATTTAGTGATGCAAAAGAAAAGAATATAAGGTTAGCTCATGAGTAACTATAATTTACAGAATAACAATCAGACAAAGTGGATACTTAGCACATTGAAAGTGATCAGGCCTACTAGCGAAATTGGGAATAATATCAAAGTTTTGTGCCGTAAACATTTATAAGATGCACAAAGAGATTGGCTCAGAAGAAACTACAAAGGGGAAACTAAAAAAGTAGAGACTTCATACAAAATTTCAGCTTAAAAGGCACTTAAAACATATATGATGGGAAAGTAAAGAACAACTATTTCTATGACAAATGATTTTATACACACAGAGAGCAAGATGGTTGATCTAAAAGAAAACTACCTCTTGCACGGTAAGTCCAAATTGTAGTCCAATATTGACGCCAATCACCCTGAGTGCCAGATGGACAGAATTAAGATGATGATTGTGCAAACAACTATTTAACATGTATGCATAGAACAAACATCCTAATCAAAAAATATATGATAGAATCAACGCATCATAGTCCAAAAAAGATTTAGCATGTCAATCCTACCTTAAATTAGTAAAAGATCTTTCTAGTGCGATTTTGATTTAATCAAATTACCTCTTATGAAATTCTAAATCACAATTAGTCAGGTAGTATGGATTCACAAGGCAATGTATGGGATCATCAGCAAGCACAAGAGAACATTTTATGGAAATGCAAATGTTCAAACAAAACCTTTAAATGCAAGATAACAAAGCAATGGAATGTGAATAAAATAAATAAACCACGCTATTTACTAACCAGGCAAGCCACATGTGAGATTATTCAGAATCCATCTTAAATTCTAATCCACTTTCTTCCATTTCCTTTGGAATGTATCCCTTCCTCGAGGCAGTTGGCAAGTAATGTATTTACTTATATCAACATTCAACAGCTTTATCATCAGGGTCCATAGATGAGCCATTCCCACTCTTGAGCACTGTCTGCAAACAAGTATTATGTAAATTATTTCTGGATCCATTTTCCAGTGTCATCAAAACTAAACTATATCCTAGCTCCCATCATACCATTGTATGTTGTAGCTTCATCACTAAATTGATAACAACCTAGAGTTACTTTAATGCATATGCTAAAAAAGTTGACACGTGCTTAATGGAAGATGGTGGAATATGGGATAATTGACTACCAAAAGTTAAAAGAGAGAAAGGATGAGAAGTAGGATAGTATTTGATCTAAGGTAGATCAAAATATCAAACACTCACAACTACCACTCAAGGTTTCAACATTTGAGATAAAAATTGTGAGATTTTACAATCAAAAGAAAGTTTTCACTCAACTTTGAAGAGAGAGAATAGGGAAGCTTCAAAAATCTGATTTCAATTCAAAGGGTAGTGTGTCTTATTGTGTTGAGGCTACCCATATTTATAGTGGCAAGCATTTGTATAAAAAGTTCATTCTTCCATTTCCTTTACCTACTTAGTTACATTCCAACCAATCTAGTTACCTAATACAAGTTAGAAAGGAGTTGAATTGTAAATAGATTAGGTTCAGCACATGGAGGGTGTTATGGTTTGATTTTAGACATCCATACCTCCATATGGCTGACCATATATGTTGATTTATCAAATTACAATCAATAACTCACTTCCCATACTTAATCAATCAACCATCATGCTTTAGTTAATCAACACTTCCTAATTTGACTTGGCTGACTTTCCTCACCTACTCCACCATCCACTTGTCTTTTTTTTTCATTTTGTGAAATCAACCAGGTAGCACGTCTGATTTGGCTTCTTAAGTGGAATAATACTTGGAAATAATAATAAAATAGATAGTTGGACTTGGGTTTGATGTGCCACCATACTTGGTTGGGCTTGGGCTGGACATGTTACCATAATTGGTTATGCTTGGGCTCAGTTTGCCCTTTCAGCCAAACCTTTGCATGCCCTTCGTGGGTGAAACTCTCAATAGTACTTTATCCCCCGATTCAAAAATACTATCCCGACATCTCTAATTAGCATAACTCTTTTGTCTGCTCTGGGTTATTCTCATTTGGTTCTGAATTTGGCAACTTGCCTAGTCATCTCTTCAATCATCTCAAAACCCAATACTACTATCTCATTGATGTCACTCCAGCACAAGGGAGTCCTGGACTTCCATCCATACAAAGCCACAAAGGGATCCATCCCTATGCTAGCATGGTGGCTGTTGTTGTATGAAAACTCTAATAAATGTAGTCGTTCCTCCCAACAAACCTGGAAATATAGTACACAAGCTCTCAACATGTCCTCTAGAGTCTAGATGGTCCGCTCCGTCTACCCATCTATGGCAAGGTGGAAAGTTGTGCTCATCTTCAACTTAGTCCCCAAGAATCCCTATCTAAAATGATGTCCTCTAGAACCCCATAATGACTAACCACGAACTTTATATAGGTATTAGCTAACTTATCCGTACTCCACATGGACTATATAAGAATAAATACAGCTGACCTAGTCAATCTATCTATAATGAACTAAATAGTATCACAGCCACTTCGGGTCCTTGATAAACCACTGACGAAATCCAAAGAAATGGAGTCTCATTTTCACGTTGGCACTTCCAAAGGCTGAAGTAACCCTACTAGTCTCTAGTGCCCAATCTTGACTTTTTGGCATACTAAACACCGGGATACAAACTCTGCCACTTCCCACTTCATGTGGGGCCACCAATACACCTGTTTGAGGTCTTTATATAGCTTAAACCGTCCTGGGTGGACTGAGTAAGGAGTTTGATGTCCTTCTTCCATAATACGACGCTTTAGTTCGGGAAAACTCTGTGGCACACACTAACGACCCTTGAACCAAAGACTGCCATCCTCATGAATTATGAACCCTTTAGCTCGGCCTTCCTACATCTTCCTTCGGATCCTCTCAAGCTTGACATCTCCAGCCTGGCTAGCTCAGATCTCCTCAAATATAGTGGGAGTGAGTGTTAGGGTGCTTATATGGACCTCAAGGTCTCCTTGCTAAACCATCTCAATCTCCAAGCCTAACAACTCCCTTATCATTAGATCGGTGAGCACACAACACAATGCAGAATACGAGGTCTTCCTACTCAAAGCGTCTGGGACTACGTTGGCCTTACCCTCATGGAAGGTTAACTCGATGTCATAATCCTTAACAAGCTCTAACCACCTCCTCTACCTCAAGTTGAGTTCCTTCTAAGTAAAAATGTACTTGAGGCTCTTATGGTCTGTAAAGAATTTGCATTTTGTCCCGTACAGATAGTGCCTCCAAATTTTCAAAGCAAATACCACAGCGGCCAACTCCTGATCATGAGTAGGATAATTTTGTTCATGTTGCTTCAACTGTCTGGAGGCATATGCGATGACTCTACCCTCCTGCATCAACACACATCCCAACCTATGCTTGGATGCATCACTGTAAACCTCAAACCCTTCTATACTCTCCAGTATGGTCAACACCAATGCAGTAGTCAACCACCTTTTTAGCTCTTGGAATGCTTCTTCACAAGCCTCATCCCACTGAAACTTTTTGGACTTCTTGAGGAGATTGGTCAGCAGTCAGGTAATCTTGGAGAAGTTCTACACAAATCTTCTGTAATACCTAGCTAAACCCAAAAAACTCCAAACCTCTATTACACTCGTGGGAGGTTTCCACTATGTGATGGCCATGATATTGGCTGGGTCCACATCCACTCCTCTAGTTGATACTATTTGACCAAGAAAAGCTACTTCCTGGAGCCAAAATCAACACTTAGACAACTTCGCATACAAATGATGCTCTCTCAATAAGTTTAGAATGGTGCGTAGGTGTTGCTCATGCTCCACATTCCCTCGAGAATACAACAAAATGTCATCGATAAACACCACTACAAATTGATCGAGGAAGGGTCTGAATATCCTCATCATCAAGTCCATAAAAACTACGGGGGCACATGTATGTCCAAAAGGCATCACTATAAATTCATAATGTCCATACCAGGTCGGAAAAGCAGTCTTCATAATCTCAGTATCAACGATCCTCAGCTGGTGGTACCCCAATGTCATATTGATCTTAGAAAATACTGTGGCACCCTTCAATTGGTCAAAAAGGTCATCTATCCTCGAGAGCGGGTACCGATTTTTCATTATTAGTTGATTCAACTCTCGGTAGTCAATGTAGAGACGAAGACTACCATCCTTCTTCTTTACGAACAAGACCAGTGCTTCCCATGGTGATAAACTCGGCCAAATATACCCATGTTCCATTAGCTCTTCTAGCTGAGCTTTTAACTCCTTCAGCTTGACCGGTGCCATTCGATAGGATGCTTTCGTGACGGGCTCAGCTCCCATCACTAGCTCAATCTTAAAATCAATTTTCCAGATTGGAGGCATACCTGGTATTTCTTTTGGAAACACATCTGGAAATTATTTAACCACTGGAGTGCTATCTAATGTAGTTAAATCCTTGTTCAGCTCTTACACACGGCATAAGTATAGGGGGTACCCTTTTTGGACCAAAGCATGCAGAGTAATTGTCGATACTACCTTAGTGGTCGGTTTAGGCTGAGTCTTCCTGTACGAAACCCTAGCCCCCTTCAGGCTTCGCAAGATCACACCCTCTTGAGCACAATTAATAATGACTCTGTACCTCCCCAGCATATCCATACCCAAAATCACGTCGAAGTCTTTTAAGTCTATCCCAATCAGATTTACTAGGAATTCTACCCCGCCTATAGCTAAGGCCACGTCTAAAAACATCCGATTATACTCCATCCTATCACCCAATGGAAGCATCACAGACAACTCTATTCTAGCAGATGGTGACAATCTAGCCTTAGCAGCAAAAGCATATGAAACTAAAGACAGAGTAGCACCCAAATCAAATAGGACATACACCGGCAAAGAGTGGATGATGAACATACCCGTAACAACATCAAGCTGGCATTTAGCCTCTACCTGACTAATCATATTTAGGTATCCGCCTGGTTTGCCTCCCTTCTGAGGAAACGGCCTGGATCCCTGAGGTCCTCCCCCGATCTCTTGAACTGGCACATCGGAGGAGGAAGGTGCTCGCTGGTAGTACTGCTGGGATGCATTCTGATGATGTTGCTGGTACACCTGCTGTTGGGATATTAGGACTCCTCCCTGCTAAGATGGGCAAGTCTGGTTCTATTGAGATCGTGGTGGCCTCCAACACTCTCTGGCTCTATGGCCCAACCTTCCATAGTTCAAGCAAGCTATCAACCTACCTCCACAATTCCTGCCTAGGTGGTCTCAACCACACCATCTACAAGTAGAACCTCTCGGGGGTCCTTAGCCTCTACTGTAGTCTCTCGGTGGGGGTCTCCTCAGTTCTCCTGACCTGGGTTGGGTCCTACTCCTAGAACTCTGACTCTTAGGCTTCCTTTTCTCGAGGATGGTGGCCTGCTCCTGGACCAAGGTAGTGGCGATGCAAGCACGCTCATATAAAGATGCCAGATCCGTAAAGGATATTGCACCCATCATCTAACGGATGCTGAAGTTCAGCCCCTGCTCGAACCAAAAAACCACTGTAGGCTCATTTGCGGTAATCCCTAGGGTAAAATGGAGCGGCTCGGTGAAGTGAGCATGATATTGGCGGACCGTTATCATCCCCTGAGTGAGCTGAATAAACTCACGGAGCTTGTCCCTCTTAAGGCTCTCGGGATAAAACTTGGAACAGAGACCGGTCTTGAATGCCTCCCATGTAGCCAGAGGTTCTTCTCGGGCCCGATACTCCACCCCCAGGCGTCTGCTACACCCCTCAAAAAGAAAGCTGCGATGCTGGGCTGTCGGGCCGGTGGGCAATCCACCACTTCAAAGGTGTGATCCATATCTTGGATCCACCCCTCGAGGACTACCAGGTCCTCCTTGCCGGAGTAGGTAGGATGGTGATGTCTGGTAACCCTTCAAAGCCAGTCCTCACCAGCACCCTCAGCAGGGGGAGGATGCAGGGCAAGCATCAGGGGCTAGCATTGGACGAACTCCATGAAAGCAGCTAAGGCCTCCTCTAATCATCCTACTCAACCGTTACTTACCATTAAAACTGTATAGAAAGAAAAAAAAATTAGAAGTGAACCTAATGGTTCAAAACAAGCATATCATATATTTTCCCATTTTAGGAAAAACCCTAATCTACCCTTACATTTTTCACTATGGCTGGGCTTCAGAATTTTAAAAAAAGAAGGGTCTCAATAAGGCGGAAAGCACTTTGAAATTTGGTAAAACTTTGTAAATCAAATTTATTTTGAAAAATGAGCGTGGCCAACAAGACCAACCGCTCTACTACCAACTTGTAACATCCCAAAATTCATAATTTTTTTTAAATAGAAGCATTTAAATTAAATTAAAACCTGTAAATTTTGGGAATGTTACCGCCACACTTAGTACCAAACCGGTTCACTCTGACCGTTCCAGTACCAAGTGCTAAGGCTAAAAGAAATTTAATGATCAATATAAATTAAAACTAAACAAGACTTCAAATAAGCATTAAACGATTATAAGATAGAATTCAGAGTATGAAATCAAAGAGTTATAAACCAGCATACATAGTCAAAGTTCCTTAAGAGGAAATAAGTTTACAAACGGAAAAAAGATAAATCTAAGAAACTCAAAACATAATTAGAAAATCATATCAGGGAAATCCGGCCACGCCGCTCTCAATCTTCGTGTCGAGTCTGAACTCAGCACCAGCCCTGCCTGATGCCTCATGAACATCGAAGGCATTAAAATAAGTATCACCCACCTGCACAAAGTCAAAAGGGTCTTTTGCTCGTGGGAATAAGCAGCACCCATAAAACGGGTGGTCAATACGCTACGTACTGAGTAAGGTAACCATGCACTAATGCTAATACACAATCCAAGCATGATAATATAACAACATACAATCACTTCAGATAAATAAATGAATAAAGGCCAAATTATAGTCTGGATCCATTAATTATTTAATCTCTAATCAGTACTCATCACACACCATGCTTTTTATCAATCCATGCGAGTATGGGAACCCCACTATTATAGCCGGTGGATTGGTCACTTATAGGGCGGAATGCCCTAACCATTATTGTATGCCGGTGGATCGGTCTAGGCCCGGCTCAATAATCTTCCACTTTACATGATTAATGTCTTACAGTGTCTTATTCAAAAGTTTACTCTAGACATGCATACCTAACTCCCTCTACACTTATCCTCCAAAAGGATCTGTCCCATATCATGAGACTTATGCACCTTCTAATTTGTCCCAACATCATTTCCTCCTTA